>JAEHOD010000082.1:0-446772 GCA_016834595.1 Chlamydomonas schloesseri
GGGAGCGGAGGGGTTGGAGCAGACGCCGGTCTCTGAATCACAGGTGCCAGCAATGTGGCACTGGTCGGAAGCGGCGCACAGACGGGGGGTTGTCGCCTATGCATGTGCCGCTCTGGCAGATGTCGGTCTGGGTGCAGGGCGTCGCCGTCGTTGCAAGTCTGGCCGTTGGGAGCGGAGGGGTTGGAGCAGAGACCCGGTCCGCTGAATCACAGGTGCCGGCAATGTGGCACTGGTCGGAAGCGGCGCACATGACGGGGTTGGCGCCTATGCATGTGCCGCTCTGGCAGGTGTCGGTCTGGGTGCAGGCGTTGCCGTCGTTGCAAGTCTGGCCGTTGGGACGGAAGGGGTTGGAGCAGACGCCGGTCGCGTGAATCACAGGTGCCGGCAATGTGGCACTGGTCGGAAGCGGCGCACATGACGGGGGTTGGCGCCTATGCATTGCCGCTCTGGCAGTGTCGGTCTGGGTGCAGGCGTTGCCGTCGTTGCAAGTCTGGCCGTTGGGAGCGGAGGGGTTGGAGCAGACGCCGGTCGCTGAATCACAGGTTCCGGCAATGTGGCACTGGTCGGAAGCGGCGCACAGACGGGGTTGCGCCTATGCCGTGCCGCTCTGGCAGGTGTCGGTCTGGGTGCAGGCGTTGCCGTCGTTGCAAGTCTGGCCGTTGGGAGCGGAGGGGTTGGAGCAGGAGACGCCGTCGCTGAATCACAGGTGCCAGCAATGTGGCACTGGTCGGAAGCGGCGCACATGACGGGGTTGGCGCCTATGCATGTGCCGCTCTGGCAGGTGTCGGTCTGGGTGCAGGCGTTGCCGTCGTTGCAAGTCTGGCCGTTTGGAGCGGAGGGTTGGAGCAGACGCCCGGTCGCTGAATCACAGGTGCGGCACGTGGCACTGGTCGTGAAGCGCGCACATGACGGGGTTGGCGCCTATGCATGTGTGCCGCTCTGGCAGGTGTCGGACGGTCTGTGTGCAGGGCAGGCCGTCGCCGTCGGTGCAGGTCTGGCCGTTGGGAGCGGAGGGGTTGGAGCAGACGCCGGTCGCTGAATCACAGGTGCCGGCAATGTGGCCTGTCGGAAGCGGCGCACATGACGGGGTGGCGCCTATGCATGTGCCGCTCTGGCAGGTGTCGGTCTGGGTGGGCAGGCTTCGCCGTCGTTGCAAGTCTGGCCGTTGGGAGCGGAGGGGTTGGAGCAGACGCCGGTCGCTGAATCACAGGTGCCAGGCAATGTGGCACTGGTCGGAAGCGGCGCACATGACGGGGTTGGCGCCTATGCATGTGCCGCTCTGGCAGGTGTCGGTCTGGGTGCAGGCATCGCCGTCGTTGCAGGTCTGGCCGTTGGAGCGGAGGGGTTGGAGCAGACGCCGGTCGCTGAATCACAGGTGCCGGCAATGTGGCACTGGTCGGAAGCGGCGCACATGACGGGGTTGGCGCCTATGCATGTGCCGCTCTGGCAGGTGTCGGTCTGGGTGCAGGCGTCGCCGTCGTTGCAGGTCTGGCCGTTGGGAGCGGAGGGGTTGGAGCAGACGCCGGTCGCTGAATCACAGGTGCCGGCAATGTGGCACTGGTCGGAAGCGGCGCACATGACGGGGGTTGGCGCCTATGCATGTGCCGCTCTGCAGGTGTCGGTCTGGGTGCAGGCTATGCCGTCGTTGCAGGTCTGGCCGTTGGGAGCGGAGGGGTTGGAGCAGACGCCGGTCGCTGAATCACAGGTGCCAGCAATGTGGCACTGGTCGGAAGCGGCGCACATGACGGGGTGGCGCCTATGCATGTGCCGCTCTGGCAGATGTCGGTCTGGGTGCAGGCATGGCCGTCGTTGCAGGTCTGGCCGTTGGGAGCGGAGGGGTTGAGCAGACGCCGGTCGCTGAATCACAGGTGCCGGCAATGTGGCACTGGTCGGAAGCGGCGCACATGACGGGCGGGTTGGCGCCTATGCATGTGCCGCTCTGGCAGATGTCGGTCTGGGTGCAGGCGTCTGCCGTCGTTGCAAGTCTGGCCGTTGGGAGCGGAGGGGTTGGAGCAGACGCCGGTCGTGAATCACAGTGTGCGGCAATGTGGCACTGGTCGGAAGCGGCGCACATGACGGGGGTTGGCGCATATGCATGTGCCGCTCTGGCAGGTGTCGGTCTGGGTGCAGGCGTTGCCGTCGTTGCAAGTCTGGCCGTTGGGAGCGGAGGGGTTGGAGCAGACGCCGGTCGCTGAATCACAGGTGCGGCAAAGTGGCACTGGTCGGAAGCAGCGCACAGGACGGGGTTGGCGCCTATGCATGTGCCGCTCTGGCAGGTGTCGGTCTGGGTGCAGGCATCGCCGTCGTTGCAGGTCTGGCCGTTGGGAGCGGAGGGGTTGGAGCAGACGCCGGTCGCTGAATCACAGGTGCCAGCAATGTGGCACTGGTCGGAAGCGGCGCACATGACGGGGGATGGCGCCTATGCATGTGCCGCTCTGGCAGGTGTCGGTCTGGGTGCAGGCGTCGCCGTCGTTGCAAGTCTGGCCGTTGGGAGCGGAGGGGTTTGGAGCAGACGCCGGTCGCTGAATCACAGGTGCCAGCAATTGTGGCACTGGTCGGAAGCGGCGCACATGACGGGGTTGGCGCCTATGCATGTGCCGCTCTGGCAGGTGTCGGTCTGGGTGCAGGCGTCGCCGTCGTTGCAGGTCTGGCCGTTGGGAGCGGAGGGGTTGGAGCAGACGCCGGTCGCTGAATCACAGGTGCCGGCAACGTAGCACTGGTCGGAAGCGGCGCACATGACGGGGTTGGCGCCTATGCATGTGCCGCTCTGGCAGGTGTCGGTCTGGGTGCAGGCGTCGCCGTCGTTGCAGGTCTGGCCGTTGGGAGCGGAGGGGTTGGAGCAGACGCCGGTCGCTGAATCACAGGTGCCAGCAATGTGGCACTGGTCGGAAGCGGCGCACATGACGGGGTTGGCGCCTATGCATGTGCCGCTCTGGCAGGTGTCGGTCTGGGTGCAGGCATCGCCGTCGTTGCAGGTCTGGCCGTTGGGAGCGGAGGGGTTGGAGCAGACGCCGGTCGCTGAATCACAGGTGCCAGCAATGTGGCACTGGTCGGAAGCGGCGCACATGACGGGGTTGGCGCCTATGCATGTGCCGCTCTGGCAGATGTCGGTCTGGGTGCAGGCATGGCCGTCGTTGCAGGTCTGGCCGTTGGGAGCGGAGGGGTTGGAGCAGACGCCGGTCGCTGAATCACAGGTGCCAGCAATGTGGCACTGGTCGGAAGCGGCGCACATGACGGGCGGGTTGGCGCCTATGCATGTGCCGCTCTGGCAGATGTCGGTCTGGGTGCAGGCGTTGCCGTCGTTGCAAGTCTGGCCGTTGGGAGCGGAGGGGTTGGAGCAGACGCCGGTCGCTGAATCACAGGTGCCAGCAATGTGGCACTGGTCGGAAGCGGCGCACATGACGGGGTTGGCGCCTATGCATGTGCCGCTCTGGCAGGTGTCGGTCTGGGTGCAGGCGTCGCCGTCGTTGCAGGTCTGGCCGTTGGGAGCGGAGGGGTTGGAGCAGACGCCGGTCGCTGAATCACAGGTGCCGGCAACGTAGCACTGGTCGGAAGCGGCGCACATGACGGGGTTGGCGCCTATGCATGTGCCGCTCTGGCAGGTGTCGGTCTGGGTGCAGGCGTCGCCGTCGTTGCAGGTCTGGCCGTTGGGAGCGGAGGGGTTGGAGCAGACGCCGGTCGCTGAATCACAGGTGCCAGCAATGTGGCACTGGTCGGAAGCGGCGCACATGACGGGGTTGGCGCCTATGCATGTGCCGCTCTGGCAGGTGTCGGTCTGGGTGCAGGCATCGCCGTCGTTGCAGGTCTGGCCGTTGGGAGCGGAGGGGTTGGAGCAGACGCCGGTCGCTGAATCACAGGTGCCAGCAATGTGGCACTGGTCGGAAGCGGCGCACATGACGGGGTTGGCGCCTATGCATGTGCCGCTCTGGCAGATGTCGGTCTGGGTGCAGGCATGGCCGTCGTTGCAGGTCTGGCCGTTGGGAGCGGAGGGGTTGGAGCAGACGCCGGTCGCTGAATCACAGGTGCCAGCAATGTGGCACTGGTCGGAAGCGGCGCACATGACGGGCGGGTTGGCGCCTATGCATGTGCCGCTCTGGCAGATGTCGGTCTGGGTGCAGGCGTCGCCGTCGTTGCAAGTCTGGCCGTTGGGAGCGGAGGGGTTGGAGCAGACGCCGGTCGCTGAATCACAGGTGCCGGCAATGTGGCACTGGTCGGAAGCGGCGCACATGACGGGGTTGGCGCCTATGCATGTGCCGCTCTGGCAGGTGTCGGTCTGGGTGCAGGCGTTGCCGTCGTTGCAAGTCTGGCCGTTGGGAGCGGAGGGGTTGGAGCAGACGCCGGTCGCTGAATCACAGGTGCCGGCAATGTGGCACTGGTCGGAAGCGGCGCACATGACGGGGTTGGCGCCTATGCATGTGCCGCTCTGGCAGATGTCGGTCTGGGTGCAGGCGTTGCCGTCGTTGCAAGTCTGGCCGTTGGGAGCGGAGGGGTTGGAGCAGACGCCGGTCGCTGAATCACAGGTGCCGGCAATGTGGCACTGGTCGGAAGCGGCGCACATGACGGGGTTGGCGCCTATGCATGTGCCGCTCTGGCAGGTGTCGGTCTGGGTGCAGGCGTTGCCGTCGTTGCAAGTCTGGCCGTTGGGAGCGGAGGGGTTGGAGCAGACGCCGGTCGCTGAATCACAGGTGCCGGCAACGTGGCACTGGTCGGAAGCAGCGCACATGACGGGGTTGGCGCCTATGCATGTGCCGCTCTGGCAGGTGTCGGTCTGGGTGCAGGCGTTGCCGTCGTTGCAAGTCTGGCCGTTGGGAGCGGAGGGGTTGGAGCAGACGCCGGTCGCTGAATCACAGGTGCCAGCAATGTGGCACTGGTCGGAAGCGGCGCACATGACGGGCGGGTTGGCGCCTATGCATGTGCCGCTCTGGCAGATGTCGGTCTGGGTGCAGGCGTCGCCGTCGTTGCAAGTCTGGCCGTTGGGAGCGGAGGGGTTGGAGCAGACGCCGGTCGCTGAATCACAGGTGCCGGCAATGTGGCACTGGTCGGAAGCGGCGCACATGACGGGGTTGGCGCCTATGCATGTGCCGCTCTGGCAGGTGTCGGTCTGGGTGCAGGCGTTGCCGTCGTTGCAAGTCTGGCCGTTGGGAGCGGAGGGGTTGGAGCAGACGCCGGTCGCTGAATCACAGGTGCCGGCAATGTGGCACTGGTCGGAAGCGGCGCACATGACGGGGTTGGCGCCTATGCATGTGCCGCTCTGGCAGATGTCGGTCTGGGTGCAGGCGTTGCCGTCGTTGCAAGTCTGGCCGTTGGGAGCGGAGGGGTTGGAGCAGACGCCGGTCGCTGAATCACAGGTGCCGGCAATGTGGCACTGGTCGGAAGCGGCGCACATGACGGGGTTGGCGCCTATGCATGTGCCGCTCTGGCAGGTGTCGGTCTGGGTGCAGGCGTTGCCGTCGTTGCAAGTCTGGCCGTTGGGAGCGGAGGGGTTGGAGCAGACGCCGGTCGCTGAATCACAGGTGCCGGCAACGTGGCACTGGTCGGAAGCAGCGCACATGACGGGGTTGGCGCCTATGCATGTGCCGCTCTGGCAGGTGTCGGTCTGGGTGCAGGCGTTGCCGTCGTTGCAAGTCTGGCCGTTGGGAGCGGAGGGGTTGGAGCAGACGCCGGTCGCTGAATCACAGGTGCCGGCAACGTGGCACTGGTCGGAAGCAGCGCACATGACGGGGTTGGCGCCTATGCATGTGCCGCTCTGGCAGGTGTCGGTCTGGGTGCAGGCGTCGCCGTCGTTGCAAGTCTGGCCGTTGGGAGCGGAGGGGTTGGAGCAGACGCCGGTCGCTGAATCACAGGTGCCAGCAATGTGGCACTGGTCGGAAGCGGCGCACATGACGGGGTTGGCGCCTATGCATGTGCCGCTCTGGCAGGTGTCGGTCTGGGTGCAGGCGTCGCCGTCGTTGCAGGTCTGGCCGTTGGGAGCGGAGGGGTTGGAGCAGACGCCGGTCGCTGAATCACAGGTGCCGGCAACGTGGCACTGGTCGGAAGCGGCGCACATGACGGGGTTGGCGCCTATGCATGTGCCGCTCTGGCAGGTGTCGGTCTGGGTGCAGGCGTCGCCGTCGTTGCAGGTCTGGCCGTTGGGAGCGGAGGGGTTGGAGCAGACGCCGGTCGCTGAATCACAGGTGCCAGCAATGTGGCACTGGTCGGAAGCGGCGCACATGACGGGGTTGGCGCCTATGCATGTGCCGCTCTGGCAGGTGTCGGTCTGGGTGCAGGCGTCGCCGTCGTTGCAGGTCTGGCCGTTGGGAGCGGAGGGGTTGGAGCAGACGCCGGTCGCTGAATCACAGGTGCCAGCAATGTGGCACTGGTCGGAAGCGGCGCACATGACGGGGTTGGCGCCTATGCATGTGCCGCTCTGGCAGGTGTCGGTCTGGGTGCAGGCGTTGCCGTCGTTGCAAGTCTGGCCGTTGGGAGCGGAGGGGTTGGAGCAGACGCCGGTCGCTGAATCACAGGTGCCGGCAATGTGGCACTGGTCGGAAGCGGCGCACATGACGGGGTTGGCGCCTATGCATGTGCCGCTCTGGCAGGTGTCGGTCTGGGTGCAGGCATCGCCGTCGTTGCAGGTCTGGCCGTTGGGAGCGGAGGGGTTGGAGCAGACGCCGGTCGCTGAATCACAGGTGCCAGCAATGTGGCACTGGTCGGAAGCGGCGCACATGACGGGGTTGGCGCCTATGCATGTGCCGCTCTGGCAGATGTCGGTCTGGGTGCAGGCATGGCCGTCGTTGCAGGTCTGGCCGTTGGGAGCGGAGGGGTTGGAGCAGACGCCGGTCGCTGAATCACAGGTGCCAGCAATGTGGCACTGGTCGGAAGCGGCGCACATGACGGGCGGGTTGGCGCCTATGCATGTGCCGCTCTGGCAGATGTCGGTCTGGGTGCAGGCGTCGCCGTCGTTGCAAGTCTGGCCGTTGGGAGCGGAGGGGTTGGAGCAGACGCCGGTCGCTGAATCACAGGTGCCGGCAATGTGGCACTGGTCGGAAGCGGCGCACATGACGGGGTTGGCGCCTATGCATGTGCCGCTCTGGCAGGTGTCGGTCTGGGTGCAGGCGTTGCCGTCGTTGCAAGTCTGGCCGTTGGGAGCGGAGGGGTTGGAGCAGACGCCGGTCGCTGAATCACAGGTGCCGGCAATGTGGCACTGGTCGGAAGCGGCGCACATGACGGGGTTGGCGCCTATGCATGTGCCGCTCTGGCAGGTGTCGGTCTGGGTGCAGGCGTTGCCGTCGTTGCAAGTCTGGCCGTTGGGAGCGGAGGGGTTGGAGCAGACGCCGGTCGCTGAATCACAGGTGCCGGCAACGTGGCACTGGTCGGAAGCAGCGCACATGACGGGGTTGGCGCCTATGCATGTGCCGCTCTGGCAGGTGTCGGTCTGGGTGCAGGCGTCGCCGTCGTTGCAAGTCTGGCCGTTGGGAGCGGAGGGGTTGGAGCAGACGCCGGTCGCTGAATCACAGGTGCCGGCAACGTGGCACTGGTCGGAAGCGGCGCACATGACGGGGTTGGCGCCTATGCATGTGCCGCTCTGGCAGATGTCGGTCTGGGTGCAGGCGTTGCCGTCGTTGCAGGTCTGGCCGTTGGGAGCGGAGGGGTTGGAGCAGACGCCGGTCGCTGAATCACAGGTGCCAGCAATGTGGCACTGGTCGGAAGCGGCGCACATGACGGGGTTGGCGCCTATGCATGTGCCGCTCTGGCAGATGTCGGTCTGGGTGCAGGCATGGCCGTCGTTGCAGGTCTGGCCGTTGGGAGCGGAGGGGTTGGAGCAGACGCCAGCAGGCTGTGTTGGGGCTACATGCCCAGCAGCAGGGGGGCAGTGCGTCTGCCTCCGTCCAACTCCAAAAAAAAAACTCTGTAAGGAAGAAGTATCAAAAAAAAAAGACGCCGGTCGGTACGGCTGCTAAGACTACTACTGCTTGTGCTGGTGGAGGACGGGCTTGCAAGATACGCACAGTCAGCGTGTTGGCCCTGCAATGTAACTGCACATCCATTCGTGCATCGCTTCAATGTGCGAGTGTTGAAGGAACTCTAGGGTAGGAGGCGGGCGCATTTGGGAGCGGCTGGCCGGCCAGGTGGTGGCGAGCGTGCCGGGCAAGTCCTGGGCAATCGCGCGAGTGCCGCGCACTCTCCAGACAGGGCGCGCTGTTGAGCTGTTGTGAGCAGCAGTGCGCAAAGACGAACTCCTGCACGTACTTGCTGCCTGTGATCAGGGCACCCCTGACGTAATTGCTGACTCTATGCATGTGGCGCCTGGCATTGCGGCCGAAGTTTCTCGTACAGCGCTTAATTGGTGTCTTCTAGGGGAGCCCGGGCAAGTCAGTGAGCAGCTCATTATGAGACAGAGCCCGCATGGTCGATTGCCCCTCCAGACCGACCCCAGCTCCTAATGCACCAACGTTCGTTTTACAGGACCACGCGCCAAGGAAAACCTTTGGGTGGCAAGGGTGGGCTCCCGCGGGGGCATCCCGCCCTGACGGTGGGACAACCGTGGCCCTGGGGCCATAGTCGCCGCGATCCCACACGCGAACAATGTGTTCAAAATCGGGGACCGCTCCCACTCCTCCTACTCCATCCAGGCTACACATCTCACCCACCGCCGCCTCCGTCACCACCAACGCCGGCACGTTACCGCTTGGAAAACCTGCGCAGTGCAGCCGTCCACAGCGAGCCGTCCTCAATGCAGGCGGCGATGAGCCCGCAGCCCCAAGCTTACTGTACAACAATCTACAAGAAACGTTCTTCCTGTCTCAGCACGTTGCGAGCTCCATCCATCCGGTGCATGAGGTGATGCGCAACTCCCAGCGGGGGGACGCGATACATTCGACTTGATCGTGGGTATGTGTCAGCGCCACGCATATTGCAAGCCCTGCTAGTCACCAGACGCCACGCGCAATCAACGGATGGTACTGAATCGAAATCATTAGCCCAACACCATGAAGGCATCACTCAATTCCATCAATGTCTCATCCTGCTTCTGACATCCTGCTTTTGACATCCTGCTTCAAACATCCTGCTTCCAACATCCTGCTTCCAACATCCTGCTTCTTAACACTTCCTGCAGTGGCATAGCCATATCGAACGTTCATCGTGTTTCAGGCAGCTCTGCTAACTCCGCCGCAATCACCAGCATAGGAACGCCGACGGCGCAACTGTGGCGCGCACAGGGTAGAGGCGCACCGGCGTGGGCAGAAGTGCCCGTGTGCGTGGAACCACCGCCTTCCCCAGCAGCGGGCTCTGCCGAGCGGCTAGCGCGCTGCTGAGTAGGGCTGTGGACGCCTTGGAGCAGCTCCCGAGGCCGCAGCCACCTATAGCCGGAGCTGCAGAGCCGCGATTGGCAGGGTCGTCGCCGCCACGCGCGTTGCGGCTGCCGCGGTGTTCTCCGCGCCCCTGCCGGCCACGGCGCCGTCTATTGCGTTTCGTGCTCGCGCCACCGGCGCTGGACGCGCCGGCGCGTCCCTCCTCTCCCTCGCCGGTATCCGCTGCAGCCGCCGCCGCCTCGATGGTTGCCGGCTCCAGCTTGCTCATGCCAGCACGCATCCGCTCGGCCAGGTCAAGCGCGCTCATGCCCAACAACTCGGGCAGCGCCAGCACCACCTGCGGCACAATCCCCACCAGGTCCTCTCGCCGCCAATAATGCGCCAGCACGTTGCGGCACAGCCTGCGAATGGACCGCGGATGGTGGCAGGAAGGGGCGTTGGGAGGATGTAGTGGTCCAAGATTACCGGTATGCACCCATGGTCAAGCTGCAGTCAAGCAGCCTCTGACATAATGGGATACCCGGGCGCGTACCCCCGCTCCAGCCCCGCCTGCCTACCGCAGGAAGAACACCAGGTGGTCCAGGTGGCTCTGCAGCTTGCCGCCCTTGCCCTCCTGCTCGTACCAGGCGCGGCTGCCGTCGTTGTAGGAGGAATCCAGCGCCTGCATGCAGGAGCAGGCGGCGCGCAAGCCACAAGTGAGGCTAGTCGTAAAATTGTCTCACTGTACGACCTGTCCACCGCCCAGCACAGCAGCTCATGAAGTCGTCCGGCGTGCATGTAAACATTGTAACGCCTACCTCGCCCACTCCCAAGTACCGGGGGCCCGCTTGCCTGCTTGAACGCGGGCAGAGCCTCCCAGCGGTCGGTGACGCTGTTGCCCTTGGGCAGCTTCGCCTCCGCCTTGCTCACGAAGACCTGTCGGGCATTCGGTGGAAAAGGAGCGATACGACATTACGAGGTGTCGCACCCAGACTGTAGAAACAGGCGTAAAACACACGCAATATTTTACGTGGCTGGGCGCGGCGTAACAGAACGGCGTGGAGCCTGGAAGAACCTACTTCCAGCATGCTGACCAGGTCAGCGACGCCGGCGTCATGGACGGACAAGCTCTCGGGAGGGCGGCGAAGCCCGACCATGTAGTCCGCCACCTCGCCCAGCTGCCGAAGCAGCGAGCCCAACTCCAGGTGCGCCAGCGTGAGGCCCGTCCCCAGGCCCGTGAAGCTCTTGCGCAGCTTGCCGCCACGGTCAATCACTGCCTGTTCACAAAGGAGCATTAATGATATACCCCTACATGAGTAATGTGGGCGAGATCGCGGCACCTCAAGGCCCTTGGAATGCTCTTGCAGTCTCGAATGCGAATCCCGACGCAATTCCTTACGCTGCCCTAGTCCCCGAGGGCTTGAGAATGAGCCCGCCCCGCGCTCCTGGTTGTGTCTTTGGTTTCTGGGCCTCGGTCGTTTTCAGAATGAACTTCCCAACCCCCACGGCGCACCCGCTTTCCTATGCTGGTATCACCCAAACCCAGTTTCCCCCCACTACCACGCACCAGCAGCAGCTGCCGCTGCACGCGGTCCGCCAGGTAGTACCGCCCATGACCCGTCTGCCGCATGTGCGGCTGCAGGAATCTCCACAGGCCCGAGTCCGGGAAGTCCAGGATCTGGGCGCCCACCAGCGTGTTTGACAGGTCCAGCACCCGGACGCGATCCTCATCCGACATGTGCGCCAGGCTCAGCGACCACTCCCTCTTCACCTGTCAGGACGCATGCTCGGGGCGGGGACCGTGGAGCATTGAGCACGCGGCCTCGAGCACGCGGTGTACGCAGTAGCTGTGCATGATGCCAATGCTTGCGAACTTAGATGCATATTAGCCCACAGCACATGCGATGGGCACAACAAGGGGTGGCACCGGGCACACCACCGCTACCGGCGTCAAGTAGGATCAAGCACCGCCGGCGTCACGCAGCACAGTAACAGCTGGCGCTCACCTCCTCAAACAGCTTGGTTTTCATGAAATCGTCCACGAACGCGGGAATGTCCTCTGATATCGCCTCGTTGAAGAACCACTCATCCAACATTGTCACAAAGAGCGCCGGCGAGTCGTTTGACAGCTCCAGCAGCGTCTTCACCCGCCAACTCCGCGACCGATGCTGCAGCGGCTGCCCCCCCGCCTGCTCCGCCGCCTGCTGCGGCCCCACCTGCTCCGCCGCCTGCTGCGGCCCCACCTGCTCCGCCGCCGGTTGCCGCTCCGCCTGCTCCGCCGCCAGTTGCGGCCCCGCCTGCTCCGCCGCCGGTTGCGGCCCCACCTGCTCCGCTGCCGGTTGCCGCCCCACCTGCTCCGCTGCCGGTTGCCGCCCCGCCTGCTCCGCCGCCTGCTGCGGCCCCACCTGCTCCGCCGCCGGTTGCCGCCCCGCCTGCTCCGCCGCCAGTTGCGGCCCCGCCTGCTCCGCCGCCTGCTGCGATTGCGACTCCTGCTGCAGTTGCTGCACCTCAGGCAGAAGCTCTTGCAGGCGCACCTTACGCAGGCTGGGCCCCAGCAGCTCCTGCATCAGCGTTCGCGAGACCGCGGAGGGAAGGTGCACCTGCATACCACAGCAGTACATGCGTGCATTGCAAGAAGCACTGCTTCAACTGGCATACAGATTGCTGCATACCGTAACACGCCATTTGCACACACACGCAGCATCCTAGCGGTAATGAATTGTGCGATGCCTTGCATCCTGCCGCAAGACTTTTGAGCTCCAGTATGAAAGGGGATTGCTCACTGGCGCTAGCTGCGTGTACTGGCAAGCGGATTGGGTTCACCAGGGCGACCCGAGAGGGGTTTGTGCAAGGGTACAGGTTGCGGGGCTGTGAGCGGGCGGAATCTTGGTGTTGCGGTACTCGGCCTTGCCGCCTCCTGTCGCTGTCATGTCGTGTGTGGGTGCGTCCTTTGCGTTGCCGCTCTGTTCAGCAATTTAACCCGCCCCTTGGGCCCCGTAGTTTACCTACATCCTATTTAATGCACAGACGCGGGTGCGCGCATAATTCTCTTACCGGAAAGACCTTGTGTAATGGCGCCGTGCCATTCACAGGCATGGCTGCCAGTGCGATCCACGTCAGCGCCATGCTGCTGCCCGTCATCGCCAACAGCACGTGCGTCGGGCACTCCACCAGGAGCCGGCGCAGCACCACGTTGCGGATGTAGGCCGCACCGCTCTGGTCCAGCTGGTTGTTGCCCCCCGCGTCCTTGATAGTTGGGTGCAGCAGGGCTTGCAGCTCGTCTGTGTGCATGGGCGCAAAACCAGATTCACATATGATATGTTGTATCACAAAAGCAACTGTATGTGTATCCTTAACAACCCTACTTGGGCAACTTTTGGGTCAGACAGATGTCAGCCAAGGTAATATGTATCCCCAACTATCGCAAACTCCCGAGCCAAGCTCCAACTATCGCTGCGAAGGGAGGACGAACACACAAGGGATCGATGGAACACATCCAGGTGCGTGTGTGCATATGTGTGTCGAGTAGAGTCACGAGGGGATGAGAGCATGCCTTGCCCGACGATAAAATGCGTGCACTACGCGCACACTACCAAATCAATGTAAAGGGAATGCGATGTCGCCCAGATGCTGCCCACTTCCCACCCGCGCCCCTACGCACCCAGCAGCACCAGCACTGGCGCCTGGAAGCCGCTCTGGAACAGGTCCACCACCGCGCGGCCGGCGCGCGTTTTCATGGCCACGCCGTGCGGGCCGTCCGCCTGAACCGCCTTGGCCGTGCACCACTCCCGGTCCCTGACCGGCACGCCTGACGCCGCCGCCCACTCCATCACAACGGTCAGCAGGTCGTGCATGAGCACGTCGGCGCCGTTCTGTGCGTGGGCGGCATAGGCAGTGGCGCGATGGAGCAAACCGTAACTGCAGGCGTGGTGAGCAATGCCGCTATTGGGCGCAGGTATGTCTACAAACGCAGGCGCTGTTCGGGCAGGGCACGGAACATCAAGATTTGGAGTGCGACGCCCTTGCAGGCTCGTGACAGGTACACACGTCTACACGCTCCCATGTGTGTCGAGTGTGTGCTGTGTCAGCATGCCTAATCAGAACACCAAACAACAAGTATGCACCCGAGATTGTTGACACGCCATCAAGCACATGTACGAGACATCGACGCACGTGCGCACACCCGTTCATGCGCACCTCGCGATCCAGATTTATGCAGTTGAGCCGCAGCACGCGAATGCCCTTCAGTGTATGCCCTGGCGGCTGCTTGGCCAGCTCCTCCGCCAGCGCGGCCACCACCACCTCGTGCAGCGTGTACGACTTGCCGGTCTGCGATGGCAGAGGTGAGTATGTGTGGTTTGTGGCTCGCCGGGGCGTAATGGGCTACGTTTGGTTTTAGAGTTGAGTGTGGCCATCTGAGGCCGCAATATTACGCACACATTGGCATGTCATATCCGTAAGCTCCTGTGGTGTATCTAAAACAGGACGCCCAGCCTAGGCGTTGTAGCAAAGCGTGCGTCGGAGTACAGCTTGTCAAATGCCGGCGTGGGATAGGTGTTTCCGTAGAGTTTCCTACGTTCCAAGCCAGTGCCGCTGCATTTAATTCGGCACAGTAGCGTCGGGTACTTGTATTGCGCGGTAATTTTGTGTATTTAACTCGGCGCGCCGTTTTAATAGCTACGATAGGTGCTCTCTCGAGGCTCCAGTGGCCGATAGCTGACGTTTCATTCTTCAGGGTAGCGCCACGCCGGCGGCCCGCCCCCTACCCGCAGGTACTAGGCGCTGTGAAGTTAAGACTTGTTGCCAGTTGCGTTGTGGCAGTTAGGAGACTCGAGACTGGCGATGCGGAACGGTACGGCAACGTAACCCAAAACCCGTCCTCATCACCGTGATGGCGCCCGGGAGATGCACACCAAACCGCCGCGCTACCCCTTGCCCCTGTGACTGCCCGCCCACACACAAGTATGCCACAGACATACCTTTATGAGGCCCGACAGAAGGAGGGTCGAAAGGGCGCTGGACAGTTGCTGACCGGCAAGGCGGCAGCGGATCTCCGCCCACGCCTGGATTAAGCCCACGACGTTGTTTGTGTCCAGATATATTTGGCTTCGACCATCCGCATAGCTTATCTGCCAAACTTGCTCTGCAAATACTTTATCCGGATGCTTCCACTCCCGCGTAAGGCTAAGCTTGGGAGCGCGCGCGCTCTCCAGGTCGTGCCCTGAGGTGAGAAAGTCGGAGGTGCTTTAGGGTTTTTGCAGCCCTCCTCGTTGCATGCTGAATTTTCTAGGTCCCACCTGTACTCATGCTGATACAATCCTGCCCAGCGATGCGTTACGTCCTGCGGGGTTGGGAATGGAGGCGGGCGCGGAAACGAGAATTTGGCGGGGCGTCCAGGGCAACATGCGTTCGGCATTGAATATGCCATTGACCAAGAAATTGCGCTATGTGATTCGCAGAGCCGCCGCTCACCACATAGGTGCAGATCCTAGCAGACCCCGAGCGCCTCTCAGGCCGTTAACGTTGAAAATTATTTTCCAGAATGCAAGTGCTGGATGACTTAGGCAATTGGCAACTGCTGCAGAGAGAAGATGGCCACTAATGCGCACTGCCACTGAAGTTTAGGCACTTGGCTAGTGCTGAAATATGTGAGTGTATTGAGATGAAGGGGGTGCTGACACATTTCCACACGCGGGCAAGCAGCGAGCCCGGCCCTGCCTGGAACGAGGGGATGGAGGTATGATGCGGCCCGTCGGAAGGTACTTGAGCATATCACAATAGGACAAGAAATAATCCCCTCCCAGGGGCCGCAAGTGTGAGTCGATCAGTCATCAACTGTGCACACAGAGTTCATGTGTAGTGCACACCGAGCAATGCAGGCAAGCAAGCACATGCACAGGCTGCAGGCCTACTTCGCTAATGCCGCAGCGCGGTGGCTCACCACGGCGCAAACACCAGCAGTTCAGGGCGCGGAAACACGCCGGTTGGGTGGTTGGGGTTTTCATGCAGGGGGTGGGGTCATGCAGGGGTGGCACCAGGGCCACACTTGGCTTCTACCGTCCGCGCTGGCAATCACAACAGACGCCCCGCCCCCCATCAACGCGCTTGTAAGCGCGATCTTTCACGGTGTGGGCTTAAGGCTAGTGGGTAGGGCCCGGAGAGTGCTTGGGCAGCCGGGAACAGTGGGTGGTGCCGCTCGCGACGTGGGAGCATGCTCGCGGCCCACGAGACGGGCCGCAACGCTGTTTGACGTCTCTTCCTCCTTTTGTTGAGCCCCAACAACAAATTAGAGATCACAGCATGTACTTAAAGCACTAAATGCATTGATGCGCCATTAAACAGCGACACTGTGGCTTGTACACCCCGAGCATGCTCGCGGCCCGTGCGACGGGCCTCGCGCTCAGTGGCCCACTTCACAGCGCCGGGCGCCCCAACCTACACTCTTGAGAAACACTGAGCACTCAAGAGGCCCTGAAACACCAAGACGCGCTGCTTTGAGCATCTGCCTGACAAGCGCGGAGCTCATCCCCCTTGCCGTGGCCGTGAACCCCCTCTGACCGGGCGACTTGTCATTCCTGACAAGGTTAAAGTGATGCAGCCTTGCGGGAAGCAAGCGCGCGGTCTGAGCAGGCGCGAGGTCATTGATTGACCGCTCTGGAACAGGTGGTCGCCGTTGCTCAGAGATAATGACCGGGCTGTGGTCAGTAATGCACTTGGAGTAAGTGCATTTCAGTTAAGCGTTCAGCAGGTTAGCAGCTCTGGCCAATGCGCCCGGCGATTCAATCTGCAACGCGTTCTGTGCACCTTGAGCTCTCCCTATAGTTCGAATGTTCATTGCATCTATATTATAACAATCAATAGCGCGCAAAGGTTCACATATATGGCCGACGCTCCTCCTCTCACCGGGAAGAAACGTCCTGGACGGCCAGTTGGCTCGACTAAGAATGCGCATAAGTCCCAGTTTGTTTCACTAAAGGATGGATTACCAGTACTTAAGCAACGGTCACACGGGCCTGTTTCCGACGGCCCGGCTTTTTTGCCTTGTGCCGCTGAGGCCATAATCCCACCTTGCAAATGTCCACGCTGCGGTAGTGGGCCGGCCTCTCCGCCGGCCCACCTACCCATGTGCGTCACAGCGGACGCCGCAGCGCCAGCCACCATAGCCTCCAGCCCAGTGCTGTCGCGTGCTGCGCCCTCCGCCGCCGCACCGGGACCAGGGGAGGGCCTGCTGCCAGGTGGTCCATCACGTGGCGGCAGCCCGACTAGCCCCTGTTGCGGTGCCGCCGCAGCGGGCGCAGCCGCCGCAACATGAAGAAGCCCACCCTGTGGCCCAGCGTACTCAGCGCCGCCGGCCACCATAGCCGCCCTCCCAGTGCTGCCGCGCGCCGCGCCCGCCGCCGCCGCACCAGGGCCAGGGGAGGGCCCGCCGCCAGGGCGCACATAACCTGGCGGTAGCCCGACTAGCCCCTGATCCGGCGCCGCAGCAGCAGGCGCAGCCTCCACATCGCTAAGAAGCCCACGCTGCGGTAGTGGGCCGGCCTCTCCACCGGCCCACCTACCTATGTGCGTCACAGCTGACGCCGCAGCGCCGGCCACGATAGCCTCCAGCCCAGTGCTGTCGTGTGCCGCGCCCTCCGCCGCCGCACCGGGACCAGGGGGGGGCCCGCCGCCAGGTTGCCCATAACCTGGCGGTCGCCCGACTAGCCCCTGATCCGGCGCCGCAGGAGCAGGCGCAGCCTCCACATCGTGTAGAAGCCCACGTGGCAGCAGCCCGACTAGCCCCTGTTGCGGTGCCGCGGCAGCAGGGGCAGCCGCCGCAACATGAAGAAGCCCACCCTGTGGCCCAGCGTACTCAGCGCCGCCGGCCACCATAGCCGCCCTCCCAGTGCTGCCGCGCGCCGCGCCCGCCGCCGCCGCACCAGGGCCAGGGGAGGGCCCGCCGCCAGGGCGCACATAACCTGGCGGTAGCCCGACTAGCCCCTGATCCGGCGCCGCAGCAGCAGGCGCAGCCTCCACATCGCTAAGAAGCCCACGCTGCGGTAGTGGGCCGGCCTCTCCGCCGGCCCGCCTACCTATGTGCGTCACAGCTGACGCCGCAGCGCCGTCCACCATAGCCTCCAGCCCAGTGCTGCCGCATGCCGCGCCCTCCGCCGCCGCACCGGGACCAGGGGAGGGCCCGCCGCCAAGTGGCCCATCACGTGGCGGCAGCCCGACTAGCCCCTGGTGCTGTGCCGCCGCAGCAGGCGCAGCCGCCGCATCATGAAGAAGCCCACCATGCGTCCCAGCGGGCGCAGCACCGCCGGCCAACGTGGCCTCCCGCCCAGTGCTGCTGCGCGCCGCGCCCTCCGTGGCCTCACCGGGACCAGGGGAGGGCCCGCCACCAGGTCGCACACAACCTGCCGGCAGCCCGCGGAGCCCCTGCGCCGGCGATGCAGCAGCAGGCGCAGCGGCGGCACCCCTGGCCGGTCCCGCAACGTCCCTCACCACGGTAGCGGCCCCCGCCGCGGCGTCAGCCTGTGTCGGAGCGTTGGTCACATCCGCGATCCCAAAGCATGCAGGTGATGTGCGACTTGGCGGCGGGCCCTCCCTTGGCTCCGGTGCGGCGGCGGAGGGGGCGGCGCGCGGAAGTACTGGGCGGGAGGTTACGGTGGCGGGTGCTGTTGCCTCCGCTGGGACGCACATGGGTAGGTGGGCTGGCGGCCGGGCCGGCCCTCAGCCGTCACGTGGCCTTCTTCATGATGCGGCGGCTGCGCCTGCTGCTGCGGTGCCAGGTCAGGGGCTAGTCGGGCTGCCGCCGGGCTATGTGCGTCTTGGCGGCGGGCCCTCCCCTGGCTCCGGTGCGGCGGCGGAGGGTGTGGCGCGCGGCAACACTCGGCGGGAGGCTACGGTGTCCGGCGCTGGAGCGTCTGCTGTGGCGCCCCTTGACCGGGCGGCTGTTTTGAGTGATGCGGGACCGGGGGGGCAGGGTGTTAGCCGAGCTTCCCCGGAGGTCGTTTTCGACCCTAGTCAGGGGGTGGTGAGTCGGGAGCGGGTTGCGCAGTGTCAGACTGGGTGGGACTGGCTTTGGGGTGGGCAGCAGCCAGGTTCGGCTGCCTTTGACTCTTGTGACTCGAGTCCTGCGCCTTCTTGGGCTTTGACCTCGTGATGTGTCTGTGCGTGCGTTTGGAGGCGTCCTTGTTCGGAGGTCGGGTTTGTGTAGGTCTTTTCTGTGAGGGTGTCAGGTGTTCTTTAGGCGGTGTTCGTGGTGGGTTTTTTTTGCTGGTTTTGTTTAGCGTGTGGTTGCCGAGGTGTGGGCTGGTTGTGCCCTTGGGCGCGTTTCGTGGTTTTGCCTGTTGGTTGTTTCGAGCGTAGGGTGGCTCCGGTCTTCTCTCTCGTTGTCTGGGCCCTGCTGCTGCCTTTCCTGTTTGGTGTGGCTGCTGTTGCGGGTCTCCTTTTGCCTTAGCTTGCTGCTTGCAGGTTGCTGTTCAGGTCTCTGCTTGCTGCTCCCTGTCTTCTGTGGCTTGTTCCCTTTCCTGTAACACCCATGTCGAAAAAAAAAGCACGCACGTGACACAGCCTTCGCCTTTCAGCACCGCGTGCTGGGCGTTTATGGCGCTTGCGCGGTGGTTTTTTTTTGATACTTCTTCCTTACAGAGTTGGACGGAGGCAGACGCACTGCCCCCCTGCTGCTGGGCATGAAGCCCCAACACAGCCTGGACCCGAAGACCAGAACCCTGACAGGGCCAAAAGAAAAAGAAAAAAAGGAAGAAAAAGAGAAGAAAACCTGAGGGCGCTCACTCACAGGCGCCGCCTCACACCTAACGGCGCGGCAGCGGGTGCCTATGGCTCCTCAGAGCCTACATACCCAACTGCCCATAAACGCCGAGCCCGACCACGGCCACAGCAAGCCGCGCGGCTACCCCCCCCACCCACCCAGCCAACCCACACAAAAGAAAGCGCGACCTGCAAACACCTAAACCCTCAGCAGGGCTGCTAAACGGGCCTCGCCCCAACCTCTCCCACAGCAACCGCACAGACCACCCCCACAACGTCAGCTACCGCCAACCAACCCCTGACACCGAAGACAAACAGCGGGAGAGAAACCCGACCAACAGAAGAAAAAAAACCCAATAACACTCCAGGAAACGCCAGAAAGAAAAACAGAGCCACCAAGATAACGTAGCTCCAAGAAAACCAGATCCGTAGGCTCCGCATATAGGAAGCCAGCCACCAAAGGTTTTTTTTTTGAGGCATCATCCTTACAGGATTGAACGGAAGCAGACGCACTGCCTCCCAACTGCTGAGCACAGAGACCCGAAGCAGCCTGGTCCCGGAGACCAGAACCCTGACAGGTGCCGCCGCCATCACCTTAAGGTGCCTGCACAGGTGACGAGAACGTCAGCTTCAGGCGCAGCTGCGGCGACCCACCGTCCACTGGATCCACTTCGCAAAGGGCCCCACTCGCCGACCAGATAGCCACAAAACACTCCAGCTTGGCGGCTTTCAACTGCGCAGTGAGCAGCTGAGTGGGAAGAGCCGACAGGGTTTCAGGTGTAAGAGTAGCAGCAGTGAACCGCAGTGGTGGTGTGCACGGACCAGGGCAGCGAGTGGAAGGGCGAGTTCGCGAGCATGCTGCTCATCGCCCTGATAGACCACCGCCAGACGTCGGCAAATCACCCCCAGGCCAACGGCTTGACGGAGCGCGCAGTGCAAACTTGCAAGAAGGCGCTGACCAAGCTTGCTCTGGGCGCCGGCGCTGTGACTGACTGGGACCAGCAGTTGCCGACCATCATGCTGGGGTACAACTGCTCAGTGCAGAGCTCAACCAAGCTGTGCCCCTACACCATCGTCTTCGCCACCGACCCTGTCTTTTTTTTGATACTTCTTCCTTACAGAGTTGGACGGAGGCAGACGCGCTGCCCCCCTGCTGCTGGGCACGGAGCCCCAACACAGCCTGGACCCGAAGACCAGAACCCTGACAGGGCCAAAAGAAAAAGAAAAGAAAGGAAAGAGAAAGAGAAGAAAACCTGTCATCCCGCCAGCAGTCAAGCCACGATTCGAGGGCGAGCTGGACCTTTTTTCGACATGGGTGTTACAGGAAAGGGAACAAGCCACAGAAGACAGGGAGCAGCAAGCAGAGACCTGAACAGCAACCTGCAAGCAGCAAGCTAAGGCAAAAGGAGACCCGCAACAGCAGCCACACCAAACAGGAAAGGCAGCAGCCCTGGACGACCCCGAGGCGGCGGCACGCTCAGTTATGCTGCGTGCTGCGGCGGCGGTGCGCAAGAACATGGTCATCGCCGGGGGCAACCTGGCGGTGGCCCAGCATCGGGATAATGGCCAAGCTGCGCGGAGGTGGCTACGATCCCAAGGTCCGCCGGTTGGAGGTGGGCGATTATGTTTATTACCGAAACACCACCGAACGGACCGCATTGGAGGCGCAGGCGAAACCCGACATTCTTCGCGTTCATGAACTGCGCCCCTCTGGCGTGGTCATCTTGGAGGGCCGTTGCGGCACCAAGATTTCCACCCACACCACGCACGTGGCGCCGTGTCATCTGCCCATTGCTGACGGCAGTGTGGATCCGCGCCTGGCGCGGCCGTCAGTCACCCTTGCGTGCGAAATCTGTCTGATGCCTGACAACGAGGAGTGGATGCTCCTGTGCGACTCCTGCGGCACCGGTTGGCATACCTTTTGCCTTACGCCCCCGCTCGAGAAGATTCCAGAAGGCGCGTGGGTGTGTCCCAGTTGCACGGCCAAAGGAGTGACGCCGGACAGTCTGTGTCAAGCTCAGCGTCAGGGGCAAAGCTCGTCTACACCGCCAGCCAAGTTCAAGAGTCTGCAAGGAGCGCTGGCTATGAGGGAGGCCAAGGGCAGGAGGGCTAGGAGTGTGGCTAACACCGGAGTGGTTAGCTATGCGGGTCAGCGGCGCAGGGTGCACTACTTCCTGATCGAGTACCCTGACGGCGCCACTGAAACTGTCACTCACGCCCAGCTTCGGCCCAGACTTGTCCCCAGTCAGCAGGTGCGCGCAGCGGCCGTCACCAGTGCTGGGCCTGCCGTGCCGCCATCGCCAGCGGAGCCGTCATCGCGTGGAGTCAGCCTGCCTGCGTCTACATCGGCGGAGCTGGAGTGCCTGGCAGAGCTGGTCGACCTGTCGCAGGTCACGTCCGTCTACGCGCCGCTTAACGTGCCTGACGCCACCGCGGCGTGGGTGCGCGCGCACGGCTGCACCCTTCGCAGGGGTAGGCCTGCCGGCGGCGCCGCTGCTTTGGAGGTGGCCAACCTACGCCGGGCTCAACAGGACGGCATTGGCATGAATGTGATCTGGCTGGAGGTGGATCCGTCAACCGTGGACACGCACGTGGAGGCTGTGCGGGGCTTCGTCACCGATGCGGTGATAGCCAGAGTGCCTCGTGAGTACGTGGGCCAGGCGGGCAAGACGCGGCTCAGCTGGCTGCGCAAGCGGCGTGCCAGCGGGGAGCTGCTGATTGCCTCGTGCGCAACGTGTGTTTGGCTAGTATTGCTTGCTAAGGGCATCAAGAGGTGGGGCTTCGTGACCGCCGTGAGCGCGGGCGACCCCGTATTATAAGCACTGTTTGGTTCGCACAGGCATCCTTGCTCCAGCACGGGCATTTGCACAGGGTGCCGGGCGTAACGCATTGATGACCTGCCGGCGTCTGACTCGCCGCATGTGAGCGTGTTTTCACTGCATGTGTCTGTCTTTTATGCGTGCTGTCTGTGCACCGCGCCTGAGAGCGCTTTCTTTTCAGCGTGTTTTCATCTGTGCCCCGACTCGTTTTACCAGACCACGGCCGTTCACGTTCCGTGGCTGGGGGGGGGGGGATAACCAGCAGGGCACGTGCGGGTTACGTCAGCACACGGGAGGGCGTGACAGCTGTCATGCCCCAGCGTGTAACCAGGCAGAGCGTGTCACCGTGCTGTTATTAGCTGTGCCAATGCGCGTACGGCGGCCGATTGGGCAAGACCCGGGGTTCCGCGAGGGGCTGTGAGGGGGGTTGCCGGGCGTGCCAGTAGCGCGTGTCGTGGCGTTTGGTTCGTGGAGCAGCGTGGCCGAGCCGTCTGACTGGGCTCAGGCCACAGCGTTTCCTAGTGTGTTGCGTGTTACTTGTGTCACTCTAGCCACCCGCATTTGGGCGCCGGTGAGTAGCGGACGAGCTGGACTGGCGGGCGGTGTGAGACCTGGCCTGTGGCCCATGCGGTGCGAGTGACCTCAGCTTGTGAAAGAGCTCAAACAAGCTTATCTTGTTTTGAGCTACTTGAACGTCTTTTCAGTTAGCGATTACAGAAACAAGTACCCGTCCGTTGCAGCTACGAAAAGCTTGCGAATAAGTGTAAATCACGAGACGGAGCACGTTCTTGTCCGTCGACCGCCTGTTCTGCCGGTCCGCGGAAGCAAGGGACCTAGGCAGACCACATAACCAGCAGGGCACGTGCGGGTTACGTCAGCACACGGGAGGGCGTGACAGCCTATGGCTGTGTGCAAGTTTTTTGAGACCCCCCTGGTTGCGACATGTGACAATCGACAACCCGACATGTGACAATACGACATATAGCCTAAGGAATTATACCCACTAGAGCCCACCGCGTATGGATATGTGAAGCATTTAGTGGCGAATGAAACGTTCTGCGGCTGTCTGGCTCCGCACCATAGCCTGATGGCTTGATGCGCCCCGCACACCCCCAGGCACACCCCCAGCACCACCACACAAGATGTGGCTCCAGCGGCATAGCTGAGGCGTGTGGCGCCATGCCACATTCACCACTTGCATCAATACATATTTTGGCAAACGATGTGGGCATTTAGGTCGGTTTTGGCCGTATGTACATATGTCGCAATGTCACATGTCGGGTGCCAATAAACTTGCAACCTGATATATAAGCCTGGTTATTACAGCAGCCTTTCACACACGCGCCTTCCCTCCGCCACGCACACACGCGCATTTGCGGGCTCCTCGCTGGATTTTTGCTTTCGTTAAAACATGATCGGTTGACTTGCTTCTAGTCTGGCAGGAAAAACCGCCCACCCCACACCCCACACACACACGTCGCGGCACAGCGTCCAATCAATCTTAGTGCTGTTTCCCCACATGAGGGTGCAGTTGCATGTTTAAATACCAAAGCCCTCGCTGCCGTCCCCAGCCCGCACCGCATCCAGCCAGCTACTGGGTGGAAGTACTGGGGCAGCAGGTGGCGACCGCCTGATTGCTGCCTGTTCCGGGGCCATGGGCGCGACCTGCTGCTTCTTACGAGCCACATCCTCAAAGGCTGCTGCGGACCCCGGCGCAGTGCTGCCGCCAGACCCGAGGCTTTCAGCCTCCTCCTGCTGTTGCTGCTGCTGCTGCTGCTGCTGCTGCGATCGCGACGGCCTTGGTGATGCTGGCTGCTGCTGCTGCTGCCGCTTCTCGCGCCGCCTGGCTGCGGCACCGGCTCCAGGCACCTTTGACGCGGCAGGCGTCCCCTTCTCGCGCTCTGCCCGCAGTTTCGCCCGCTGCTTTCGCTCCGTCTGCAGCATGGGCCCGTCAACAATGACGTTGAGGATGTGCGCCGCGATGTGCAGACCGAAGATGGCGGGCAGGAAGGAGATGGTGCCTACGCAGGTAGCAACAGGGGGCGGACGGGGAGGAGGTGATGAGAGGATGGCGGCATTAGCAATGAGCGCCGACGTTGGCTGGCACGAGGGGACAAGGGCGCGGACTGTGAGTAGATGCCCTACGGAATATGGGCAGTGAGTACGCCGTCGCAAAGGGCACCCGACCTATGCATAATGCATACCCATGCACACCCAGTCCACCATTGACCACCCTTTTTTGTAGGGGCAGACCCTATTGGTGCTGTGCTTCCCCCGAACACCTGGCCCCGTTATTCTTGTTAGAAATCCTCTCCCCTACATACTCCACCCCCCCCTACGCCTACTGCCTACCTGCTACCCATCGCTAAGTATCAGGGGTGCCCTGCTAAAACTCTTTGCAACCCCCCGCGCACCGTAGTAACTTTTCTTGTAGCCTTTGAGCGCCCCTGGTGACAGCGCCAGGCTGGTCTTACGGCAGGGCTCCGTGGAGAACACACATGCGACGCCGCTGCTGATCCCGTACGTCTTCCGCAGCCCCTTGCGCACGTGCGCGGCGAAGCTGTCGCCGTACGTCTCGCTGATGTCGGCCACGTGCACCGACAGCGGGTCCATGCGGCCACCTGAGCAGGTGAGGTACGAGACCAAGCAAGGGATGAATAATGCTCCGGTGGTTGTGCGAATAGTTGTTGGGTAGGAGCGGGGACAGGGTAGATGGTTACGAGCGGAGAGGAAGGAATGGAATGGCCCGGAGGCCTGGGCCGGAGCAGCAGAGGTAAGAGCACTGCTGGTGTCTGTGAGCGAGGGCAGCGCGGCGCCAGTATGAAATTATTGTAGGCCGCGAGCGCACCTACCTGCTCCCATGCTGGAGATGATCTGTGCGCCCGACCTGTATATGCATGCCAAGAAGCAGTCAGCAGTCAGCGCCCGCCACATGCAAGCGAGGAACCCAAGTCCCGGTCACCACACAAGCCGGCCCTTGTCATCATCCGGCGACAATACCAACGAAGCGCAACTACCGGTAACAGCTCTGATGCTTGGTCAGGGCGGAATCCCATTCATTCCCTTTGCTTGCCTGTGCGCCGCCGCCACCAGCGCCAGCTTGGGTGCGATGCTGTCAATGCAGTCGACCACCTGTACGAGTGGTGTGTGTATTGCACGTTGTGCGGTGTGAATGGCGGTGTAGAAGAGGCAGCAGGGGGCCTAGTTGGGGGACTAGGCACAGGGCGGGGCAGATAGACACGCACGCAGTCATTCGTGTGCCTCCGGCCTCAGGTAGGTACCCGCCTCACACAAGCAAGTCTACACGCAGCCACAGCAATCAACCCACCCAGTCCAAGGCCGGTGGTGATCTGCCATCGCCGTTACTTGCAGCGGCCTCAGCACCAGCGGCAGCGGCCTCCTGACCCTCCTGACCCTCTTGCCCAAGCTGCTGTCGCTGCTCCTGCTCCTGCCGCAGCCGCTGCTGCCTCTGCGCCTCCAGCTGCGCCGCCACCTCGCCAAGCAGCGTCAGGCCGGCACTGTCGGGCAGGAGGAACTCCTGATGCAGGCGTGCGTGAGGAGCGGCCGGGAGATGACAGGGCCGGCGGTTGCTGGTACTGGTTTGCAAAACTCAGCACCTCAACCACCTCAGCCCTTCCTGCCGCAGTTTCACTCCCTCGCCCTCCCCCCATACACACCGGCAATGGTTGACCATCAGCACCCATGCACACAACAGGTCTGCCTTTTCCCTTCCCCCTTTCTTTTGGTTTAGGACACACACACACACACACACACACACTCTCTCTCTCTCTCTCTCTCTCTCTCTCGGACACATCCCGCACTGCGCGCCCGCACCTGCCGCACCACCAGGTTGAGTTGCGGGTTTATGTCCAGCAGGCGTTGCGCCACCACCTGCGCCTTGGGCTGGCCCACAGTGGAGTCCAGCGCGGGCAGCTGATGGGTTGGTGGGGGCATATAGGCCGAATTGAGGCGAGGGGGTGGAGTGGGGCAAGCCGAGGTGAGGCGAGAAGGGACCGGGGTCGACGCAGTGCGAAGCTCAACGCGACTGACGACGGGCTGTTTCCTGCGTGTCAGAGACAACCACACACTCCACGACCACGGCACCTGCCTGCGTGCCCGCACCCATGCGCCCCAGCCGCACTGCGATGCGTCCACGGCTGACGCTTGCTGCTCTCCAAAACACCCGCCTCTACGTTTCAAGCTCACGCGCACGTCCAAGCGCACGCCGACACTGCCCGCGGCCCACGCACCTGTCTGTTCTTGTTGGTCACATCTACCACGTCGCCGTCCACAATGGCCAGGTGGCCCACGCCCGCCCGCACCTGGGGTGGGACCGCAGTCAGGCAGGTGGTTGCATCACGTGGGTGGGTGTGGTGTGCAATTGAGTGAGGGATGCGCATGAGGTGGAGTTCCGGTGCAGTACAGTTCCCGGCTGAAGGTTGTGTGATATTTGGGCAGATTGCTTTGGGCCATAGAGTTGTAACTCTCTCCAACCCAGGTCCACACCACCCCTGCAGCCCTGCACACCCCCAGACAACCTTCACCCTGCTTCCCACCGCTCACCAGGAACTCCGCCACGTAGCTACCAACGCCGCCCAGCCCAACCACCAGCACACGCGCCGACTCCAGCTTGTCCAGGCCCTCCGGCCCCAGCAGTAGCCGCGTCCGCTGCAGCCAGTCTGCCGCGGCGGCAGGATGAGGCGCCGCAGCCGCAGCTGCAAGCCCGGGATCGGGCTCGGGCTCGGGCTGGGGGTGAGGTCCGTGTTCAGGCTCTGGAAACAGCGTTGGCACTGGGGCCGGTCGTGGTGCGGTCGTCTGTGTTGGATAAGATGTATTTGATGTTGATGACACGGTGGCAGCTGCGGCTGCGGCTGCGGCTGTGGCTGTGGCTGGTGCGCTGCCGGCTGCATTGCTGTTTGAACCAGCTGCGATAGCGTCTGCACCCATCTCGGCTGCCACGGCGGCCGCCGCGCGCAGCTGCTCTGCCGTTTCGTGCCACCCGGCGGTCCTGGCATGCTGAGGCCGGTGATTCAAGCTGTTAGCCGCAGACAGCCCTTGTGTTGGCGCACTGCCGCCGCCCATAGCCCCCTGGCTGCTGCGGCTGCTACTGACTGGCTGTGTGCCGTTGCCGCCGTTTGTGTCCGCGGTGTAATAGTTGGGCATGTCGCTTGGCTGCGTTTGGACTGCCCCAGAGTCATCGACGTCAGACCCCGAGGAAGACGAGTCGAAGGCGGAAATGGTAGGCGCGCACGCCACGCCGGCGGCGGCAACCAGCCACGAACCGCTGCCAGCAGTGCCACCGGTGGCGTCAACAGCACTGAGGCTCAGGCTGCGCCGCGTTTGGAGCGTGCTATCTGCCTCCAGCCGCGGCACATCCTGGTGCTGAATAGCAGCCTTGTCTTGAAGGCTCACGCCAGCATGCTGCGAGCCGCTGGCTTGGCAATTGAAGCGAGGAGGCGCCCAGCACGGCCTGCGCACGGCCGGCCACGCGTGGCCGCGCACGGTGAACGTGGGCTTGGGTGCGAGCAAGTCGGCGCCGCCCGGACTCGTCGGGGCGGCGCTGCGCTCCCCCAACGTTCGCAAATGCATAAGAAGATTTGGGTGAACAGTAGCGCGGGGAAATTGCGCGAGCGGTCAGGCGTGTTGCTTTTCGCGAGGCCAATTTGCGCCTGAGAAGGTGTTATAAAAGCCTATGCAGAACTGTAATGTAAACATCAAGGGGGGAGGGACTCGGCCGCAGGAGATGGCACCACAAAGAAATTAGGTCTTTGTGACTGTTAACTATTTGCAGCAACTTGAGTTGCCCAGTGTGACTTGTGCTGTTCGAGGTTGTTTTGTCGAGGCTGCAAGGCTCTTTAGCCACCTCATCGCCGGTTTACAGTGCATGTCGACCAATGCGACAGCCATCACTGAGCTTGCGTTAACATTTGTTTTTAGGAACTGCAGTTGATCCATCTATTACAGGGAGGTTGGCCGGGAATGGGGCCTTTCGAAGGGACCCCGCGCTGCTCCCGGCACGAACCCTACAAGCCTCTCGAGCCTCTTGGAACCCTAGCCTTCCGGTCGACCAAACTGGCCACGGGTTACCCAGCCAGTTGAACTGAAGCTTGTATACAAGTCATCCAGCTCGTGTCACTCCTTATTGGATTTATGCGAATCAACCTGGCCAATCTCAACCAAGTTCATCACCAGGTGCTGCCGCAGGTTGCCGTACCCTTCGGGTCCAAGGCCAGCGCCTTGAGGAAGCACAGGGGTGGTTAAGCAAAAGAAGCTCACGATAGTAAAAAACCATTCACATGGATTTACCACGTATGCGTGGCAGGCCGACTCTACGACACCCGCTTGCCCACATTGCCGAGCGCATGCCTCCGTGGCGCATGCCTCCGTCGCACACTCTCCATGGCTCCACCATGCCCATTCCAACCGTACAGTGACAAGGCACTAACATTAAGTTCGCCCCACCGAGCACTGAAAACGCAGGCGGAAGGCATGCGCGCGTGGTTCACTCCACAGGGCGATACCCCTTTTTGGTTTAGAATGGGCTGGTAATTACAACCCTCCCCGGCCCCCCAAAAAGGGAAAAAGTAAAGGAGACTTCCATACGTCGGTATCGATGCTGATCGCCTTGGGTTGTGCGTAGTCACCGGAAGCCACCGAACAGGCTCGCCTGGTGTGCCACCAAGGCCAGCTCTCGCCGCAGCGCGGCCACGCTCACGCCCTCCTGCACCTTCTCCCCCTCAATCTCCTGCGCCTGCCGAGGAAGCCGCCGCAGCGACCTGTTCCCCAGCCGCTCCCCCTCACTGAGCCGCCTCCGTGCAACGGCCTCAGCCTGCGGCCGGGTGGCGCCACTGCGCATCAGTGCCATCACCGCCGCGTCGTGTGCACGGGCTGCCGCGGCTTCCGCTTCTTCCTGCGCGATACGCGCCGCCTCCACCTCAACTGCGGCGCGCTGCTTCGCGCTGTAGTCCGCCCACATGGCCCGCATGCCTCGTGCCCAGCTGGTGGTGCCGCTGGCGCCGCCAGTTCCACTGCCCGAGTGCGAGGGCGGAGTGACTGAACCCTGGCCCCAGGATAAAGGTGTGTGGCAGCTGCCACAGCTGATGCTGTCATTGCTTCTTCGGCGCGAGTGCGAGCGCCCAGCGCTGCTGGTGACAGTTGCGGCTTCCGAGCAGCGGCTGCCTGTGGGGCTGGAAGAGCGCGGCGTACTCCCCAAAGACGCGTGGCGCTCCTCGACCGTGTCAGCTGCTGCTGTGGACGCCGGCTCAGCTGACACGAAGTCGCTCCACTCGTTCTCGCATCCGGCACCAGAGCTTGTCTTCGCGCTAAGGTCGAAGCAGGGGGGCCTGGGCGATGGGCCAAGGCAGAGCATGGCAGCCGTTAGCATCGAGTTGGTTGGGCGGAAATTGGCGAATAGTGTGGTGCATTGCAGTCTGAAGCGCAGTACATTATCTTGTGCAACCATTAACGTGACGTATAGGCATTAAGGCGAGCCCTGAGCCTATTTCGGTCAAGCATCCCGATACATCTCGGCTCAGCTCGATGCTGTAAACGCCCTATCCCGCGGTGCCAATCGAGCAAATTCAGCTTGATGTGACTTCAGAACAGTTTAGATTCCAAGTCAAGGTCCTGGCCTGTGGAGCGGCCGCTGGCGCGCGCGCCCTGCCTGATATGTAAACCCCACTCGCCGTGTCCCCGACCCATATGCCTCGCTTACCGGTTTGACGCCGGGTTTGCCAGGCGAGCGCCAGCAACACACATATCACATGAAACGGCAGAGGCTATAGCACCTCTTGAACGCCTGGTGGAGAGTCAGTGAGGAGAGGCATCGACGGAATGTGATGATCCTGGCCGCTCACAGGAACACACAGAGACCGCGCCCAGCCCAGCGAAGGCTCAGCCAGCTGTAATAAAGGTGTTGAAAACATCTGGAGCCAGCATAAACAGCCCCCACGAAGGGTTGACCGCCTTTCGCGCGGGTTGACTTCTGCCCACACACCGTCCCTGGGCCAGCTGATCTCGCCTTAATGCACAAGAGTTATTCAGCAGGGTTTCCGCCATCGGGGCGGCTCAATTTCGAGCCCCTAGACAATGATTGCCGAGACCCAGCCACGCGTTTTGCCTCCAAGCTCACCCGCGGTGCAGCGCCTGCAGCAGCTTCTGTGATGACGACGCTCCCAAGATTTTGGCACTAGAGAAGGGCACCATGCGGCTGGCCGCGCCTTGCTGCTGTGCTGCACGCCGGTGGTGAGAGAGTGGAGAGCACATTCCTGCTGGAAGCAGGCCTGTTTACGTTCAAGGGAGGTTGTTCGAATTAAGTATATTGATTGTTTGGGGATTGTTTGGGGCAGGAAGAGTAGGAAGTCTTAGAGCGCTGCGCCTTGAGGGACGCCAAAAGACCTGAGGCCTGACCCGCTGCGCGGATCGGGCGGCAAACCCATCGCGGAGCGCCAAACCAGCCTCTTTCCCACAGCACCCACCGGGCAAACTGTAAGACGATGCTATTTGTTTGGCATGGCCGGGCCGCTCATCAGGCTCCGCGGCGCAAACATAACACGCGCAGGCGTGCCTGACTTACGGCGAGGAAATCACCAGCAGAGCGCTGTGTTCCTTGTCAGTGAGCTCCAGTCAAGTCGAAGCTGCGCGAGTGAAGTCTCAACTCTAAAGGAGCACATTGCCCGGGGGGTGTTCCGCAAACAGGTGGTACAGCTTGGGGACAGCCGCCTGCTTTCTCTCGCCCGGGCAAAACCCGCGGACTTGGCTTCCGGGGTGCCTGATGCTGCTTGCTGCAGCCGCGAGCCTCATCTAAGCCGTGGGCTTCATCAGGCGCAGAGCTCACATTGTCGCAAATCGTGCCCAGTTGCGTTGCTTGCTAATATCTGGGGCTGCTGTACCGCCGTTTCTTCTTTACCCCCACAAGCCCTTTCCTCAAGTCTTGTCAACCTCATTACCCGCACTCTCCTAGTCTCCTTTGCTCCCTTCGCACGGGCTTACGTGTTGCTCACAAACTTCTTCTGCTTCGCCATGATGTGCATAAGAAGTGACGATGGGTGGTCACACATACGCTTGGGCTAGGGCTATGAAAAGACGGAGAGCAGCGTCGGGTTGGCGAAGCCGCCAGTCGATGCTACGACAGCGACCGTCCCGGCCTTCGTATCCCTTGCACGCCCCAATCCAGCCGACACCTGCTTTCAGAAGGCCGCCAGGCACCATGCACTGAGTCCAAATGTTAAGGCAAGAGTGTCCCCTTCTGTGCCCCAGCAAACACGCATGTATGAATACATCAAGGCAATGCAGGGTTCATCCGTATCAAGCCTTCAGTAACCTGTCCCAGACGCATTTCGAATGCATCGAGGGCAAGAGCCACGTGCCAAGCATCCCCCTCTGCCAGGCTCGCACACGCGGCTGCGGCCCATGCGCAGTTACTTTTCAACATTGAAACCCTCACTCCGCCGCCAACCTTGTTAGGCGCTCGCAGCCTCCAGTCTTGACTCACGTGCCACGCCACGCCACTCTATTTTCCCCCCACATCCATAGCTTCCATAACCTTGCCGGTATGTTTCACAGTCACTGCATGGGGTGTCAATTCAATCCGGCCTTCCGTACCTGCATTCATATACCGGCTGCTACCCTCCTGCTGCGCTCATGCGAGCCGTCACCTCCGCGCACTACATCCTCCGCACGTACGCACTATCACCGTAAATGCTGATCGCAGCAGTCCGCAGCCACCCATCAGTGTTTGGCGACCACGGGCGCCTTAGCCGCTGCCTCCGCTGCCGCCTTCTGTGTGAGGGCGTACTGGTACCAAATGAAGCCGCCCAGGGCGCTGTGGCAAGAACATGACAGCAACAACATGACGCGGGGGGCAGACAGCAGGCCGGTGGCAACGTGAGTCAGTGGTAGCTGCAAGTGCAGAGACATCCACCAGACAGGGGCCGCGGAACAAACTAGCAACATACCAAGCTATTGCGATCGTGTATCGCGACTCACATGGAGTACCCGAAGAACTCAATCATGGTCACGGCCTCTGCGAACAGCAGCACGCCGCACATGACCACGATTGGGCCGCGCACGGCCGCCAGCACCTGTGTGCGTGGGTTGAGGCGTGGGGGCGCGTTTGGGGTTCCATGCATGTTAGATTAATGAAGAAGGGGTGTGGCGTTGGAACTGGAGGGGGTTTTGTGGCAGTCATGGTGTGGATGTGTGGATCGGCGTGTGGAAGGGAGGGCTAGAGGTGGCTGGCAGTACTTCCGTCGCACGCACCTTGAGCGTGGTGGCGCTGCTGAGCTTGATGATGACCACCCCCAGCACGTTTACCACCAGGCCCAGGCACGCGGCCAGAAGGAAGTGGAAGGGGTACCTGCCAGGGGGCAGCGCCGGGGGTTGGGCACGGGGGTTGGGGGTGGGGGCGTGGCGGAGAAAGCGGGAGGGTAGCAGGCGGCGGAGGTTGAGGCATGATCATTGCGTCGAAATGGCAAGGGCATGTCGGCGCGAGGCGGCTGTGGGAACTTGGTGTAGCCACACTTATCGCCAGTCCACGTCGGCCATTTCTAAGGTAGACTGTTCCTGCCCCCTTACCTCCCACCCTGTTATTGCTGCACCCGCTGCGGCCTGCACCCTGCACCCGCTTTCACGTTGCTCACCGCGCCACGATGGCCCCCGCCTTGTTGGCCACCATGCCCGGGTACTCGCGCACCGCGCTGCCCGCCAGCAGCGTCAGCGTGGCGGCGGGCGCGATGAATTTGAGGCTCTGCAATGATGGAGGGGAGGGCAAGGGAGGGCGGGGGGCATTGGTGGTGTGGTGGGGGAGGGGGCTGGTGGCGGTGGTGATGGAGAAGGAAGAGCGCATCGCGCAGGAGCGGCGCGGATGCTGGGGCAAGCGTGAACGCTGTGCACAAGTTTGGGTCAGTGTCGGGGTGCGGGCGAACTGTGCACAGGGCTGTGAATGAGCATCGCGGACCTGTATTGTCCCATCCACCCCCTTAATGCTGCTGGAGTGATCCACCCCCTCCGTCCGCTCCACGACCCCTCTCTGCCCTCTCACCCAGCCGCCCCCTCATGCCCACCCCCCACACAGCTCCCTTCCTCCCCCTCCAACTACCCCTACTGCTCCTACTGCGCCGCAGCGCCACGTACGGCACCACGTACCTGCAGCGGGTGCATGTCGCAGCCCACCAGCAGGTACTGCGTCATCACCAGCCGCAGCGACTCCATGGACAGGTTGGAGATGACCAGCAGCCCGCCGATGAGCGACAGGTGCACCTGCCAGGAGGGGGCCGGGGGGGAGGGAGGGGTTCAGATACCAGCCCATTGGGGGGGGGGGTAGCTCAGCCCAGGAACCACATTGAGTGAAGCGGTGAGGGTAAGAGAAGGGGAGCAAAACAGTAGGCATCCGCAAAGGATGCTACCTTCCGGGATGCTGACGAATGGCGGCGGCGTGATCCCGGCCCGGCCCGGGTGCATCTCGGATGCCACTGCTCGCCCGTCCTTGTCCCCTGATCACGCCTGGTCTGGACCCCCTTCATCTCCAGTCTCTCGCTTCATAAGCCGCTCCTCGGTCGTCCCCCCCCCTTGTTGCCCCCGTGCCGCTGCCGCCTCCCACACCTCCCTGCTGCTGCTGCTGCTCACCTCGCCATACGCGGCAATGGCGCACCCCACCGCCGTGAGGCACACTGCCCGGATGACCGCCGCTGTGCGTGGGTACCAGCAAGCAAATGCAAATTGTTACTGGGTGAGGGCATGTGTGCATGACCCAGACAGGTGCTTGATTGACGCAGCCTGGATACGCGCCTCCGTGCCAACCGCACCCCCCTCGCTCCCCTCTACATCCCAAACACGTAATTCTTGATTTAAAGTTTTGGTACTTACAACGGCCCCCTCCCACCCGCCCACCTGTGGGTGTCTCCAGGCGCGCCGCCCACAGCGCCAGCATGGTGGTGACGGGCAGCGAGGCGCGAGACATCTCAATGAACGCCACGGTCAGGTAAAAGTACCTGCGGCGGCAGCGGCGGCGGCAGCCAGGTGGGGTTCCAGGTATGCTTAGGCAGGGCATGAAGACGTGGACAGGGTGGTGCGATACAGAAATGCGGTAGCGTGGGGTGGGGCGGCGGCGAGGCGGCGGCAGCGGGGTAGGGCTGGGGTGAAGGGGGGATGGGATGGAGGGGCTGGTTGAGGTGGTTGAGGTGGGCACGGCATAGTGGAAGCGGTGGAATCTAGCTTGTGCAAGAGTCCACGAGGCAACGGGGCCGGGTTTGGCAGGGGTCAGCAGAGTCAGGAGGGCAGTGTCGGGTCCCGTCTCCGCTCCCTCCCTTACGCCTCCCATGGCTCCCCCGGCCCCAATTTTGTTCTTCATATCTCTTCCTCTCTCTCTCTTCCTCCCCTTCCGCCATTTCCCCCCGTGCTCCGGCTGCCGTTCCCCACTCACATCTGGTTGCCCAGGAAGAGCGTGAGGCCCTGGCAGGCGCCCACCGGGAAGATGCGTGTCCAGTAGAAGCGGGCGTCCACGGAGCTGGCGGGCGGCACGGCCTGGGGTTTGGAGTGATGGGAGGTCAGGGTTGGGCGGCTGGTTTCCGCGTTCAGGTGGGCGGCCAGCAGGCAAGCCAAACAGGGACTAGAGAACCTGCGGGCGCGCTGGGCTGCCCCAGAGCCTAGTTGCTGTCCTTCCCTTCCCAGACCCATCCCATCACACAAAACAAAGACGCGCCGCGCACCTTCAACAAGTCACAGTAAATGTAGCAGGCTATGGACGCGAAGCCCATGCCCATTGCCGCCACAGCCATGGGGTACTTGAACTTGAGGTCCACCTGTGGTGCGAATTACGACGGTGATGGGAAGCGCCAGGCATGAAGCGGGGCCAAGGGGCCGGCACGCGTAATTGGGTATAAATCTGGTGATATAGTAGCGGCAGACGGGCGAGAGGCTACAGTGCCGAGGCCGAGCAGCACTGGGAGCCGCTGCAACGACGGGCAGTGGGGGTGAGACACAGAGACTGCGACAACCGGGCGTGCGGTTTCCGCCCCTGCGCTGTGGACTGAATCGCTCTCGAGCCCCACTCGAAGCGCGAAAAGCTTCATCCGCGCCGCATCAAAAGGTATCTCCGAGCGTGTGCGGGCCTGCACTCGCTTCGTCCCCTCTTCGTCGATCGATCGCTGACTGACTTGCAAGCACCAGGCAAGCAAACAGCCTCACCATGATATACTTGTTGATGAGAATAATTGTCGAGCTGCATACGAGCCATAGCAGGCAAGCTCCAAGCGCCTGGAAGTATTTGGCGCGGGGATTCTCCGGCGCAGGCTTGCTGCTGGCTGGCCCTTCATTCTTTTCTGTATCAGCAGCTGCTACTGCGGCGTAGCCACCGCCGTGCCGACTAATGGGTAATGGGCTAGCCATTCTTTTGCAAACTTGTTTCCTTTACAACTGCTACTTGCGCGTCTCCGCACGCAGCCTGGCCCAGTATCGCGTCTTGAAGCAAAATTACAACAGGAGTAGGTGTACTGTTTGTCCAACTCAGCACTCATGCTTCGGTTCGCCGACGGCACGAACACACACGAATAATCTCCCCCCCCCGTGCCCCCCCCCCCAGCTCACATTCAAAAGCCTCTTTATACCCATTCTATCGCGCCCCTCTGCTTGCTTGTATAATGCAATACACTCTAGACATTCATCTCCGTCGCTCAAAAATTTTCATCGACCTGCACCGGCATACCGCGCACATCACAACACTGTCACGAAGCTGCTCTGAGTGGTTTGCGAGTGGTTCGCGAGCGGGAACGGGAGGGGGCGGTGGAAGGTGCGGCCCTTCCCTAGTCCCCGCCCACACCTAGCCGGAGCCTCAATTAACAATGAAGCGGTCCTTGAACCGCCCGTCATCCACACGGCACGAGTCCGTGCGGCCAAAGAAGTTGTACCTGCGTCACACCGACGACATCGGACGGCAAATCGTCAGGCTAACGTTCAGTCAAGTCGTGCGCGCAAGGCTTGCCGCTGTTCCAAACTACAAAACGGCCCGCTATCCGCGCCCGAGCTTTACGTAACTCCGACAGCCAGCCAATCACCCAACCACCCACCGGTTGTTGGCCACTGCGTCATAGAAGGCGTCCCGCAGCGGCAGCGGCACGGGGAACCCGAACGCCGCCAGCAGGGGCAGCGGCACGCGCAACTTCCAGCCGATGCGCAGGATCGCCTCCGAGCGGATGTAGTGGCTGGGCGGGGTGAGTAGTGCGTGGGTGGGCGGTGCGCGGGATTGTGAGGTTGCCGTAGCATGAAGGATTGTGACAGTCAGCGCAGGCAATGCGGAGGAGGCAGACTGACTCGCGACGGCAAGCAGGGACACGCACTGCTTGCACACCGCCTTCGAAACCATCCCACATGGTGCCGCTGCAGCCCGCGTCCATCCCACTTATCAAGCAGCAAAGCATCACCTGTTTCATTGCCTGTGTCCCTGTGTCGCTGTGCCCCCGCGCACCGCTACTGCTGCCGCACACCACCCGGCCATCACCGCCCGCTTCATCCTGGCCCCAGCTCACCTGTCGCGCTCCACCAGCACAATGGAGCTGATGTCGTCCGGCGAGCGGCCGCAACGTTGCAGCAGCCGCCGGCCGGCGGGGCTCTGCGAGTATGCAGCAGGCGGGTTTGGTGCACGTGATGCGGGGAAGAGCTCACAGTCTCAGTTTCTCTTGGAAGCCCGCCTATTTGGGCTAGTCACGGCCCAAGGACAGACAGACTCTGCACGCTCTGAAGACGTCCTAGTTGCCTACGAAGGCCCGAACGACCTCCTGACACTGCCCACCTGCAGCGCCGCCAGGCGGTAGACGCCGGTTGGGTCGTTGTCCAACATGAAGTTGACGCCGTTGTTGCACAGGTTGCACACCCCATCAAAAAGGATGACGGGCCGAGGGTCGGTCGCGAAGTCGTCCACAACGGGGATGGCTGTGGAGGCAGCTGAGGTTGCAATTGATTGGATTGGCTGAGTTGCAGATGTGGCGGCTGAGGATGGGCTGGCCGCGGCGGAGGGCCTGACAGTGAGGCGGCGGGTGGTGCGCGTGTGGCGAGGAGCGACCTGAAGGGCTGCAGGCACTCGGGTGGCCTGTAGCCATAGAGGCGCAGCCCTTAGGCTGGCTCTTTGCAGCCCTCCGGAGCAGCTGGCCTGTAGTATTTGCGCGCAGTCATGAAAGGTATTTCGTCAGTGCGAGGACCAAGCGGGCCAAGAGGTGACCGCGTGGGGAAGAGTCTCTGAGTCGCGTGGCGTGTCCCAGCCCGAGGGTGTGGCTGGCGAGGGGTCGTGGAAGCGTGCACGACTGCTCGGTTCGCGACGAGCAATTCCGCTCCATCCCACTCCACCAGCTAACACCACGCATATCTAGCACTACCTGCGAGTGCGTTTGTGTGCGCATCGTCGCCAACTCGGCGTGTCGGGACTATGAAAGTGGCCGATAATCAGAACTAGTATAACGTATCTGTGTGAACCGGTAGCACCATATGCTAGTATGACTGCGAAGGCAAGGGTTTGACGAATCGTTCCATGGGGTTTCCCTGGCTTCGCTGGGGTTTTGTTGCCTTCGGAGCACTTCAACCTAACAATGCATTGCGCACAAACCAATAATTTCTAGTCGTTTGCAGTGGCCAGGGCTCTCGAGGTGCAGTGTCAAAGGCTTAATTGTGTGCAGGCTTTCTCTACGCCCAGCAGGCATACATGTGGACCCCTAAACTGAAATTGGTTTAGGGCCTCAAGCAATAGCGACAATAGACGCATTATTCCTCAAAATTCGCCGGGGAAGTTCACCGGACTTGCGTTGAATCACTCTCTCAATGGAGGCTCTGAACGAGAATGAAGCAATGCGGGTGCTTCAGGCAGCGGCGGCGCTGGACGCGCGAGTTGGGCCCGGCAGCGCCACCCCAGGTCCTTCTGCGCCACCACTGCCTGCACACGAAGCAGCCGCGCTTGGGCCCGGCGCTGTGCCCCCGGCCGCCAGCTCTGCGGCCCCCTCCGTCTCATACGGCACCGCCCCTGCCGAAGACGCATGGAAAGACTTTGCGGAAACGGAGGACGGCGTCCGTAAGGGCGACCTTGACACTTGGCTGGTGGGTCCAGGTCCGGGACACCTGTTGGTGTGGAACATGCTCAGCACTCTGCGGTACAGGTCTGTCACGCACTCCGTGTGCCGTTGCGCAGGATGTGTTCCGCGCCACGGCGCACAGCGTGAGACACGCCTGGCGTCACATGGAATGCCTGACCTTCGAGTCACTGGCGTTCGGCTGGTGCGTGACTGCGTGATTGCTTGGGGAGCATGCGTGCGCATGGGAGGTCGAACACATGCTTGCTTGGGACGCTTGGGGCCCAGTATGCGTCCGGATGATGAGGAGACTGGGCTGCAGGGAGGAAGCTGGTGGGCGGGCCTGGCATGTTCCAACCCGGCCTGAGGTGGTCTGGTTTGGTCTGAGGACCATCACCTAGCTGTACATCTCCTCTCCCTTTCGACTCCGCGATTCCCGCAGGCTGGCACTGGCGCGCAAGCACGAGCCGCTGCCCTGCGTGCCGGGTAGTGCGGCAGTTGAGGAGGTGTACGACATGTGAGCACTGTGTGCAGGCGGCGGCGGCGCACGCAGTGTTTGTGGGCGCCCCGATACCATGCCGTTGGTATTGCAAGGGAAGCAGCCATATAATGAATGGCTGACCTGCCGCCCGGGTGGCTTGCTTGTGGACAGCTGGGAACGCCGATCGACTGCAATAACTGCCCGGCATCCGCGTGCGCCTGCCCACAGTTTATACAAAATCGAATCCACACCACACCGTGGCTCCCCGTTGACGCGCTCCGTCCCACTGCCCACTGCCCGCACCCCTGCTACCCGCCTGCCCTCAGGGCGCCGCTGCGGCACTGGCTGGACGAGGCGCGCTGGGCGCAGGCAGCGTACCACTGCGCCACTGCGGCCGACCTGGTGGCGGCGCTGGGCATTGAGGTGCGTGGTGCAGTGCAATTCATGCTGTAGTGGTGCAGGTGACTGGGTTGGGAAGGGCGCTGCAACGCGAAGTTACGGGCAGAAAGGCTGTGCATTCGGGGCCGGGCGCACAATACATTTTGCAGATTGGGATCTTACCGGAACCCAAAGTCTCCATGTTCCGCTGGCAGCTGCTACATGGGTACAACGGCGTACACAGTGCTCGACCCCGCGCAACGGTGCATCCGGCACGCCGTACCCACGCCGTACCCACCCACAGGCCTCTGACCTGCTCATGCACGAGCCCGCCTCCTCCTCAGCCGCGGCCGCGGCCGCCGCAGCCGCGGCCGCGGCCTCCTCTTCCTCCTTCTCCGCCGCATCCACCGCCGCGGCCAACCGGCCCGGCACCGCCTCTGGCCCCGGCCTGGGCGGCTGCCGGCCCGCCTACTTTGTGGCTGTGCACCATGCCAGCCGCAGCGTGCGGCTGGTGGTGCGCGGCACGGGCCACCTCAGCGACCTGCTGACCAACCTGGCGGGACACTCCAGGCCCTTGCTGGCGGGTGAGTTTGGGCTACGTGCGGCCGGGCGGCCAGCAGGCGGGCAGGTTGAAGGCAAGAAGCACAAAGCGATACGTTGCGGCGTGGCTGCATCGGGAGAGGTCTGGATGAGGCTGCGAGCGGGAGCAGGCGAGCTGGTTAGCGGCAGGCAGCAGGTGGCAGGCGGTGCATGGGCCAAGAACCCGGCGGTCGCCCCTCGGGCGGGGGCAGTTCACGCCACCTCTATTGCCTCTCCTTGTCTTGCTGCACCCGCCGCCCTCTGACGCCTGCCCCCCTCATTGCCGCCCCTGCACCTGCCGCTGCCAGGCTACGCGCACCATGGCATGCTTGCGGCGGCTCAGGCGCTGCTGGCGGAGGGCGAGGCGGCGGGGCACGTGCGGCGGGGGCTGGAGGCGCACCCGGGGTACGGCCTGCACCTGGTCGGACACTCGCTGGGGGCAGGTGGGTGGTTGGGTGGTTGGGTGGTGGTGGGCTGGTTAGGGGGGCTATTCACGGGCTGGGGGCCTCCTGGCGGGCTGGGGGAGGGCCGGTGATGATGACCGACAATCTGGGAGGGCAGGCGGGCCCAAGGGGCGGGACGCGAATGTACGGGGGCGCGCCCAGAGGGGCACCGCATTGGAGGCTGCGTCATGCGCTCGTCTAAGGGTCCTGCACTGGTTCTTACGATGGGATGATGCTCGCCGTGATGCCCACATTCACACTGGCACGTCATCCAACAGGCACGGCGGCCATCGTGGCGGTGCTGGCCACAACGGACCCTGCCACAGCCGCCGCGCTGGGCCTGCGGCCGAGTGGCGGGGGTGACACCGTGGCGCAGGCAGCCACTGGCAGCGGCAGCAGCTTCAGTTCTGCGGCGCTTCGGGTCGCTGTGCGCGCGACGTGCTTTGCCACGCCGCCTGTCATGACGGCGGAGGTGGCGGCCGTGTGTGAGGCGTACGTAGACAACATTGTGTACAACGTGAGTGGGTGGTTTGTACCGGCATTTCGGCAGCCCCGGCCTGTGCAGCATCTGTGCAGTGCTCGGTTGCCACTCCTTTGCACCTTCAAATTCTTTCCGGTCATCTTCTCCTCCGCTGCCCTGGGCCCTCTCCTCACCGGCTATGTCCCCAGGCGGACCTCGTGAGCCGCTGCTCCGTGATGAGCCTGCGGCGCCTGGCCACGGAGCTCAGCGGCGCCAGCCAGGAGGTGCTCAGCCGCAGCGAGCTAGCGCAGGTAGGTGGGCCGGTTGGGTGCACGGGCCTGACTGGCAGTCAGGGCATGCACCGGGTATGCTCCGTTTCCTGGTTTCTTCCCAACATCCAAACCGTGTGTATCTGCACCCTGCCTGCGCCGTGTGCTTCCCGTCTCCTCTTCGCCGCTCGCACACACGCGAGGTACCCGCTCACCCCTACATCTCCTTCTTTATTAATTTGACATGCATGGAACCCCTTGCACGCACCCACACAGGCCTTCCAGCGCTCCGGCGCCCTGGGTCTGGCCAACCACCTGGTGGCGCAGGCGCTGTGCCGCTGGACGCCCAAGGGCCCCCTAGAGTCCAGTAACCTGCAAAGCCCGCAGCAGCAGGGCCGTGGAGCGGCAATGCCGCCACACCCGGACGCAGCTGCCGGCGGCAGTGGCCGCTCGGCGGTGGCAGAGGGGTTGTCGCTGCTGGGCGGGGCGCTCAACCGGGCGGCGGCAGCGGCCATGGCACAGCCGCCGGAGACGCTGCCCCGTGAGTAGCACGAATGAGTGATGACGTATCAGGGCGTACAGATGAGAGGAGCATGTGCGTAGTGCATTTGACCATCTCGTAGTAACTAGGGTGTAGCATTGGATAACCAAGTTATCGACCTGGTCTGCCTGTGTGTGCAGACGGCCGCTTCACGCAGCTCGCCATGTTCGGCAACCAGCTGAAGGCGGCGGCGGCCAGCGCCGCTGCAGCGGCGGCGGCGGAGATCCACTCAGCCGCCGCGGCGGCAGCGGCAGCGGAGCAGCAGCAACAGCAGTGGCAGCCGCAGCACAACAACCCCTACACGCAGTACGCGGCGCCGCCGCACGGCGGCTCGCCGGGACCGTCCAGCAGCGGCGCAGCCCCGCACTCCGGCCCGCCGTCGGCCAACGTCTTGCCCCCATTGGTCGGCGCCGCAGGCAGCAGCGGCTCCGCCACCGCTAGCGCCTCGCCGCTGCGCCGCGCGACCACCGACTCCCAGACGCCCAGCGTGTTGGCCCCGCCGCCGCTGCTGGCCGCGGCAACGGCAGCGCCGCCGCCAGTCCCGCAGCAGCAGCAGCAGCAGCAGCAACAGCAGCCGCGACGCGGCGGGCTATTTGGCTTCATGGGCGAGCTGAAGGCGGTGGTGATGCAGCAGCCGTCGGCGCTGGCAGCCGCCACGGCCGCCGCCGCCGCGGCGGCCGCCGCGGTGCTCACGCCATATGGCGCGGGCGCGCCCAACCCCTATGGTGGCCCGTCCTACGCGCCCGCTGGCTCCTTGTACCCGCAGTACCAGTACCAGTACCAGCAGCAGCAGCCTCCGCCGGGAGTGCATCTGCAGCCGCTGGCCTCTCCACCCATGCCGGCAGTGGGCGTGCCGGCAGCTGCTGGGACAGTAGTGGGCGTGCCCGTGGGCGTGCCAGTGCCGATGCCAGCACCGGGGCCGCAGCAGGGGCCGCCGGGCGTGCTGCCCGCGCTGAACCCCAACCAGCGGCGGGAGGTGCGGCAGCTGGGCTCGGGGGGCAGCATGCTGGATCCCACGGGCCCCCCGCCCCTGCTGCCCCCCATGCCCGGGGGCGCCGGAGGAAGCGGCGGGTCGGGTCCCTCGCGCCTGAGCTCGGAGATGCACCGCACGGCGTCGTCGTCGGCGGCTCGTGGGACAACGGGTGCGGCTGCGGCAGGGCCGGACAGCGGGTCGGCCGCGGGGTCTGCAGGCGCAGGTTCGGGCGTTGCTGCCGCTGCCGTGGACGCCAACGGCTATGAGTACCACGAGCTGCTGCTGCCGGGCCGCCTGTACTTCATCGAGCGCAAGGGTGGGTGAACGCGCGTGATCTGGGGACTGCACCGCGGTATTTGCGCTGCCTGCAAACGCGCCCTAGCCCGCGTGCCACATGCGGCATGCGGGCATGGTGCCGGTGTACCAGTGTCGACATGCCCTGTCGACACAAGCTGTTGCCTGCCCTCACCAGCTCCACTGTGCTCGATTTTTCCTCTTCGTGACAGGCGCGGACGCAACCGCCTCGTTCCGCCTGCTGCGCGACTCCCCGCCCAACCAGCCGCCCGACTTCCGCTCCGGCCCGGGCCCGGTCGGACCAGACGCGGCCGCCGCCGGACCGTCCGACCTGCGGTCTGGTCTGGTCCGCATGCTGCTCAAGCGCTCGATGCTGCGGGACCACCTTCTGAGCCACTACATGGCCGCGCTGGAGCGGGTGGTGGCGCAGGCGGGCGTGCACCACCCCAACCCGCTGTTCACGTCGTAGTAGGAAAGCAGCCGCAAAGGGTGGTGACAAGGATCTGAGGCGCGCGACCTTGCCGGAGTTGGCACTGTACATGGCACTGACGATCACCCGACAACAGCCGGTGACACCGGCTTTGTGTGCTGGCTTAGGGTTCTGACTTCTGAGCTTTGATCGGGCGGTTCTGGTGTTGACGAGGGGGTGTACCTACGACTGTGGCGACATGGGCAGGGCAAGAAGCATGACACTACAGTACGGATCCTGTTGTCCGTGGCACCTTACATACGGGCCCTCTGTTCTAGGGCGGTTTGAATATCGCTAGGAAGGGCTTGCGCCATGCATTGCATTGGAGCCTGGGTTGGCTTGAGGCCCTGCAGAAGGGCGACTCACCTACTAAAGCTCAGGCCTCAGGGTCGGGCTTTAATCCAGCTGCAAGTTGCAAGCGTCCTCCGTAAATTCGACTCTTGATGCGCTGGCCAGTGGCTACGTTTACTGAAGCCATACCAGTACGCTGCAAGAAGATCATCACCCATGCTGCATTGCAGCAGCACGCCATGCCGCCATGCCGGTGTCACTGCCCCCGAGCGTTTCCCTCATGTAATACCAATCCGTAGATGGACATCTCGCGCTGTCATTGCTTCACACCTGCAATCTACATACCTGCACAAAACGAGTCCCAGCCCTCTGTGTACCGCCGGTGCCGCCAACACGACACATTCGCCCTCCGACCATGTCTTGTCCACCACCATACAGTACCATCAGTCTCACGGCCTTCCACCGGGGCACCTCCTCCTTAGTCCTTGGCGTCCGTGACGCCCTCTTGCCCGATGGCGAAGTTGGCCTCGCGCTCCGGCAGCGAGGGGCTGGCGATGATCTTGACCACGCGGTTCTCGCCGCGGCCCTTGCGAACCGACAGCCTACAGGGTTCAGGACCACGGGCGGGTGTGTGTGTGTGTGTGGCCAGGGGCACACGTGCACGGTAGCTTTTAATACTGCATGGCAGAGCCTGCAAGTGAATGAGCGTCAGAGCGCCAGATGTGGGATCATAAGGGCAACAGCGCGGCGCGCTGGCGAGGCACAGTCCGGCGTTGATGCAGCTGCGCAGTGCACGTATGCAAGTAATGCAGGCGCCCAGGCCGACCAAACCGACCGTGTGGTGGTGGCGTGCGCCATGATGTTGCCGCCGATGGGCTTGGTCTGAGGCCCCGCGAACATGGCGCCGGCGCCGTCGGGGTTGGCCACCACCTGCAAGGAGGGTTAAGGACGCGGGGCAGATAGCGGGGGCAGGGTGCGAGTAACAGAGGGCATGAGCAAGGAGGTGGTGGTGGCGGCGGTGTGTGTGTGGGGTGTGGGGCCGGGGGTAGCGGAGCTAGGAAAGGCACGAGGCGCCACGCGAAGGCAGGGAACAGCACAGACAGCGGCAGCAGCTCAATTGCTACGCAGCTGCATTATGCTTCCGGTCCTTCCTCGGGGCTTATCCAAAGGGACTATCGCCTACCTGGTTTGTCACCACCACGGCCACGCCGAACTCGTCCGCGATGTTCTGAAGAGCGCGCAGGAACCTGGGTGTGTGGGCCCGGTTACGAACAGGCATGCAGGGTGTCAGGCCAGGCCGCTTCCACCCCTTTCCAAGCTTACGCTACAGCCCCCGCTTGTCTCTCTTCCTTGGTGGGCTGGCCCGCCAAACCTCATGCCCCACTCCCCGCCCCTCGCACCCACCATACCATCCTCCCTTGCACCCGCGCACACCCGACTGCACCTGCCCAGGTGGATCTGGCGGATGCTCAGCTCCCCTCGGCCGTTGAACTCTGTGCGGTACAGGGCCGTGGCGCTGTCCACCACCACCAGGCTGAAGCGAGCGTCAGCCATCATGCCCGCCGCGTCCTTTGGGGAATGGGGTCGTAACATGTGTGCAAGCGGTTGAGATGATGATTGTGTGCGAGGAGCTCAAGGGCAAGGCATCTGGTGTGAGGAAAGTGGCGACAATGGAGAGGTCGGCATGGGTTACGGCAGTGCGCATCCACCTGCAGAAGGCGCATCTGGTGCTCTGTGTTGTGCGCGCGGGCGTACGCCACGTTGTTAAGCACGTCATCGGGCGACAGGCCGTAGCTGCGTGGCAACAAAATACGGGACAAGCGAGGGAAATGTGCGGAACCAGGATAAGGGAGCGCTGCGACTCTGGCTCGTGGATACGTCGACCCGGTGGTGAGGCTACCAACGGCCCTGCCCCGCAGCTGTAGCTGTGCGTGTGCCCCAGGACCCAGCTAGGCCTTTGATCTTATCGGAATGTTTTTAATACATGGGATGTTACAGGACAGGGCGCCAGGCAATCGGAATGGCCGCTACGCCCCTTCCCGGCCCACCGCTCTGCGATCTGCGCCAGGCGCTGCGGGCGGAAGGTGCCCTCCGTGTCGATGTACATTGCCTTGCCCTCACCGCCGCCCATCTCCACAGGTAGCTGCAGGATAGGTGCAGTGCATGCAATCGGGCATCAGGCGACTATGGAAGTAGCTGCAACTGGGTCGGCGCACGGTGGGGCACGACCGTCCGTCGCTGCCGTTCCAAATAAAGCTACCACGAGCAAGCCTTGGCTGGGGTATTGCAGGGCTAAGACTAAGCGGGCGTTGCTTGTAGCCAGATAGCCTGCAATGCCAACTTCCAGGACAGCGCGAGTGCCTGTGACGCACGTACCTGGCACGTCACGCAAAGCGTATGGCACAGCTGCGTCTTCCCGCAGCGGTACTCGCCATAGATCTCCGTGATGCTGCCCGTCTCGATGCCGCCTGCAGTGGCGCAGACAGTTGGTTGCTTGCGGTTCATTCAGCGGCGGGGCGTGGGAGAGCGGTGGAAAGGCGCTAGGCCCTTCTGCTTGAGTGGCAGCCGGCAACCCACGTGCGTATCCCTAGTTAAGGGTCACCCCCGTGGGTCACCCCTGACCCGACCCCCTCCCGGCTCACCTTCAAGGATGTCGTCTAGCTCCTTGCATCCCGTGGTGATGCTGATGACCTCTTTGCGCTGCTCTGCGACTGCTGCAGCCGTCGTGAAGCCCATGGGCACCAATTTGAAGGCTGCAAGTTGCCGATGCGGGGGGAAAGGCAGGTAAGAACGCTTATTTCCTGCCACGCGAAGAGTGTGTGTTGCACGAACCCTGCCGAACGTGAACGTTCCTCAGGCCCACAACTGCGCTGACTTTGCTCACCAACAGCCTGCATCTTTTCAATCTTTGCCTCGCTAAGGCCCTTGATTTCTGATAGTTGCTTCTTCGGCATGAATGCGAGGGACTCCACAGTGTGGATACCGCCCTCCTTGAGCTTCTTGATATCGGCAGCGGCCACGCCGTGTGCCTGCCGGAGAAGCGGGTTTCATTGTTCTTAGCACCGAGACGCGCACTATTGTGTGCTTGTGCTGGCACGCAATAGCCCACGCCGCTCTTAGCTGCGCGTTACCTGCAGCTGCTCCACAGTCATCGGCCCGCAGAATCCGGCTCCCTCCTCGCCCTCCGCCACCTCCTGGGCATGCATCTCCTCCATCGCGGCTGCCATGTTCAAGCAGTCAAGAGACTGTCAGCCGCTGACAGTCGCCCCTGTCTACGCGCAGAACCCGAAGCTCGCGTTTGCCTGGCTGCCGACGCCTGCTCGCCGGAAGGGCGCTACGAGGTTTGGTACTGCTTTGGTTTGATTTAATGTGAATCGATAACTCGGCAAAGCGGTGCCCAGACACAGAACGAGGAGGAGCGAATATAAAATTGTCGTCTGGCGGAGACAGCCAACGATTTCAGCGTGACATAATTTGCATAAAAATTGGCCCAGTATCCTAAAAAGCAACACAACGGGTACAAAGGAACGAAGGCGCTCACATTGTCGATCCGAGCTCTGCGGTGCGCGGCGTGCAATTGGGCTCAAAGGCGCAGTTGCGTCTTTCCATCGCTCGTTCGGCTGCAAGGCGGAGATTGATTATAACATATATATGGTATGTGGAGAAAGGAGGCTCCCTGGACGCTTTAAGAATTTGAAATATCGGCTTCCGACAGCTACAGCAAACCGCTCAACAGTGAGCGGCCTCCATCGTGTGTTCCCGTGTGCCAGCGTCTCCGCAACGTACTTCCGTTTTCCATCATGCGCGCTGCCTAAATACTGACAACATGCCTCCAACACTCAAGACCTTGAACCTAAATACCGTTTCGTCGCTACCAATCTTGAACGCGGCGTGCTGGCGCCGGCATGCCGAACCGCCGTGGGCCCGGCCGAATTTTCCCTATCGCCTAATTTAGACGCAATCGGCAACAGGAAACACCATCACTAGTTGCGTACTTGGCCCGAAAATGTAAGCCTACCGATGATATCCATCAAGAAATGAAAGGGGGCTCCCGTTGCGCACTCCACCAAACGGCCACGCCCGTAAAGCTGCCGCACCGTCACCGCCATCAGGCGATGCGGCCTTGCTTGTTAACAGTCATGCGGCACTGCACAATTGCAGCACATCCTCTAATGCAACAATTCGCGCCATGCGCCTACAAACAGCGTCGCGAATCACCCCCCAGAATAGGCAGGGAGTTGGACCCAACGCGCCACAAAAATAGTTTCAAATACCGTTTCAGCCCGAAAAGACTACCCGTGCACACCTAAGCAAGTTCTGCATGTGTCTGTGTCGGTATCACACGCACGGATTGCGGCAGCAATGCCGCTGGTCCGAACCGCTTTGCCACGCGCACAAGCACCTCTCATACCGACATACCGACCGCATTGCTACATGAGCACACATTGGGATTCCGTCCGCACTCTCCTGAGATACGTGTTGCGCCCTCAAGCCCACGTATCCCCCAACCCAACATGCTCGCAACCATGCCCCCTGGCCTCAATGCTCACCGGAACGTACCGACAGACTAATGTGCAGCATAACGCACCGCACTGCAGTGCTGCTGCACGCTCACTGCACATGAACTCGCGTTCCTTGTTGAGTTGGGTTGCAGCAGTACCAGGACAGTCCATCGGTTGCTGCCTCCATTCCATCAGCTCGCCACATGCAGCTATGAATGCAGTACCATGCTTGTCATCCGTGCGTGTAGGCCTCCCTACAGCGCCACGGGTCGCCGTGCCAGCGAGGCGCCGGCGTTCGTGGCCAACAACGGCCCGGCGCCATGTGCCGTGATCGAGGCTGCCCCTTGCACCCCTACTCGCCGACCAGCTGCCCGCGCAGCCGCCGCCGCTGCCACAGCCCCAGCCGCTGCCGGAGTCCCACCCTCCGCGCCTATACCTGCCGCCGCTGGCCCAGACCCGGTGCCGCTCGCCGGCGCCGCCTGCTGCCGCCTGACGCCGCTGCCACCCGCCGCGGGCGCGGGGTTGCCCGGCGGCGGCGGCTCCTGCAGCGGCAGCGGGCGGCCGGGCGCGCCCGCCCGGCCCGGTGCACAGACCATGACGCACAGCGTGACCCACACCCGCTCCGGCACGTCGCACAGCCGCGGCCGCGCGCTGGTGCGCTCGTACTCCCGCCCCGCCGCGTTCAGCAGCTCCTCCTCCAGACCGTCCGCCTCCGGCCCCAGGCCACCGCCGCCCCCCGCCTCCAGGTCCGGCCCCATCCCGAACCCTGCGGCTGCGCCGCTGCCGCCCGCGGCTCTGCGCATCGCGGTCAGCAGGCCCGGGTAGAAGTCCAGCAGCAGGCGGCCGTCCAGCGCCTCCGCCTCCTCCGCCTCGTTGCTGCTGCCCACGCCCGCCACGCCCAGCAGCGCGCACGCAGCGCGGTTGATGCCCGCGCGCCGCAGCACCCGCCAGCCGTCGCGCAGCCCGCATCCTCCTGCGCATCCTCCGCCACCAGCTGCTCCGGCTGTGCCAGCCCCGGTCCTCGCGGCGCTCGCAACAACGCCGTCGGCGGTGCTGTCAGCGACAGCGATAGAAGCGGCGCTGCCCAGACCCGGCAGCGGCTGGCTCCACGCGTCCGGCTCGACCTCGGCGCCAGCCTCGGCCGACACCGCGCCCGCCGCCAGCGCCTGCTGCCGCCAGCTGGTGCCACTGGCCCCGCCGCCAGCCGCGCCGCCACCTCCCCCAACCGGCTCCACCAGTGCGGCCATCAGCTCCGCCACCGCGGCGGGCAGCTGGTCGTCGGGCGGGTCCAGCTCCGGCACCACCACCACGTCCTGAACGCCCTGGCCGCCACCGCCCTGCCGCAGCTCGGTGGCCACCTACAGGTGTGTGTATGTCAGCGTGTGTGTGTTAGGAAAGCACAAGGAGAGGAAGGGTCGACACCGTGCGTGCAGCATGCGCAGGCAACAGCGCGCCATCGATCGAGCGTGTGTGTGTGTGTGTGTGTGTGTGTGTGTGTGTGTGTGTGTGTGTGTGTGTCAGCGTGTGTGTATGTGTGTGTGTGTGTCAGCGTGTGTGTGTGTGTGTGTGTGTGTGTGTGTGTGTGTGTGTGTGTGTGTGTGTGTGTGTGTCAGCGTGTGTGTATGTGTGTGTTAGAGAAAACAAGTGTGTATGTGTGTGTGTGTGTTTGTGTGTGCCACCCACCCACCTGCGCCAGCACCGTCATGGCCAGCTCCACGGTGGGCCCCGACAGGCACTGCAGCCGCACCGCCCGCCGCTCCGCCAGCGCCGCCAGCACGCGCTCCCGCAGCCGCCGCTGGGCATGCGGGTCGCGCGGCGCGTCCACCACCCCCGAAGCCGCCATCACCTGCGGCAGCGATCGATCACAGGGCCATCATGTCACTACTGCTCGGGTGCCGTACTCGGGTGCCGGCATGTGCATTCACCGTCGTCACTTGGTACAGGGCTCGGGAGCGGGCGGTGCGCGGTATGTGGTGCACACGCAAAGCCTCAGCAGCATAGCAGCTGCCGAAGAAACCGCCTGCGCTCGCAGTGGCCAAGTTGTAGCAAGAATACATCCACGTCTGCTCGCCTCTATCCCCCCGACGCGGCCCCGCCCGGCCCGGCCCCGCCCGGCCTGGCCCCGTCAGCTCACCTCAATGGTGGGCGGCCCCTCCCGCAGCGCGCGACAGTGCTGCAGGTGCGCCGCCCCGCACGGCACCAGGCTGGCCGCCACCAGCTCCCCAGGGGAGGAGGCAGAAGCAGAGGCAGAGGTAGGGGCCGCGGAAGAGTCGGAGCCGCCGCGACATGAGGTGGTGGAGGAGGAGGATGTGGACCCGGCGGGTAGCATTGCACTGCTGCAGCTCAGCCGCAGCCCCAAGGGCCCCTCGTCCACGCCCCGCACCGGGCCGACGCCCGCCGCAGCCGCCTTGGCATCCGGCGTGAAGCTGCTGCCACCGCTGCTGCTACTGCTGCTTCCGCAGCTGCTCCCGGTGCTACTGCTGCTGCTGCTGCTGCTGCTGCTGTTACTGCCGTTCCCGTTTGCCTGCTGCGCCGCCTGCGCCGTCAGGATCTGCTCCACCTCCCAGGCCGAGGCGCCACGCAGGTACCCAACCACCGCCGCAGCCATCAGGAGCGACTTGAGCGACTCGCCGCCCGCCGCGTGCACGCTGCGCGGCGCCTGCGTGTTTCAGCATGGCGTTTGACAGGCGTTGTGAGATTGTAAGCGTCGGTTCGGTCACAGCCTCGCTGTTTCTCTTTCCCCACGCCAGAGCCACACCGCGTCCAACACTTACAACGCTCAATATATAACGCGACCTTACTGCAGCCCCGCCACAATTTTGCAAGCTGCCAGCCACTCACTCCGTCCAGCCCGGTGGCCAGCACGGTCCGCAGCAGCTCGTACCGCAGCAGCCGGCCCCGCCGCATGCCGCCGCCGCCCATCAGCCGCAGCACCGGCCCAGGCCCAGGCCCAGGCCCGGCGCCGCCAGCGCCAGCGCCGCTCCGCGCTGGCCCCACCTGTGCAACGGCTGTCGCTGCTGTCGCTGCTGCCTTGGATGAGCTGTCTTGTCCCATCGTAGACGACTCTGCGTCTGCTGCCCCTGCCCCTGACCTTGCTGCTGCTGCACCCAGCCCTTTGCCTGCCGCTCCGCCCCCGCCCCCGCCCAGCTCCAAGAAGGGCGCCAGCGCGGTGTTCAGTCGGCCCGCCACCCACAGGCACAGCGGCGCCTGCTCCAGATCGCTCTGCGAGCGTTTCATAAGTGAGTGCGTGGGAGAGTGTGTGTGAGAGAGAGAGACAGAGAGACAGAGAGAGAGAGAAGAGAGAGAAGAGAGAGAAAGAGAGGGCGGATTCCATGCATGTTAAATTAATGACGGAGGAGATGTAGACGGGGAGGGAGAGGTGTGTTGAGCATGCTGCCACGAAGCAGAAGCGTAGCATTATCAAGAGCGCGCAGGAGAAGCACACGTCCCTGACCACCCTCTCAGCCACCGCCCTCAATTTGGCTTACGGTGGGCCGTGCGGTGCAATGCGCACGGCCGGCGCTCCCAGTCAAAATGGGCACTGGAATATGCCAGTTCTCCCCACCCAAAAAAGTCCCCCACCAGAACCCTTGCCATCTCCCGCCGCCCAGTCCCCGACCCCCCAACCCCCAAGCCCCGGCCGCACCTGCGCCGCCGCCTCCGCCTGCAGCTTCATGCGCTGCACGTACTGGCGCACGAACAGGCGCACGTCCACCCCACAGGCTGCAGCGGTTGCAGTGCCAGTAGCCGAGGAAGCGGCGCAGGAGGAGGAGGAGGAGCAAGAGGAGGAGCAGGAGGATGTGGGCGCAGCCGCCGCCTCGCGTGGGTCCGCGCCGTGTTCCGCAAAGCAGGCGCCGTTGCTGGCGGCCCCGCGAATGTTGGCCATGCTGCCGCTGCAACCATTAACGCTGGCGCCGGCACTGCTGCGGCTGCTGCATCCCCGCGCGGTGACGGTGCTGCCTCCGCCGCCAAGCGAGGTCGCCGCTCCCTCGCCGCCGCCCAGCTTCCTCGCCATGCTCTGCGGAGCATCGAAAAAACGCAGCGGTCAGCACCCCAACACCCAACCGTCCGTGGCGGACCGGATCACATGCACCCATGCAAACCTCCTGCACACTCCGCAGCCCAAGCACACACACACACACACACACACACACACACACGGGCGGGAATCAGGGAATTAGGCGTGCTGGGTAAACGTTTTTAGGCGCATGTCACAAGCATATGGGTGCATGTCGGGGTCGGTTTGCTTCGCGAACGCCCGACGGGTTCCAGGCTATTTCTGCGGGTAAGTATGACTACCGGGGCTACGCGGTACCGTCCAAGAAGTATTCGGTGCGTATTCGTCAGTAACTGCGAGCGATTGCGGGGATTCCTCTCCGTTTCCGTTTACCAACACACACACACATCACCTGAGCCCCGACCCACCGGCCCCGACCCCTCCCACCCCTCCCACCTGCTGCAGCTCTGTCGCCGCCGCCAGCGCCTTGCGCGCCGCCTCCAGGTGCATGCGCACCACGGGCCCGGCGGCGCGCGCGTGCGCCACCGCGTCGCCGCTGCCCGCCATGCCGCACACCGGCGCCGTGGCCAGCACGCCTGCGGTGGAGTTTCCATGCATTCAGGTTAAGAAGACTAGGTGTGTGAGGTGGTGGTGGTGTGTGTGTGTGGGGGGGGGGGTTCCATGCATGTTAAATTAATGACGTAAGAGATGGGGGTTCCATGCATGTATAATTAATGACGTAGGAGATGGGGGTTCCATGCATGTTAAATTAATGACGTAGGAGATGTAGACAGACGATGCGACACAGAAGGCGTACCGATGACCAGAATGGGGGGGGGGGGGGGGTAGTTCATTCCCGAAACCAAAGCGACCATTACAACCCGTGGGGGTGGCGTGTGGTGAGAGCGATGAGAGCGGGGCAAGCGCTGCACGGTGAGGATTCAAGCGCTCAAGGATAGCAGGGGCACTGGGCGGCGTGGGTTGGCTTGATGGGCCTTGTCTTCACGGGGCTCCCTCGGCCACCCCCGCACAACGACCTCCTGGCGGCCTCCACTCCCACGAACCGCACCGTGCGTCGCCCTCCCGCCATCCCCAGTATACGCTCTTTCACGCCCACTCACCCGCCAGCGGCACCAGCAGCTCCAGCGCACTGGCCAGCCCCCAGGCGGGGCAGCCGGGCGCGCCGCTGAGCGGGTCCACCAGGTCGGGGTGCTCCTGGGGGGCGGGGGCGGAGGGGAGCGGAGGCGGGGAGTTCACGCGTGGGGTGTGTTCTGCCTTGGGTTCTGGGTTCATCCCACCTCATTGCCAACCCCTCCCCCAACACACCGCCAGCCCCCCCACACACACCGCCACCGCCAGCCCCACCTGCAGCAGCGCGATGAGCACCACAAGCATGCGCAGCTCGTGGTAGGGCAGCGGCGGCAGCCCGCGGTGCCGCACCAGCGCGTCGGCCAGCGCCACCGCCGCGGACAGGTGCTGCCCGCGCCCGCCGCCGCCCAGCAGCGCGATGCTGGTGGCGCTAGTGCTAGTGCTACTGCTGCTGCTGCCAAAGATGCTGCTGCTGCCGTTGCCGACGGAGGCAGGTGTGGCTACCGAAGAGGATGAGGAGGAAGAAGCGGGTGAGGTCCGCCACGGCGGGAGCCGTGGCGGCGGCAGGGTGGGCAGCACCCAGGCCGGCTCCAGCGCCAGCAGACCCAGCACGCCCACCATCACCGCGGCCCGCCCCGGCAGGCAGGCGCGCGCGTTGCCCTTGACGTCCTGTGGGCGTTTGTTGACAATTGGTTGTGGAGGGGAGTGAGGCACGGAAGTGAAGTGGCGAGGAGGTGGTAGGGTTATGGCGCTGGTTGTGGTGGTTGCTCGGGTCCAGCGACCGTTCCTGCGCCACACGCGTCATGCCATCAACACGGCCGCAGCCCAGCCGGCAGCCTAAGCAGCTTAGTGGTTCACCGAAACAGATTCATTTATCCACGCACTCCAACCCACCATGGTTCCGGTGTAGATGGTGTTCAGAGCCAGCACAGCACCACCCGCCGCCGCTCCCGCACCGGCCGGCGGCGGCGACGGCGGCGCGGTGGCCAGCAGCCCCTCCGCCAGCTGCGCCGCCGACACGCGCCGCAGCCCCTCCAGCAGCTCCTCCCGCGCCCCCTCCACCAGCGCGTCACGCACCAGCCGGTAACCCGGCGGCTGGCCGCCCCGCGGCGCCGCCTTTATCAGGCCTAGGCCCAGGCCGGCGGCTCCGCCGCCAGCGCCGCCGCCGGCGGCGGCCGCAGCAGCAGCGGCGGCTGCGCCGCCGCTGCGCGCGGCGCGGCTGACGGCGGCGGCCGCTGCCGCCGCCGCGGCGGCGCCGTGGATGCGCAGGCGGCGGTTCAGACCGTCCATCTCGCGGGCGGTCGAGATGACAGTCGTGGAGGAGGTGGTGGCGGAGCCGCCGTGCAGGAGCTGGTGGTGGTGATGGTGCGGGCTGGCGCGGCGCTGCAGGCGCAGCAGCTGGTGCTGCAGCAGGGCGGCGGTGAACTCGGCGCTGCCGTCCGAGTCGCGCGCGGCCGCCTTCTCCCGCAACTCGCCCACATAGTTGTGCAGGCGCGACCCCAGCAGGTCAGACCAGACCGGAGAGGGGTAGCGCTGCTCCGCGGCCGCGGGTCTCAAGGCCGTCACAGCTGGTGCGGCTGCTGCTGATGTTGATACGACAAGGGTGCTGCCGTTGCTGGTTGCCAGCGTTGCTGGCGGGGCGGAGGAAGGCGCGGGCGCTGCTTCAGCCCGGTTCGACACGGTCCCAGAAGTCGGCGAGCCGGAGTCAAGGCTGCACGTTTCGCCCGGATCTGTGTCATGTTCACCATTCAGCTTCAACCAGCCGCCTGGCTGCTGTGCTGAAGTTGGGCCCGGCCCTTGCCCGCCATGCGAATCCTCGGCGACGGCGGTTGTGTCGCTGTCGCTGGTAGTTTCGCTTTCACTCTTGAGGCGTGCACGGTTCTGCTGTGCGCAACTCCGGCTTTTCGCAAGCCAGTCTATCGACGACCGTCTGCGCGCAGGTCCGCAAGGGGCAGCCCGCGCGACACACGCCATTCTCCGTGTGATAGGTGTCTAATTCAAAGCTACGCGTAGGAAGCTGGAAATGCCAGGCGGTGTGCCGCTCAGCTGAAGCGACGGAGCGCCATCTCGTGCAGAATTCCGGCCTCTACGTGTCGATCCGGGCTTGAGTAAAAGATGCAGCACTTATCTTTAGCATAATACCAGTGCAATACTCAGCAGCTCGGCAATACCAGACAAGCTGTGTGAATTGCGCGCCAAAAGCGCCGCGGGCATATGCGAAAGCAAAGCTGCGGAAACACCTTCGGCTCAGTTGTTAAACGAAACCGTGTATACGGTAACAGCGATTTACAGTTCTGAAGCTGCGGTGACGCTGGGTGTTGCCCCGCGGCCTTTTGACACGGCGCCCTGATGCTCGCCGGTACCATCTCACTTTCCCAGGCTTTCCCCCGCCCCCGCCCACCGGTGCCACCACCGCAGCGAACTTTGGGCCATTCGCCCCACTCTTAGCCCAAAAACTACATCAAAAACTCGCTACTCAATCACCCCCTGCATCATTGAATATGAGGCCGCGCGGTCATATCCGCTGCGGCGGCAGCCACCCGGGTGCCGCGGGTGCGCGTGCCGGGGGCGCCAGTAGCTCCCGCTCTGCCATCAACGCCGCGTTGTCCGCTCGCATCCTCGCCAGCTCGTTCCGGAGCTCCCGCTCCCTGCAACGTGACAACAATGAGGAAAGTATGCGCATGCCCATGGGTGCTTATGTTGATGGCGGACAGTTACCCTTGTGGTGGCACATGCGGGGGAAGGACAAACTGGGTGGCCGGATGAAAGTTACCCGGCCTGCCCTGTCCTTTAGGAAGCACGCGCATACCCGACCGCCCACTTGCCTAGCAGCGGCCTCCGCCGCGCCCCGTGCTGCTTGCTCCTGCTGCGCTTGCAACTGCGGCCCAGCACACAAGCACAGAGAAGAGACGGGGGCATTCATCGGATGCCAGCGAAAGGCACTTGTTATCGCAGCTTCTCAAACATAGAAAGCGTCACACACTCACGCCCACTCGCCGGCCCACCTGCTGCTCCAGCGCCTGGTATTTCGACACCGCCGCCGCCAGCCGGCCCGCCATCATGTCGGCCCGGCCCGCCGCCTCCAGCCCGCCGTCGCGCGCGGAGGCGGCGGCCGCCCACGCCTCCTCCTGAGAGGCCTTGGTGGCCTGCGGGATGTGGGGTGCGCAATTCGGCTGGGTGACTAGGTGAGGGTCAAGAATGCGATGTCCATCACCACACCCATGCTGGGTAACGGGGTTGTGGCGTCGCCGAGGCTCTGCTGCACACATTACACCAACATCACATCACCACCTGCACACGTACCTGCACTCACTGCCCCGCCGCCCCTACTGGCTGCCGCACCGCAACTCGCGACAGACACCCACCGCACCGCCGCCCTCAACGCAACCGCCACCCACCCGCAGCTCCTGGCGCAGCGTGTTTCGCTCCACCTGCACGCCCTGCAGCCGAGCCACCTCTGCCTCCGCGGCCGTCGCGGCGGCCGTGGCGGCGTCGCAGCGCTGGCGCTCCCGCTGCATCGCGGCATCCACCTCCCCGCTTCGCTCCCGCGCCAGCGCCGCCTGCGCGGCCGGCACCACCAGTACCAACCGCAAACCAAGGCATGACGGGAGGGAGCTCGCCGTTCGGCAGCACGGCACGTGGATGTGGGACAGTCCCACAGCGCGACCGCGGTGCGTTGGCTGGCTCAAAACCAAAGTGCACGCAGCGAATCGCGCGGCCTAACACGACCTGATGTGACCTGCACAAACGCAGCTTGTGCAGTAGCTTCGGGGCTTCGCGCCGGCGTACCTGCGCCTCCGCCTCCTGCGTGCGGTGCCGCTGCTGGCGCAGCTCCCGCTCCGCCGCGCCCGCCGCTGCCTGCGCCGCCTCCAGCTGCCTCCGCAGGTCCGCCACCTCGGCCCGCAGCGCTGCCTCCACCTCGCCCGCCGGCTGCTGCTGCTGCTGCTGCCGCCGCGACGAGGAAGCGCCGCCGCTGCCGTTGGCGCGGTACCCTGGCTGCAGCGCCGCTGCCTGCATTTGATATGTAATGTCAGGTTCGGTGTGGTAAAGGGTTGCACATCGAAGGCAACGAATGGCGCAGTGGGTTGCATGCAGAAACACAACGGAATAGAAGCCGACAGACACCCGAGGGCATAAGTTCCTCCTCCCGCCCAACCCCCCAGCCCCCCAACCGCCCACCTGCAGCTCCCGAGTGAGGCGGGTGATTTCGCCCTGCAGCTCCACCAGCTTCACCGCCTGACCCGCCAGGTCGCGAGACTGCGAGCGCAGTTGCGTTGGGGCACAGAGTTGCAGCGAGCACCAACGCAGCATGATGCAGGCTACATGACTGCTCTAAAGCCTCAGCTGATCCCCATAGCCGCACGAGCCCCAGCCTGGCGCCAACCACACACATACAGTACCTGGCGGTTCATCTGCTCCCGCGTCTGGTCCAGCTGTCGCTCACTGCGCTCCTGCCGCTCCCGGGCATCGCGCAGCAGCTGGCCTGCAATCGGAGAGGGCGACAACAAGACCACTCACGAAGGTCCAGGCCAAGGGAATTTGGTCGAATCGGATGCGTGTCCGCGAAGGAATAAATTACTTCCACAACAGCAGGCAGAGCAACCGTCCGCACTACTCCGTGACTCCAGCACTTCCCCGAACCTACTTCCCGTCCCTGGCCCGACCACTCACGGAGATCTTCGATGCGGTCCTCCTTGTCCGCACACGAAACGCACGAGCCGCCGCCCAGCACCCCCCGCTGCTGAGCTGCGGCCGCCGCCGCTCGCTGCTGTCGCCGCGCCGTTGCGCCTTCAACCTCCGCCGCTTCGCGCCCTTCCACCTCCCGCACCTCCACTCTTTTGACCCCCTCCTCCTCCCCTTCCAATCCTTCCTCCCCTCCGTCCCCTCCTCCTCCAACCCCTTTCGCCCTCCCCTCTCCTCCGCCTGCTCCTTCCCCTCTCCCCTCCTCCTCGCCGCCGCAGGGGAAGCGCAGCAGGTACTCGCGCACCGCCGCCACGCCCTGCCGCGCCACGGCCGTCGGCGGGTGCACCAGCGGGTTGCCGGCGCTGGTGAGGCGGGTCAGCCCCAGCAGCAGCCCCAGCTCGCGCGGCAGCACCGACAGCGCGTTGGAGTGCAGCTGCAGCTCCGCCAGGCGCTGGCGCAGCTGGCCTGCGGGGCGCGGGGTGCGGGGTGCGGGGTGCGGGGGTGCACTGGCATTGGCGTTCGGTCTGGCGCTCTGATAAGAAGACACAAGGTGCGAAACGCGGTGCTGGGTTTTGTGAGGGCAGGGGTTGTAGGAGGAAGCAGGATGGAGTGTTAGGAACTCGGGTGGCAGCATGGAAAGGAGCTGGAAGTTGCGGGAGAACTGCATGGAACTGCTTGGACAAGCGGAGAAAAGGGAGCCTGAGCCTCGAGTTAGCGAATGGAGTCGGGGGCATGCGCCGGCGGGAATGCACCCCCTCATAACGGCACGCACCGATGGAAGCCGGCAGCGCTGTGAGCTGGTTGTGGGCCACGAAGATGCCTGTGTGGTGTGGTGTGGGCGGGGCGACACCGCACCGGGCAGGGTTGACACCCATGCACAGGGTCTTGCAGGGGTGTTTCCCTCTGCAGCGGTGCATGCAATCACTACATCGGCTTCAAAACACGCCAACAGCAGCTCGCTCCACCACACTGCCTACAGGCCGCAACACGCACCCCCAATGCCCACCGCACCCCACCCACGGCCCAGGCGCCCCACCCGTGAGGCTGGACGCGCCGCCCAGCTCCGCCGGCAGCGCCGTGAGCCGGTTGTGGCTGGCGTGCAGGGCAGTGAGGCTGGGCAGGCTCGCCAGCGCGGGCGGCAGGTAGGACAGCGCGTTGCGGTCCAGCTGCGGGGTTGCAGGTGCAGGTGCAGGTGCAGGTGCGGGTGCGGGTGCGTGTGGCGCGAGGCAGGTGCAGCGGAGGGAGGTGGGGGGCTCAAGGCGTGATTACCGCAGTCAGTTGGGAGGTTCCAGGCGAAAGATAAGAAGCGGGTGGCGAGCGGCGGCGGCAGCAGCAGCCGGTGGGGTCTGTTCTGCACTTGCCCATGCTACACGACGCCCGGTTCCGAACCGCAGTGTCCCATGTAGCCCGGCCCCTCCCGACCCAGCCCCTCACCCTCATCTCCACCAGTCGCGCCAGCCGCTCCATCTTCAGTGGCAGGCACTCCAGCGCGCAGTGGCTCAGGTCCAGGCTTTGGGGGGGCGGAGTGAAGGCAAGAGGAAGAGGGCCGGGTGGGGGTCCCAGTGGGTAGAGTGTGAGGGCCAGCGGTAAGGGTAACCGCAGCAGGGCAGGATACGGATACGGATACGGCGGCACAGGAGGCGCCGCCCACACACAGCCGTCAGGGCCGCGACACCGCACAGCTGCCGTTACCCGCGTTGCGCTCGGCTCCCTCTCCTGAGCAATTTGCCAGACGCGCCACCCTGCCTACCGTTGCCGGGCCCCCACCCCCGGCTCATTGAAGGGCAACGCCAGCCCCTACTCCAGCTTCCCGCGCCCCAGCCCCAGCCCCAGCCCCAGCCCCAGCCCCAGCCCCAGCCCCAACCCCAGCCCCAGCCCCAGCCCCAGCCCCAGCCCCAGCCCCAGCCCCAGCCCCAGCCCCCACCCCCCACCCCCCACCCCGGGATCCCCTGCCACCCGCCCCACCTCCCGCCAAGCCCCGCTCCCCTACCGGGTGAGGGCGGTGAGGTCGGCCAGCTGCTGCGGCAGCTCCCTCAGGCCCTCGTTGCGGGACAGGTCCAGGTCCCGCAGCCGCCCGCCCAGGCAGCCGATGTCGGGCGGTGCTGGCAGGGGCGGGCGCAGGGGCATGGGCATGGGCAGGGACAGGGACAGGGACAGTAGTAGAATGGCGTAAGACGTGGCGTGGAGTGGGGTAAGTGGAAATGCAGCGGCGGGTTGGCGTAGTTCAGTCCAGAGGAGTGCTGGCCAAACGTTTGGTGGTCTTATGTGTGTGTGCGACCGCCATGCCGAGAAGCCCCGATGGCAAGTGACCGCCGACGTCCTCCTTCCCCCATTCTCTCCCGCCCCAGTCTCCAGCTGGCCCCTGACCTGGTCTGGCGACTTGGAAACGGCCCGTCACCCTTCCCCTGTCGCGCCGCTGCGCCGCGCCCGCCCCCTGCCCCCTGGCCCCCATCCGCCCTCACCCTGCTCCAGCAGATTGGAGGACAGGTCCAGAGCCGTGAGCCCCGGCAGCAGGTGCAGCGGCGGCAGGCAGGCGGCCGTGAGGCGGTTGCCCTGCAGCTGCAGCTCCCGCACCAGAGACCCCTCCGCCCTGCGAGGAGGGGCGACAAGAGGTACATGCGGTGCTTTGGGTCTCGGAGGGAGGCATCAGAAGATCCCGATCGCTGCTAGCATTGCGCTCAGACTCATGAAATAATGCCATTTCCAACATTTGTATCTTCTGGAGCCTTGGCATGTATATCACCTCTTCACTTGCCACTAAAGACCCCAGGACAGACGTTCTGAGGTCTGGCTTGCCCGGTTTGTTCCCAGCGCATTCCAGGAGTACCCGTCCGCATGTGTATCCACCTCGTGGTGAATCCGCTTGAAACGCACAAGGCACGACTAGCCCACCTGAAATACTTGGTGATGGCGGGCGGAAGACGAGTGATGCCGCGCATTGACACATCGCATATGCCGCCGCCGCCGCCGCCAGCCTCTAGCTGGCACGCCACGATGATGCCGGCAGCCGCCAGCTCGCACAGCTCATCCTGCTCCGTGGGGCCCGGGTCCGCCACAGCCAGGGCTGCTGCGTCTGCTACAGCAGTTGCCATGGCTACAGCCGCCCCCGCGCCGTTAGCGGTGGCGGTGGTGACGGCGTCGCCAGACCGTGGGGCCCCCAGGATGTCTTGCGCGAGGCGTGTTCTTGGCAGCAACGCGTCCTGGGAGGTTTGCGGCTGCTGGCTGTGCAGCAGCACTGGTGATGCACGAGATAAACTGTACTGCGCAAGGCTACTGCCGCTGCTACTAGGGTTGTTGCCGCTACCTGCCGCATTGCCACTGCGCGTTGCATCGCGCGGGCTGGACCGGGCTCCCCCGGCCGCTGCAGACGCAGTCGGTGAGGCTCTAGGAGCGCTGCTGTGGGTGTAGGGCCCCGACGGGGGCGCAGATGCCGCGGAGGCACCTCCACTGCGCAGCTGGGCGGCAACTGCTAGCCCCGAAACCCAAGATCCAGCTGCCGAGGCGGGTGCCGCGGAGCCTGAGGTCCGCGTGCCAGCGGTGCCGGTCGCCGCGGTGGCCCGCGCAGTCCTGCTCCACAGCGGCAGCAAATGGGACCAGAGCTTTAGCACAATCGTCGGCATGCTGGAACCCTGTTGCTGATATTCAAGACGTGCTCGGCCTTTTACTCCTGCTCGATTGTAGTCGTGGTGGCCCGAACCCGGGCAGGCCCGACACACACGCTCCATTATATCCGTGCCGCGCAGCCATGTCCCACCACAGCCCGAGCTCCGGCGCGGCACAGGCCCGTGCAGGCCGCCAGCAGCACTTACCCCGTCACGCTCCTCTTGTCTGTGCTGTTAGGCATACTAGCCTTTAGCTATGGGGCGAAACGCCCAAGCCATGCGCACAGTACAGGTCAATGTATCTTAGACATGTATCAATATTAGCAGCTCACATGAGTAATTGTTGTAAATGAATTAGGCGCATCAGGAAGCTGTATGAGCATCATTGCACTTAAAACTTCCATTGCAAGAACTTTCTCGATCCATAAAATGCATGGCGAGTATCGTTGTCATATTCAACACTCGTAGAATACTAGTACAAATCACCATAAGCACCCATTTATGATGCACTGTTTAGGCGTTGCCACGCATGCGCCCCACTTTTCTGCTGCTCGTTACAATGTTGATTAATACGGGGCACTGAATATGTAAGAAATGCCGCCAGACAAGCATAGAGCGAATGCGGCCGAGCGCAGGCCACGCGGGTTGGTGCAGGTTGGTGGGGCGCACGACCGTGCCAGTCCCCCCCCCCCCCCCCCACGGGGCCATTGCCATTTGCCATTTGGTCTTACAAATTGGCTGTGCTCACGAGCCGATGGCTCTCACAACTCAAGAGGAGACACGGGCAGCACACGACACTGCGTCGACACACACACGCATTTGGGCTGGGCGGGCGGGCCGTTGTTCCGCAAGGAAGATACCATAGATTGCTAGCGCCGGGCCCTGAGCACTCGGGCCCCACCTGCATGGGACAGTCGTCCCATGCAGCATACCCGGCACGGTACGCCTGCTAACCCGCCTCAACCCCTTGAGGCCACATTAGCTGTGCTGCCCTGACATGACGCCAGAAAAGAAGATACAACTAACGATTGAAATACTGCGCCTGAAACGGCGCCACTCTCTGACGCGCGACTGACTCAAACATTGCCCGCGCAGCGGGGCATGCTCGCACGCCAAAATCTAAATAGTGCTGCCGCAGAGCAGCGGATTGCGCAAAGGCACTTCTCGCTCCGCCCGAATTTTCCCTGCCACCTATTTACATGCAATACGTGCATGCGCCCCGTGATGCAATGAAAATGATCGTTTATACGCCCAGGCGAGGTGGCAAAAGTCGTTGTGGCTAGTGGGGCGTGCTTCAGTGGCACACCGGTCGGCGCGGGCCATACACCCATGTGAAGTAATCTCAGGTCATCAGGCGGTGCGTGGGGCGTGCTTCAGCGAGTGCGCAACAGCAGCTTGTCGAACAAGCAACATTGGGGGTGCTGCAAGCGGCACATAGCTGCATGATCATATTTATGTGGCCTCTCATGGCTCAAAGCGTACCTTTAGTATTGGTTGCAATCTAGCGTACGGTAAGTATGTGGGGTGGGGTAATTGGGGTTGCTGATCCCGGCACGTTCGTCTTGCCGTGCCGACCGGCGCTGCACATATTCAACTCCGTAGAGGTCCCCGTAACCTTGCTCCGCCCCGGCATCGGCCCAAGCCACAGCGGCGTGCAGCCTCGACCCGCCATTACAGGAATCGGTGCAGGACGGGGGGCTGTGACATCAAGCAACAACAACCACTTCGTTGTGTGCGGTAGTTGTTACTACCACTAAGGAACCATTGGGTGAGCTGTGTCAGCCGTGTACCGTACATGGACATGGGTGCGCCGGCAAGTCAGGGCGGACCGGGTCATGTAGATTCTTCATGTAGGGACGGGAACCACCAGCGGAAGCATGGGCTAGGTCCCTTCTCGCCGTGCCAATGCAACGTGGCCTGTGGGTTCGTATCTGCGCGTGACGTTGACGGCGATGCAGTCATGCGTCGGGCTGGGCGGCTGAGTCAGGTCAGTTTGTGTGGGTACCCACGCAATTGTCGATTTACTGAACCTTATGGCGCCCACGGCCCTAATGAGGCTCGCGGCTGCAGCAAGCAGCTCAAGGGGGGGCTAAGTCCGCGGGTTTTGCTAAGGTGAAGGGAAAGCAGGCGGCTGTCCTCAAGCTCAAGCTGTCGCCGCCTGTTTGCGGAACAACCCCCAGGCGATGTGCTCCTTGAGACTTCACTCGCGCAGCTTCGACTTTACTGGAGCTCACTGACAAGGAATACCCGCTGATTATCTCGCCGAACGACGGGCAAGCTTGCGGATGTTATGTTTGCTGGCCGCCGCAGAGCTTTTAAGCGGCCAGGCAGGGCGGGCATACTCAACAAATAGCATCATCCTACAGTTTGCCCGGTGGGTGCGGTGTGAAAGCGGCTGGTTTGGGGCTCCACAATGGGTTTGCCGCCCGATCCGCGCGGCGGGTCAGGCCTCTCGTCTTTTGGCGTCCCTGCAGTCGCAGCGCTCTGCACTTCCTACTCTTCCTGCCCCAAACTAGCAGCATACCCAATTTTAGTAACCTTCCTTGAATGTAAACGGGCTTGCTTCCACCAAGAATGTGCTCTCCACTCTCTCAGCACCGGCGTGCAGCGCAGGAGCAAGGCGCGGCTAGCCGCATGGTGCCCTTCTCTAGTGGTAAAATCCTGGGCGCGTCGTCATCACAGCAGCTGCTGCAGGCGCTGCACCGCGGGTGAGGTTGGAGGCAAAACTGCGTGGCTGGGTCTCGACAATCATTGTCTAGGGGCTCGAAATTGAGCCGCCCCGATGGCGGAAACCCTACTGAATAACTCTTGTGCACTAAGGCGAGATTAGCTGGCCCAGGGACGGTGTGTGGGCAGAAGTCAACCCGCGCGAAAGGCGGTCAACCCTTCGTGGGGGCTGTTTATGCTGGCTCCAGATGTTTTCAACACCTTTATTACAGCTGGCTGAGCCTTCCCTGGGCTGGGCGCGGTCTCTGCGTGTTCCTGTGAGCGACCAGGATCATCACATTCCGTCGATGCCTCTCCTCACTGACTCTCCATCAGGCGCTCAACGGTCGCTTCAGCCTCTGCCGCTTCACTTGACATGCGTGGTGCTGGCGCTCGCCTGGCGAACCCGGCGTCAAACCGGTGAGCGGGGCATTTGGGTCGGGGACACGGCGAGTCGGGTTCGGATATCAGGCAGGGCGCGCGCGCCGGCGGCCGCTCCGCAGGCCAGGACCTTGGCTTGGAATCTAAACTGTTCTGAAGTCACATCAAGCAAAATTAGCTCGATTGGCACCGCGGGATAGGGCTTTTACAGCATCGAGCTGAGCCGAGATGTATCGGGATGCTTGACCGAAATAGGCTCAGGGCTCACCTCAACATCGATGCGTTACGTCAATGGTTGCACATGACAATATACTGCGCTTCAGACCGCAATGCACCACACTATTCGCCAATTTCCGCCCAACCAACTCGGTGCTAATGGCTGCCATGCTCTACAATGGCCCGTCGTGCAGGCCCCCTTGCTTCGACCTTAGCGCGAAGACAAGCTCTGGTGCCGGATGCGAGGACGAGTGGAGCGAATTTGTGTCAGCTGAGCCGGCGCCCACAGCAGCTGCTGACACGGTCGAGGAGCGCCACGTGTCGTTGGGAAGCACGCCGCGCTCTGCCAGCCCCACAGGCAGCCGCTGCTCGGAAGCCGCAACTTCCACCAGCAGCGCTGGGCGCTCGCACTCGCGCCGAACAAGCAATGACAGCATCAGCTGTGGCAGCTGCCACACACCTTTATCCTGGGGCCAGGGTTCAGTCACTCCGCCCTCGCACTCGGGCAGTGGAACTGGCGGCGCCAGTGGCACCACCAGCTGGGCACGAGGCATGCGGGCCATGTGGGCGGACTACAGCGCGAAGCAGCGCGTCGCAGTTGAGGTGGAGGCGGCGCGTATCGCGCAGGAAGAAGCGGAAGCCGCGGCAGCCCGTGCACACGAGGCGGCGGTGATGGCACTGATGCGCAGTGGCGCCACCCGACCGCAGGCTGAGGCCGTTGCACGGAGGCGGCTCAGTGAGGGGGAGCGGCTGGGGAACAGGTCGCTGCGGCGGCTTCCTCGGCAGGCACAGGAGATTGAGGGGGAGAAGGTGCAGGAGGGCGTGAGCGCGGCCGCGCTGCGGCGAGAGCTGGCCTTGGTGGCACACCAGGCGAGCCTGTTCGGTGGCTTCCGATGAATACGGTACGGTTACTACGGTGACCATGCACAACCCAGGCTTGCTTACTGGTACCCAATTCAGCAATCAGCACTACTTACTCTGGCTGCCACGCGAACCTGCCTTTGGGGTGAGCCTGTTTGGCATCGTGACCGGGTCAGGAGATATTTGTTAGAGCACTTGCTTGAGTACCGCCGGGGTGATTCCGGGGGACTTCATCCCTTGCGCCAGGGAAAACATATTGGCCCCATGATGGTTGTACTATGTTGTAATGATTCAGGAAGTGACCACAGTGAGTAGCGCATGGCAAGGGAGGGATATGCGCGCAAAGCAAGCCTTAGGGGGCTATATGCAGGGTGCAATGGAGGCTGCAGAGGCACGCCACGATGCTCTCGGTAACAGTCAGCACAGCACAGGGTGTTGGATACCGTAGATATGTTGAGCAGGCAGCATTGCAGCGAGTGCAACCGACGAACACGAGCACTTGAGCTTGCGGGCGGGAGGCGGCGTGTGGTCATGGACGGGTGGGCGCGCACGTGCGTGGCGACGACCAGACAAACCCGATATCGAGCAGCCTTTTAGTCCTGCGCGTGTCAGTTGACTGCATTCATCTGCTGTTTACTACCACAGTTCAACGGCCCCGCTGATCTACCTTGGCAGGCTTTTGAGACTAAGTTCCTCTGTGTTTGGGCCCAAAGCTCATGCTCGTCCATCTCTTAACGCATCAACAGACTGCAAATATTCAGTAAATTAGCGGCTCAGTTTATAGAGGCCACACCAGGAAGCTTGCTTGCCCTCGACCTGAATCAAAAATTACATCCAATTCTTTGTTCATTATGAATTGTTGTTTTGCCTTAACTAGGTGCGTACAAGAAATGGCGCACATGTCCAGAGTCCGGCCCGTCTCATCCGACGCGACCACGGTCGCGTCTTGCGTTTGGTCGGCCCAACCCGCTACAGCTACATACATACCGGCTTCTGCTTTGATACATGATGGATTTGGATTCATTGCGCAGCTAGTGTGCGCACGACGAGCGCGAGACCGCATCGCCAAGCTCGACCTGCGGGCCCTCACACGCATTCGGCGCATCTCCGAGGCCTTTAGAGACATAGTGAGTCCATACAAATGCCAATAATGGCATCGGTGACCGCATCTTGCGGGCGGGCAGCCCGCACGCGCTAGGTTGGGGGGATCTCTGCGGCTGGGCTTCCCTGGCGCCGGCTGTGACCAAGAGCATAGCCACAGCATTCTAATACACATGTAGCAGCCAAGGCCGCGGCTTGCGGACAATTTACGCGGAGTTCAAAGCGCGGTTGCGTCGCCTGATACGCTGATACCGCGCTGTGCTGCGTTCGGCATCGCACGCCCTGGCCGGCGCACCCGCAGGCCCCGCTTTCGGCCCTGCTCATTGACACTTCAACTATATGCATGCATAGGGAGCTAGAAATGGCCATTGCCATACATCGCGACCATTTTAAAGTCGCGCGGGCATCTTGCTGAACTGCAACCTCCACCCTGCTGCTATGCATTACTTATCAGAGCAGGAAGGTATAAAATGGCCAAGGCCAAGGCGCGCTCGCGCTCGCCGGCTACGGGGGCCAGTGGCGGAGACCCGGTCGCTAGCCGAACCCGCTCGGCCGGCAAGCCGGCCAAAAAGGCCCCGTGCTCGCCCCCTCCAGCACCTAACAACGTAGTCTGTGGCAAGAGGGCGCGGAAGGGTTCTGGCGCTGCGGCCAATAACAAGGCCAGCGGCGGACATGTCGACGAGCTTGGCGCCCGGCCTTTCATCACGCCGGGCAATATTGCGCTCCAGGAGCCGCCCATGGACAATTCATCGGGCATGGAGGTCGCTGGAGTCCGCCGCTCGCCATCTGTGTCGGTGGTCAAGCCGGACCTGAGCGACTCCGACTCCGAGGAGCGGGGCGACACACATGACCGGGGTGGCCAAAAGCGTATCAAGCGCGAGCGCGTGCCGTGCGTTAAGAACGAGCCGTGCGTCAAGTCGGAGCCGGAGGAGTTCTTCGGCGGGCTGGGCACGGAGCTCGGCAGCGAGGACCCGGAGGGCGATATGGAGGCGGGGCCGGAGCGGCTGGCGCCCCAGCTGACCGACGCCGCTGTGGTCCCGCCTCCCACCTCGGAGCCTATCACCGCCGCCGGCATCACGTCGAAGCCCGCCGTCGCTGACCGCACCACTGCCGCTACCACCGAGGCCGCTGCAATTGACAACAACGCCGCCGTCAGCACGGCCGCTCCTGTGGCTGGTGCAGTGGCAGCAGTGGTAGCTGTGGCACCGCGGGCGACGGCGGCGGCGGCGGCGCGTCTTGCGCTGCCACTGCTGAGTGGCGCTGGCGGCAGCGCAAGGCCGGCGCAGGCCGTGGCGCGGGCGGCGCCGCCGGCCAGGCGCGCTTCGGACGGCCTCACACTGCAACAGCTCAAGGCGTCATACGAGGAGGCCGACAACCAGACCGCCCGGCTGGCCAAATCCCAGCAGAAGGTACGGCTGAGTGACAGGGTTGGGTGGCGGCTGCGACGCCTAGCAGCTACGATGTGATGAGCGGGCTCAATGTCCATCACACGTTCCGCTTTTGCATTTTAGCGCATGTCCGGGAACGGCATGCGCCACGCGGCATGGTCTAGTAGCAAGCCTGGTTAAGGTACTTCGCTGCAGTGCGATTGCATGTGTCTCCCACGTTCGCCCACACTGACGACTCGTGCCCTCGTCTGTTCCTCCCAACTGCAGGTGGACAATGACATTGAGAAGGCCAGGAGCTCCGGCAAGGTCCCGGCTGCCGGCGCCGCTGCCGCCGGTCTGCAAGGCGTGCTCACGGCGGGCCAGGGTAGCCAGCTTGCCCTGGGCTTCCAGAAATGGGGTCAGGGGCCATCCAGGAAGCTTAGGTTTTCCAAAATTGAGAAGGCCGCCGCGGCGCAGGCCGCCACACAGGCTCTGGAGCAGGCGGCGGCCCAAGAGGCAGTGCAGGCGGCAGCGCAAGCGGCGGCGCAGGCGGCGACTGCGTTGCAGCAGGTTGCGCTGGCCGGGGCGCGGCCAGCAGTTGCTTGTATGCCGGTGCACCAGGGACAGCTCCGCGTGGTGCCACAGCCTGCCATGCTGCCGGTTGCCGAGGACATGCAGGCCTTCCATGGCCTCGGTGGCGCCGGCGCTGCCTCCCTGCAGCAGCCTCCCGCCGTCGTGGCGGGAGACGCGGTGGCAGCCCAGCTGGCTGGCGGCTTCCAAGGCCCATCGCTGGCAGCCGGCCAGCAGCAAGTGCTGTATTCGCCTCAGGCACAGCCGGCTCCGCAGCTGCAGCTAACCGTGCAGCAGTGGCAGGCGCGGCAGCGCGCGCAGATGCAGCCGGGCCCCTACCCCGCGGCTGCGCCCGGGGGCGCGGGCTTGCCGATGCCGCCGCCACGCATGGGTCTCCCGTACTCGGCTTCATTGCAGCAGCCTGCTTGCGGCGGTTGGCCGGGCCCGCTGCTGCCCGCAGTTCACGGAGGCGCCGCAAGCCACGCCGCCATGCAGCCGCAGCCTGCCCCCTTCACGGCCGTTGACAGTTGCAGCGGAGGCGTGCTGCTCGAGGCGCCAGTGCTGCCAGCACCGCAACAGGCGGCCCAGCTGTCCTGGGAGCAGCACCCGCACCAGCACCTCCAGCAGCCTATGCACGCGATTGCAGGCGGGTCGGCCATGATGCCGCTGCATGCCGCTCTGCTACCTCCGTCACTGGCTGCTATCTCGGCTGGCGGCGGGCTGGTGGCGGCGGCGGCCACGGCCTCCCTGGCCGCAACCCTCACCTCCGGCCAGCAGCCCGCTGAGGCGTCTGCGTGCCGTGGCTATGAGCGCGCTGCCTCGGAGGACGGTGAGCCAATGGTGCAGGACGAGGACTACGTTGAGGAGGACAGCAGGCGGTATCAGACCGAGATTCCGGTGAGGTGGGACCCAGACCTGTATGGATGCGGCGGCTTGGCGGACGTTCTCGACCACTGCGACGATGCCCTGGGCCAACCGGAGTCAAGTGCGCCGGCGGACATTGCCGCCGCCGCCGCGGGGCCTGACAGCATGGCCGACGCTGCCGGTGGCTTCATGGCGGCGTTACCCGCCTCGTCGCCTGGGTTCTCCCTCAGCAACGTGTTCGTGTCAGACGAGGAGGCTGTGATCTCAGGGGAGCTGGGTGGCACCGGCGCGGACGACGTGCTTGGGTGGGCGGAGCTGCTGCAGCAGTTGCCGTCGCCGCTGCTGCTGCCGTCGCAGGAGCACCCTTGCGTTGCAACGCCAGCGTTAGTACCGGCCGGGGCCGACTGGCTGGACGGCGTGGGGGCCTCGCAGGAGCAGGAGGATATTACTGACAGCCTCCTGGCGTAGTCCAATAGAGCCTGAGCACAGGGGCCGAGGAGAGATTGCTGAGCCGATGTAATATTGATTCTCGGCGGCCCTTGTTTGACTTGCAGCGCCAGGGTTTACCTCGTTGCTCATTTCTTTGTACCGCCGGGTAATTGTGCACTTCTTGGCTTGTGTTTTTGTTTCTGAGTTCGCTTTCTTGGACATGGAAGATTCGGTTCACGGGGTAGTGTCTCTCTGAAGTATCAGAGTCGCAGTTGGTCTCCTCGTGCTTGTACTAGTGGGCCGAAGCCAGACTCATGCCGCCATGGCGAGGGGGATGGGCGCATGTCAAGCCTCGTCTGCTCCAGACGTCGCCGGCGTGGCATAGGCATATACTGATATACACACACACTGCCGCATGCCATCATGCACGCGCATGCCTTGGTTCGGGCTTTCCTTGTGTGATACTATTGTGGACGCGTATGTTGGTATCGCGTTGGTGCTAGACAGCTTAGGCCAGCGTGTACGCGGGTGCAAGCCGCAAGGCCCCAGCACGCGTAGCGTGCCCAGTGCACGGCTGTTGCTGTGACTGGATGTTGCATTGATGTGTGCACGGACGAAGCGGAGAAGAAAATTAGTGCGCTATGTGGTATACCAGTAGACGGGCCTTGCATCGCGTTGGTTTCGCACGTTCGTTAGGGTAGTTGAAGGACAGTTCAGAAGACCACGTCGCGCGCTGTGGAACATGGAGTGAATGAGGAAGCAGGGTTGAGACGACCGGACGCGGGATCTTAGCTAGGGCAGCAACAGGGGTGGCAGAAGCTAGGGAAATATTACGGCGGCAGGGCTGCGGCGTACGCGTGCGGGTCAGTAATAGTACCACGCGCCGCTCGTATGCCAGTACTGGTGCTGACGGGGAAAGGATGATCACAAGTGGAATGCTGCGGTGCTACGGAAGTGATGTCTTCCTTCGGCGGTGAGACGAACTGTGAGAGCAAGCAAGGCAGGTGCTAGGAGGGTCACATGACGTGTGAGCAGAATGAGTGAGACACACGATAGCATCACTTGTACAATACAGGACGCCAAGGATTAGAGGAGTAACCCAGGATATTGTAATGCCCACGTTGCACGTCAATTGCAGCCGGAGCTTTTTGTGCATGAACCGCCACCTGGGATGGGACCAGGGAAGATGGGCAGGCGGTCCCGCAACTCTATAAGGCGCCACCCAGGGTTGCTCAGTACGTACGTATTGTACTAGGGATTCTGAGGCTAGTACGTCTCTAAAATACGTATGTGACCGCGCTGGCAGGGTCGGGGATTGTGGCGGGGTGGGGGGTGGACGGGGTCTGGTAGAGTGGTAGTGGTAGGGGCTTGTGCCGAGCACGTCGTGCGTGCCGCAACAGACTGAACAAAACTTCAATGTTAAACACTTTCAAACATGGCGCAATATTAAATAATACAATAGTAATTATCAATGGCTCGCTAGTATCTCGATGCATTTCGGCTCGGCCGACATGTCCGCAGACAGGTTTCTCCGGCAGTCCCATATTGTGTGCACAGCAGCGTCAGCACACTAGCAACCCATACAAGGGGGCGTTGGGCAGCAAAAGCGATGCAAGGGCGTCCGCGTCTCGCACAACAGGACCTGCAGAGTAGGGCGCAGCCGCGCGGGGCCGCCAGGGAAGATTGCTTCTGGGCTGCAGCGGCGGGTTCAGGGTGTAGATGAGTGGAACTGCAGGCCGGGGTTGTCAGCAGGCCCCAAGAGCAGAATATCTTCCGCCCGTTCCGTCAGGGCGCAGGCTTCGGGCCTGAACGTGCGCTCGAAGAGCAGCACGACTGCGTGTGAGTGACACACACACATGCCACGCGTGCCACCGGTTCGCCCACCCCCCACACCCGGCCCCTCCCATGATTCCCGCCCCCAACGTAACATGCACCGCATTTGAACGTTTTGTAATAAAAAGTTTAATACGCTGTATTAATGCGCGTAATTTGGGGTCACTAAGAGGTTCACATATTAAGCAACTCTGGCGCCACTGCTACCATATTCTCTTCTCTTCTTACAATTACAAGCATGGAGCTTTCGTAATGCAAGTAACTACTAAGACTTATGCCCCTGCGCACTCGAGGGCAGAGGCAGACAGCCGCCGGGAGACAGCCGCGAGACAATGCCCGTGCGCGGGGAACATGGCGTGGGAACGTTGGGAGTTCGGCCTTTGATGTGACAACTCGCCTGGCGTCGCATTGCACCTCTGATTTGAAGTACCTGCACTGCAACGCGACTTTCGGCAAACCCCCGCTGGCAATCCACCTGCGCGCAAGAGGGGCCCTTGGGTTGCAGGCCCGACATTCGCCAACACCGCCCAAAGTTGTTATCTGACTATTTCAGGATGTATGAATTCACAAGGTCTTTGTATAGCGGTGAAAATCAGGGACTAAAGGGCACGGAACCGTTCGCTGGGCCTGCCAGTTTGCGAGATTGGCTTTTCCGGTCTCCCCACCCGCCCTCGCAGTGCTCTGGGACCCGTCAGCATGCACAAACACATTTGCATACAGTGATTGAAGCTCATTTCGCTTCCTATCAGGCTTTCTTGTCAGAAGGCCTCGCGCACTAGGTGCGCAACTCACCAGGCTTCGGCTTGGGACCCTGCCTGTCGCTTCCTGTGCGGCAAGCAGCTTAAAGTGGCGCCCATGGAGCAGCTTTCAGGCCTCGTGGGCGTTGAGCTCGAAATTTCGCCTTCTGCGTCTTCGGCCCTGGCTCCCGCTGCTGCGGGCGAGGCGCAGGCCGACCCGCAGCTGATGCAGCTAGCTGATGATGCAGACTCCCTGATGAACTCTTCTCTGCGCAAGACGTCCAGCATCGAGGTCTTCATGCTCGATGCCCTCGACTCTGGTCCAGACAGCCCGCCCAAGACTGCTCGCAAACGCCGCGCTGGCTCCGCCAACGACGAAACTCAGCCTGGGCCTGATCAGCGCGTGGAATGTGTCGACGACAGCGGCAGAGGAACAACGCCGGAGCCGGAGCCTGACAAACTGGCCCCAACTGCTCGCTCTCGCCCAGCCTCCCCGTCGCCCTCCAGCTCCCCTCCTCGCCAACGCCCGCGCCTCAAGCCTCCTCCCCCTCACCTCGACGTCGGCAACTTACCTGCAGTGGACGGCATCGGTGTAGCCCCGGATGGTGGGTGCGGCGTTGGTGAAAAGCTTCAGGACCCTGTCCTGCCTGCTCCCGCCGCTGCCGCTCCCGCGCCCGCTTTCGAGCCGCCACCGCCGCCTGCACCCCAAGTGGATGCGACGCCAACCATCTTCACCCCACCGCCACCGGATGACTTAACCAGCAAGGACAAAACCCTGTCACCCAGCAAGGACAAGACCCTGTCGGAAAGCCGCACCAATGTAATCTTACAACAGGTGAGCGGGAATGGTTACTGTGGAAAAGCGGTCCGGTTGGGTGTTCCGGGTGTGGGAAACGCAGCTGCGGGGTCGCGTGCAGTCGAGCGTGAAGCCGGCTGCCATATTAACCTGGACAAATCGCATACTTGACCTGCATGTCTTGCTTAATTAAATCTGTGAGTGCCCCGTCCGCGCGCGCCGCCGCCATTACTTCAGACGTGCTCGGCCTTCCCCGAGCTAACCCGCCACCCCTGCCCACCTCTCCCTGCCTGCCCCTCATTCGCCCGCCAACAGGCAAAAGCCCATGAAAAATTGGCCGGCGAGCGCATCATCGTCGCAGTCAACATTGCCACCGCCACTGCCACCAACCTTCGTGCCACTGCCTCCAGCGCCGGCGCCTCGTCCAACCCTGGCAAGGGCGGCGGCGCGCCGCCGCGCCGCGGCGGCACCGGCGCGACCGCTGCCACCGCAAAGCCGCCCGCACGGCTGTCGCCGGCCGTCACCCTGATGCTCGCGGACGCAGCACAGCGGAAGGCCGCGGCCGCCGCCTCAACCGACAACGCCAAGCCCTCCGCTCACACCACCATCCAGGTCGACCACCACGTGACCGCGTGCCAGGTGTTCAACCTGATGGGCAAGTGTGCGTTCAGGGCGGCGGCGGCGGCGCGCAAGCCGCAGCAGCGGCGGCGTGCTGACGCGGCTGCTGGTGGCGCCGGCAGCGGCGAGGCCACGGGCAGAGGGTGCGTGGGCGACCATGCCGGTGGCACTGCCCAGGTGGCGCAGCAGCAGGATCAGGAGCAGCGGGCTGTAGCACCTGCAGCAGAGGCGCCGCAGCCGCAGCCCGCTGGTGCGGTGGTGGCAGCGGTGGTGGGGGCCGGGGATCTGGCGATGCAGGCTGCCGTCGCCGACCCCCTTTCGCCCGGTCCTTTTGCCGACGTTGAGACGACGACAGCGGCGCTGGCCGCGCCACCCGCTCTGCGCCCTCTCCAGCCCTGGCCCGCGCCCTCGATTCCTCCTCCCTCCTCCGCCCCCCTGGACCCTGTACCCGGCTGGGCCTTCACCACCTGCCCCGCCGCGCCAGCCTCCTGCCCGCCCGCCACCACCATCCGCCCCGCCGGCGCCCTGGCCGGCGGCACCCCAGCGCACGGCGGCGCACTGCCGCAGCAGTGGCTACCAGTGGGCGGCATCGCTGGCTTCTTCTCAGGGCAGACGAAGCTGCCGACCATCACCACCGCCGTCGTCACTGACACCGCCACCCCTCCCGCCGGCACCGCCGGCACCTTCAACGGCAATGCCAGCAGCGCCAATCCCAACGTCCCCGCCGGCGCGGTGCCTGCGGACGGTGTGGTCATCAACGCCCCTTGCTACAAACCTGGCGGGGTGCTCACCCCCACCGCCGGCGGCGCGACCGTCCAGGCCACCGCCGGCGCTCCTCTGCTCCCCTGCCCCTGCCCCGGTAATGCGCACGCGGCCGGCACGCTGGCTCCTGGCCCCGGCCCCGGCCTCCCATGTGATGCTACCACAACAAGCTACTGTGCCAGCACCGCCGTCGCCCCCGCCAACACTGCAGCTATCACCACAGCTGCCGCCGCCGCTGCTGCCATCGCCGCCGACACAGACTTTGGCGGCTGTGGTGTGGGCGCCGTTGGCACCTGCGGCGACGATGTACCTATGCCTGACAGCGCGCCGCCTCTGCTGCCGCCGCCACCGCAGCAGCTATCGGACCTGGAACGCATGCGTCTCATCCACGACGCCTTCTCGCTCGACGCCAGCCCCGGCCGCAGCCCCACCACCACCGCCAAGCCCTGCCCCAACACCGCCACCGCCACCACCCCTGACTTCGGCCTGGCCGACACGGTCATGTCCGAGGCCGACGCCCGCGCCGACGGCGCCTGGGCCGACTGCGACGACGCCTTTCTCGGCGGCGGCGTCCTGACTGGCAACAAGGGCGGGGCGGGCGATGCCCGCCGCGTCAGCCGCGTCAGCCGCGCCGGCGGCGGCGGCGGCGGCTTCAAGGGCGGCGAGGACGGGGAGCGGCAGGAGCCGGATGAGCCGGGCCAGCTGGTGCAGGTGCCAGCGCACCTTCTGCCGCCCTCGGACTCCGAGGTGGTGGTGGCGGGGCGGGTGGTGCAGCCGCTGCCGCTGCAGCAGCAGCAGCAACAACTTGTGGCGGCGGCCGTGGCGCCGGCGGGCATGGACCCGCCGGTTGCGGCGGCGGCGGAGGCTGTCGGGGAGGCCGACGGCCGCATCACGGTGACCTTGAAGCCCCCGCCGCTGCCGCTACCGCCGCCGCAGAAGCAGCAGCCGGAGCGGCAGCCGCGCCTGCAGGAGCACCACCACCACCACGCCAACCCTCGCCTGAACAAGACCGTACCCATGGCAGGAGCCCTGCTGGCGCAGCAGGAGCGCCACAACGAGGGAGACAGCTGCTTGCTGACTCGCACGCAGCAGCACCCCCACCCCCTGCTGGCCCGCGCGGCGCTCCCTGATGGTGCGTGCGCCACTGGCGCGGCCGCGGCAGCCGCGATGCTTAACGGCGAGCTTGCAGCACACACCGTCAGGGACCCGCATGCTCAGGTTGCCATGGATGCTGCATATGACCTGACCACCGCAGCAAAGGGTGATGCGCGCGGTGTACATGAATGTGATGCTAACCCACATGCCAATAATGATTTTGATGCTTGGTTACGTTCAATCCTGAATGAGGATGAGGTGGGTTGCTATGTATAATGGGTATCACCCAGTCTTGCTTGTGCTTATGACTGGGGCACTCTGAACATGGTCCCCCATCCACGTCAGGACATCCCGCACACACACCTGAATATTACTTCCTGTCGAATACTACTCCTGACGCGTTGACCTCGCACTCATTCGTGGCTGACATGTTGAGTTGCGGTCCTTGCAAGAATGGCGGCGCGCCGAAGCACGTGACTTGAAGGCACTACATTCTGCAAAGGAAATGTGTAGGTCTGTTTGTAGGTATGGTTGAATCCGTGCCCCCGTGCAGCTCATTCTCTGCCACGGCAGGCTCACTATTATGGGTTGCCACGTGAAGTGGCAATAAGTATCAAAACATGGGTTGCCTTGTACCCGTTGCGAGGCGTTGGGGGGCCAGGCAATTCCATGTGTGCTTGCAGCTCGAATGAGAGGTGCGGAATCCTAGGCTTTTACGTAGCACAGTGTGGCGCTGCAGCAGCAGCCCCGGTGGATGTAGTTGTGCGTATGCTGTATGATGGCACTAACACAAGTAGCAGCGCAGAAGTATGGTGCGTGATATCGTCGTGGCAATCCTCGAGCAGTTCGTGTTGCCTTGAGAGAAGGACGGCACAATTTTAATACTAAGCTGCACGTCTCATATCATCAGCCATCTGGTCCGGGGATTCATCAGGTGCAGGAGTGCACACCCTGATGAGGTGGGGGGGGCTGCGGCTCGCGCACACAGCCTCATTGCACCGGACAACTAGTAAGCACGCTTAGGCCGGGCTGGCCGGGGGCGCCGAGGCACAGGCAGCACACAGCATGGAACAGGGCATGGGGCAAGAACGCGACGTCCCAATAGTGTCCGAAGCCCCGAAGATTGGTTATAGTTTGGGCTGGTACCCCCCCCCGTATAAGTCACACATGCAAGCAAGTAGTGTTACGGACATGCGCTAAATTGCGTGTCTACGGTGTGTTGGCAAGGAAACGCGCTGCAACTGTACCGACGTTCTGGAGACGGCTGGAGGCTGCTGGAGCGTTTTGCTGGCATTCCGCACGCTTCGGGCGCCCGGCCAGGCGACAGCACCACACACTCAAACAGGCAATCTGACAATGCGACGCAGCGCGAGGGTTGGGGTCGCAAGTCTCGCAACACACCTGTAGGCAGTTGTCCAGCGTCCACGGATGAGCACCACACACCACACACACCACGAGCGCTGTCCGGTGTGGCGTTCGTGCTGTATGCAAAGGAGGGGGGGTGTAGCCATCCATGCAGACGGTGTGAGTCAATAAGAAGATGCATGAAGGGGGGCGGGCGGCAATGACATCCGGTGGCGTCTGCGCACCCTGCAGTATCACAGGAGGAAGGCCGAGGCGTAAGCGTGCGGCGTGACACGTAACGTATGGGCGCAGCACTGGGATTCATTCTGGGGACACGGAAGCAGCACTGGGAGAGCGGGAGCTCGCCACGGGCGCGGGCGCGGGCGCGGGCTGGGGCGGGGGCGGGGTCGCGTGTGCGGGCGCGGGTGCGTGTGCGGGCGCGGGCGCGGCTGACGCGATGAAAGCCATTCCGCTCTGTAAGCTTGCTATTAAGAGCAACGTGACCAACTGCCCATACATTCGATAATAAGTGCGAATAGCATAACGGCTGGGATCCCTGGACGCGCGGCGACAGACCCAAAGGACTCTTGTCACGACTCCTGTATTGCTCCACCGACTGCTGGGTTTCGTCGACCTACCTTGTAGGCGAATATGAGCCACATATTGCATGGCGATCGAAGCCGTGGCCAGTGGGCCCTGGTTGACGTCCTGCGGCAGCTCGACCACCACGCGCTCGGGCACTTGTTCTCAACAACGCCTGCTGGCGCCGGCTCGCAACTCCGAGGCGCTCGCCTGGCTTGCCAGGCGCTGCGTGACTTTGTTGACCGCAACCTGCAGAGCGTCCGCCTCCGGTTATCGCACACGCTGCTGGCGACAAGGCACCTGCGCCCGCAGCAGCCCTCCCCCCTCGCTCGCCTCCGCACCTGCCACAGCCTGACCATCCGCTTCGACGACGAGGATGACGAGGATGACGAGGATGAAGCAGAACCCGCGTCGGCTGCGGGGGACGGTGCTGAGGAGCAGCAGCAGCAAGAACAGCAGCAACAGCAGCAGCAGCAGGCGGATGCGACGCGCGAGGAGCTGGCGGCCCTGTGTGTCGCGGGCGTTGAGTCGGGTGTGCTGCAGAACATCCGCAGCCTGCGCCTGGAGTGCGGTGCCATGGGGCTGCGGGGCCTTGCACGGTGCGCCGCCGCGCTGCGCCTGCCCAATGTGCGGGTCCTGGAGCTGAGCACTGAGCGCAATGCTGCCGACCTGATGACGCAGCAGCAACAGCAGCAGCAGCAGCAGCAAGCCGCCGCACACGCTGCCCTGCGCGCCGCCCTGCCGCGCCTCGAGCGGCTGCAGCTGCCGCAAATCTCGTTCCTGGCCGGGATCGAGGCGTTCTCCGGCAGCGGCCTCGTCACGGTGGACGCGTCTCGCGGGCTGCTGACATGCTCGCACGTGTGCAGCCTGCAGCAGCTGCAGCAGCTGCGCGAGCTGCGCCTGCTGGTGTTTGCCTCAGACGCGGAAATTGTGGGAGCCGCTGAAGCAGCAGCAGCTGCTGGAGGAGATCTGGCTCCCGGACAGGTTGACGACGTGGCCGGTGGCGGCGGGGGTGTGGCGGGCGAACCAGACGATGAGGCAACGTTGGCGGGACTGTGCTCCGGCGAGCGGGGGCAGCTGTGGGCGCTGAGGCTGCTGCTGGCCTCGCCGCCGCCTGCGCTGCAGAGTCTGAAAATGCAGGCAGTGTTTGTGCTGCGGCCTGGCATGGAGCGCGACCCTGCCCTGGATATGGACCTTCGTCATTGCGAAATGGTCACTCGCTTCGCCGGTAGCACGGTGTCCAGCATAGGCGTCAGGGTTGTGTATGGCCTGGCAGCCTCGGACTACCTGGCGGCAGCGCTGCTGCCGCGGCTGGCGGCGGCGGGACAGCGGCGGCTGCCAGAGGCGCGGCTGCAGGACCTGTGCGACAGCGCTGCCAGCATTGCTACCCACCTGCGGCCCCACAGGCCGCTGGCGCGGCTGCTGGCTTTGTGTGACACGGTGCAGCTGCGGACCCTGATGGTGGCGGGCGTCTTTGGCGCCGCCAACACAGACGCGCTGGCAGGACCGCCGCTGGCAGCGGCGCTGCGTGCGGTGTGTGCGCATCTGGGCCGACCCGAGGACATCATGTGCTGTGGCGACCGTTGGAATCTAGTACTGAGGCCTGTGCGGCGCGGTGCGGCTGCTGCGGCTGCTGCGGCCTTCATGGCGACTTTGTCTGCGTCCTGCGTCCTGCAGTGGGCCGCCGACCTGGTGTGGGACCTGGGGACGCCGGCGGCGGCGGCGGCGGCGGCACTGATGAGCAGCGGTGCCGGTAGGCAGCAGCTTGTGATGCTGCGCGGGCCGCTCATTAGGGAGCTCGCGGCCTCAGCAAGTGCTAGTGGCCGCGGCGGTGGCGGCGGTGCAGATGGCGATGGGGACGGTAACGGTGGTGGCGGCGGCGCGGCGGCCGCACTGAGGGCCTGGCTGGATGGGCTCATGCAGCAGCCGTTGCTGGGTCGTGCTGATGCCGGTGCAGGCAGCTCAGCGGCAGAGGCGAGCAGGACCGTTGCTGGCGACGGTGCGGCCGCTGCTGCAGCAACCGAACGGGTACAGCAGGTGGTGATTGCAGGCCGCGTCACCAGCTGCGTGGCTTCGCACGCGGCGGCCGCTGCAGTCGTGGCGTGCGACTCAGCTGCGGCAGCAACGCATCTGATTGCGCGAGCGGCGGCGCTGGCGCCGGACGCGAAGACAGGCGCACCAGCAGTAGTGGGGCCGGTGGCCGCAGCGGCTGCTGGAGAGCAGGTCGCAGCGTCACCAGGATTGGCGACGCACGGTGGCGGTGTGGAGTCACGATTGCTCGTACAGGAGCTAGACGGCCGGCAACTGTGGAGGGATTCTATATCGATGGTGGGTGCGTGCGAGCCTCCGAGGTGGCCCGCCCGTTCAGGGTGTCGGACATCCCATCATCAACTCTGTATGACTGTGTGGCGTGTGCGATTGCAGGTTTTGATGAAGACGCGGTGGCTTGGCCTTGTCGGCTCATCGGACGCTGGCACAGCTGCAACTAAGGCACTGGCACTGGCTCAGGAGCACTCTCTGCACCGACCCAGCGCGGCCGGCCCCCCTGCTGGCGCCTGCAGTGGGGCGAGGCCGCCCGGGGCTGGCGCTGGCGCTGCCGCCTGCAGTGCTGACGCGGGCGCAGACGCCGCGGACGTGGAGGCCATTGTGCGGCTGGTGCAGCTGTCCGACGAGGCGCGGCGAGGACTGGTGGTATGCTGAGACTTGCTAAACACGTGATGCTGATGGACGGTCTAGATAAGGTCCCGCCAAACCGATGAGAAGGTTTTAACGTTCGTGCACGTTGCATACTTCGGGTGTGGGCGGATACTGCGCGCTGGTCTTACTCGCCGTTGTGTTGGCGTGTGTTGATGGTTGTGGCTTCGGACATCAAAGCCGGCACTGCAGTGCAGGTGTATTACATTGGGGGTTTTATGATCGGTTATTGGTTGCCAAGCTGGAAACGCGAGGCCGTGGCGTTGGGCGGGGCGGGGCGGGTCCCACTGGGAGTGAGGGATTTGGCGTGCTGAGCATGCGGTCCCATCTGCTGACGCAGCCGTGTTAGTGCGATTTCGTCGTGTTCTTCCAATTCTAATAGCATCATGAGGATGGACGGACTAAGCGAAAGGGACTACGCATACTGCCCAACTTGAACAAAGTCGCTGGAACCAGACCATGTCGCGGCTCCTTGTGGAAGAGTTGCAACCAGCGACTGCTATTAGCAGTGCAGTAACCGGACGCTTTGCTGCTTTGGCGGATTCGGCCGCGGCCGATCGTCAACATTTGCCAAACCAGCTCGTTGTCAACTGTGGTGACTATTTACAGCTTTGGGAGCGTGCAAATGGAACACTGGAAGTGCGCCAGAGCTTTTACCTGTTCGAGCGCGTGGAGCACATCGACCTGGTGCCCGCGGCGCTTCAGATTTCTGGTCCCGGCGCTTGGGACGCGTTGCTACTTTTCACAGCAGATGGCAGGTGCTCGCTGTTCCGGTTCCGGCCCGAGCAGGGGTCGGCCAATACCGCTCGCGGCGTTGCCCGCGCTCCCCGCCTTGAGCTGACGGAGCTCGCCAGCCTCACGCTGCCCATCCCACAACTGCGCGGCGCGCTGTTGCCGAGGCGCCTTGCTGGCATCTGCAGTAGCGGCGTGACACCGCTGGCGGAAGGGCCCTCGGCGGCCGCTGGCGGGGCACGCGGTGTGGTGGTGGTCACGGCTCATCTGGGCCTCCTCCACATCATCACACTGCACGACCCCGGCTCGGCAGCGGCTGTTGCGGCCGCCGCTGCGGCACGCGCCGCGGACCCCGAGGGAGGGTGGGAGCTGGAGGCGGGCGAGGAGGCCCTGCCGCTGCTGCTGTGCGCGGCGGTGCTCAGCTCGGACACGCCGCTCAGCGCGCTGCCGGCGGGTGCGTGCGGCTCGGGTGCCGGGCGGCAGGAGCGTGTGGGCGGGGCGGGCGTGGTTGCAGGCAGTCAGGCGGGGGTGGGTCAGGGTGACGCAGGGACCAGGTACCGTACCGCGTGGCGGATACAGGGAAAATAGTTAGGCTGGCGCGCGGCCCGCATTCCGAGCTCCGCCGGCCGCCCCACCAGAAAGTCTCAGATGCTTTCCATGGCCACGACCTCGCGTGTCTCTTCTTCTGTTTGCCACGACCTGACACCCCACACAGGCAGCGACCCGCTCATGTCGGTCCAGTGCGCCGACCACGTCCACGCCATGGCCTTCGTGCCGCCGCCGTCGGCCCCGCCGCCAGGGGCGACGGCGGCGACGACCGCGTCCGGGCCCTCAGCCGACGCCACCGCGGCGCCGCTGCTGGCGGTGCTGCACCAGCCCGAGGGTGCGTGACGCCGGCAGCACGCACGCATGCGCATGCACATGGGCATGGGCATGGGCATGGGCGTGATTGAGGAGTCGGGGCTGTGTGTGTGTGTGTGTGTGTGTGTGTGTGTGTGTGTGTGTGTGTGTGTGTGTGTGTGTGTGTAAATGGGGGGGGGCGATGCCGTGGTTAGGATGCAAACTTGTTGGACAGCCCCCGGGGTCCTGTGTCGCTCCTCCTTACACTCCTCAGCCTCCGTACCCTCCTACGTGTGCAGGTGGCTCCAGCGTGGGGCTTCGCCTGGACTGCATAGAGCTGGAGCTGGGCATGGGGTCGCAGGCGCAGGTGCGCCCGAAGCAGCTGCCAAAGCCCCAAGCAAACGTGGCGCAGTCGCAGGCGCCAGCAGGAGAGCCGCGGCTGCGTGTAGCGATGCGGGCGGGGCCCTGGGCCGCCAGGTGCGTGTGTGCGTGGTAGGGAGCAGAAGAAAGGGTGTGGGTGGGTGGTGGTGGTGGTGGGGTAGCCATCCATGGATGGTGTTTAATCAATAATGAAGTGCCGATGCTCAGAGGTGGTTGGGGGGGCGGGGAAATGGGGGACGGGGTCGCAGTTTCACCAGGCGAGCGGTTGGTCGCACGCCACACGTGGTCGTTGTCGTGCGCGTGGCCGCCGCTCTGTTTGTGTTGGATGCCGCCTCCTCCCTGCTTAAGGCTGCGAAACAACCGCGCATCAAGTCTTCACGCCGCTCCGCCCGCGCCCGCACGTGCACAATGGCCCTGGTCGCACCCGCAACCGCACACACATAAAAACGTACCCAAACAAATTCCCTGTATGTTTGTGCTCATCGACACACATGCCCCCACACAGGAACCTGCACCCCACCACCAGCGTGCTGCTGCCGTACCCCGGCTCCCCCGCCGCGCCCGACCTGCCCCCCGGGGTCATCACCGTCAGCAGCCGCAGCGCCGTGCTCTACTCCCGCCCCCTGCCCCTCGCCCAGCTAGCAGCCGCCGGCGCGGCGGCCGCGACAGCGGCAGCGGCGGCCACCACTGCCGGCTCCGGCTCCGGCTCAGGTGGCAAGGGCGCCGCCCGCGGTGGCGGCGGCGCCGCAGCAGCCGCTCCAACCGACATGTCGTTGGACGAGCAGGAGGCGGCCGCGGCGGCGGCATGGGACGAGCTGTACGGCAGGGACGGTCTGGACGACGCGGCGGTTGGGGCGGCTGAGTCGGCCGTACGGCGGGTGGAGCTGGTGTCGTACGGCGGCATGGGCGGGCTGCCGGCGGCGGGCGAGGCGCTGGCGCCGGGCGTGTATGCGCTGGGCGACAGCGCGGCGGGTGCGTGTGTTAGAGATCACAAGGGAGTGTGTGTGTGTGTGTGTGTGTGTGTGTGTCTGTGTGTGTGTATGTGTGTGTTGGTAAACGGAAACGGAGAGGAATCCCCGCACCCGTGTGTGTGTGTGTGTGTGTGTGTGTGTGTGTGTGCGCGTGCATGAAGTGCCGACCGCGACTCGATCCCCGACTTATTTAGCGCTCTCACACGCACACGCCCTTGTCCAGCTTATCTTGACCTTGTAAGCTCCAAAGTATGTTCAGATGGGGAACTGGTGTAGCCAAGAAAGCTGGCAGACACGTTTACATGTGTGTGTGTGTGTGTGTGTGTGTGTGTGTGTGTGTGTGTGTGTGTGTGTGTGTGTGTGTGTGTGTGTGTGCGTGCATGACAGCGTGCATGTGTGAGCTGTTCGGCTTGTGCGTGTGAAAAGGGCACTGCCAGGACGATTGTGACGCCCGTGTGCAACCAGGATACGCCCGTGTGCAATCTGGCTGAACCTGAACCTTGCGGCTTCGCTCTCTTGTGTGTGAGCGCGCAGGCCTGTACCTGCTGCATGCCGCGGGGCCGCGGCCCTGGCTAGGTCGCGTGGAGACCGGCACCCTGGGTGGTGCCGCCAGCGGCGCCCTGGGCAGTGACGGTGGCAGCGGCAGCGGCAGTGGCAGCGGCAGCAGTGCGGCGGCGGCAGCGCTGCCCTGGGCGGCCGCCGCTGTGCCCTCCGTGCTGCGCTATCTGCCGCCGGGCGGTGCCAGCGGTGCCGCGGCAGGCGCTCAGGGTGACGGGCTGCTGTTTGTGGGCAGCTGCGTCAGCAACAGCCAGGTGAGGCTGCGGGGGCGTGGGTGCGCGGGGGCGGGTGTGGTCGGACCCCATGACGGTTTTCAGGGCGGGTCAGGGGCGCAGCCCTGCCCTTCTCCTGCCTCTTTTGCTCTGCATGCATAGCCTGTGCGCCCTGTTGTGTGTAGGACGCATGCTGTTTCGCATCTTGGCATTCCATTCACTTGAGTCCCAAATGTGCGCTGGGGCTCACCTGCTGCATCCTGTGCGTCCTTGTCTGCGCCTTCTGCAAGTCGTTCGGCGCATCATGCAGCATTATGCATGAGAGCCACTTAATTAATCACAGCCATTGCCTTCCTCGCCGCCCGCCCGCGGCAGGTCCTCGCGGTGCCCGCCGCCGCCTCCGCCCCCGGCGGCTGCCTGGCGCCCGGCTGCCCGCCGCCGCTGTCCAGCTCCTCGCAGCAGCAGCAGCAGCAGCAGCAGCAGCAGCAGCAGCAGCAGCAGCAGCTGGTGTGGCCGCTGGCGGAGCTGGCGGCGGTCAAGAGCCTGGCGCCGGTGATGGACGTGGCGGTGGTGCCCGACATGACGGGTGCGTGGGCGTGGGCGTGGGTATGGGTGGGTGGGTATGGGTGGGTGGGTGTGTGGGTGGGCGTGGGTGGAAACGGCGGATGGTTGCGGGTGGGAACGGTGGGTGGGTGGGTGGGTACACGTCGTTGATTGTGGTGGATGGAAGCGCCAGGTGGGTGGGTGGGAGGGTGCGGCGTGCGATTCGCCATGGATTTCATGCACTTACACATCCTGCGCCTCGCCTTGTACTCACGCTTGCACGGCCTTCAACCCACCTCAACACTCTCGCACACACGCACACACGCCCTGCTCCTCCCTCTCCCTCCTCCCCCTCACACGCAGGCCTGGAGGACCCCTGGCTGGTGGTGTCCAGCGGCCTGGGGCCGGCGGGCCGCCTGGCGCGCTGCCGGCTGGGCATGGCGCTGCAGCCCTACCAGGCGGACGGCCCCACCGTGCTGGTGCGTGGGGAGGGGGGGAGGGGGGGGAGGGAGGCGGCGCGGCAGCATAGGAGGGGCATTGGGAGGGCTGGATTGAGGAAGGGAGAGATGGCGCGAGAAAACGGAGGTGGATGGGGCCAGAAAAGCATAGCGCGGAGCACATTACACTTGTTTTGAGCACGAAGGTGAAGCTCTGGGGTAACGTGTAGCCCGCCCCTCGGCACTCTCCCGCACCCACACGCTCCCACACGCTCCCACGCGCTCCCGCAGACCGGCTGCCAAATGTTCCCTCTGCGCCTGCTGGGCGGCAGCAGCGTCCCAGCGAGCGGCGCGGCTTCGGCTGCGGCCGGCGCCGCCTCCAGCTACAGCCGCCACGTCATCACCAGCCACGTGGCCTTCAGCTGGGAGGCCACCTGCACCACTCACCTGCTGTGCGTGGCGTCGGGGGCAGCCCTGGATGGCGGCATGGGCGAGGACCTGCAGGAGGAGGAGGACGGCGTGTTCAGCCAGGTGCGGTGGTGCAGCAAGGGGGGGCGGGGCACGTGGGGTGCTTATTTGTAGCGACCCTCAAGCAACATCCGAGGGTGGACGCACCCAGTGTGTGTGTGTGTGTGTGTGTGTGTGTGTGTGTGTGTGTGTGTGTGTGTGTGTGTGTGTGTGTGTGTGTGTGTGTGTGTGTGTGTGTGACCTGCACGATTCGGTGCATTACACATGGCGCACCAGACCGACCGCTTTTGTGGCTTCCAAGGTGTGATGACGAATATGGCTGGTTTGCTGCTGGCTGACACGTGTGTGTCGGGCCATGTGTCGGCTCTCTGGCGCCTGTGTGCCGCCGTGTGCGGCCGTGTGCCCACCTCCTTTATTTCCTCCTGCTCCTGGCAACCCACAGGTGACGCTGCCGGGTCTGGACCACGCCGCGCCCTCGCTGCTGGTGTCGGACGTGGCGGCGTGCCGCCTGGTGCAGGTGGTGCAGGTGCGTGCGTGGGGGGGGAAAGAGGGAGAGGGAGAGAGAGAGAGAGAGAGAGAGAGGGGGGGGGGGGTTGGTTGGTGCAGCGGTCTTGGTGATGACAGGATTGAGTGACAGGAGCAGCACGCTCCTGGGGGGGGGGAGAGAGCGGGAAGAGCGTGTCCGGGGGTGCGAGCACGTGTATGACTGACTGCAGCGTGGGGACAGCGGTGGTGCGGGGCATGAAAGTGGGGGTAGCAGCGTCGTTGAGGCTTCAGGGGCTTGAATAGGTACTAGGCTACCCGTATGGGCCCAAAGCGCGGTGCAGGACGGGTATGGATTGCGTGTTGCCTCTTGTCGCCCCTGTTGTTCGTGCACCTGTTCACGCAGGGCGGCGGCGTGCGGGTGCTGCAGCCGTTGGCTCAGGGCGGCGGGCTGGCGGGCGAGTGGCGGCCGCCCGCTGGAGGTGAGGTGGGGGGGCGGGGGGTTGCGCGGTAGGTGGGCTTGAAGACGGGGAAGGCAGCTCTTAGGGCAAGGCCTGGGTGCTGCTAGTGCTGCTGTCAGACTTGCTGCTGGAAATCCTTAGTTATATGTGCCGCTCATATGCCGCTCAACCCCTCCGGTGCAAAACCTCCCGTGTTTGCCACCTGGTGGGCTATCTCGTGGGTGCCAGATCATGTCACCCTTTGCCTTTGGGCCTCCCCCCCAACGTCTGTTTTACGTCTACCTCTTCATTATATATACATGCATGGCACCCCCCCGCCCGATTCCGGCCCGCAGAGAAGCTGTTCCTGGCAGCACAATGCAGCGGCGGCAGCGGCAGTAGCAGTGGGGGAGGTGGCAGCGGGCTGCTGGCTGTAGCAAGCCGCACCGCGCTGCACCTGCTCCGCGTCGACCCCGCCACCGGCGCCATCTCCCCCCTGTCATCCACCCCACTGCGAGCGGAGCTGTCAGCGCTGGCGCTCGCGCCCGCGCCGCCGCACCTGCTGCTACAGCCCGGTGCCAGCCCAGCGGCGGCGCTGGTGCTGACGGGGCAGTGGCGCAGCAACCGGGTGGAGGTGGCGAGCAGTTTGGATCCAGGCCGGCCGCTGCTGACGCTGGATCTGGAATCTGCGGCGGCGGGCGCGGATTCCGGCGCCGACCAGATGCCCCGCTCGCTTGCACTGATGGAGCTGCCAGCCGGACCGCCGGCAGCCGGGGCGGGGGCGCCGCCGCCACCGCCGGCTGTAGCATTGCTGGCGAGCACGCAGGCCGGCCGGCTGTTTGCTTGGCAGCTACAGCCGACTTCCGCTGCGTCGGCGCAGCAGCAGCAGCAGCAGCCACAGCTGCAGGCTGGCCCCTGCTACAGCCTTCGCTTGAGCAACCTGTCCGTTGAAATGAAGGCGGTGGAGGGGCCGGCAGCGGGGCCCTGCAGCGGCAGTAGCAATGGCAGTGGCGGCTACATGTACCTCCACTCCTCCTCCGGCGGCGCCGTGCTGCGGCCGCGGGCAGCCGCTCTGTCGCGACGCAGCAGTAGCAACATCAATGCTGGTGGCAGTAGCAGTAGCAGTAGCTGGCTGGCGCTGGAGGAGCAGCTGGAGGTCGTGCGGGTGCACGGCACGGAGGAGGCCCAGGTGCGTGCGTGCGTGCGTGCGTGCGAGCGGGCGAGCGTTTATGTCCCGAATCGGTGAAGTGGCGTGTGCTGTAGTGTGCTTCAGCGGCCCAGCCCGCCATTGCCAATGAGCTCGTGCTTGCTCACGCTCACATGCGCCGCTGTGCACCTGCACCTGCGCCCATGCGGCCATGCCCAGCTCCTCCTCCCGACCCCACCCACCCATCCACCCATCCAACCAACCAACCACCCAACCACCCATCCAACCAACCGACCCACCGACCAACCAACCCACACAGGCGCTGTGCCACGTGCACACGCGCTCCATGCCGCACTCGGCGGCCTGGGTCACCTACTCGGGGCGGCTGCTGTTCGGGCAGCTGGACCCGGCGGTGCGGCTGCGCTGGGCCACCGCCCACGTGGGAGAGACCCTGCACCGCCTGGCCTTCCACCCGCGCAGCCGCTGCATCCTGGCGCTGTGCGAGGCTGTAGCAGGCAGCAGCGGCAGTAGCAGCGGCTTGCTGCGGGTGATCGACGCGGACACGCTGCAGCCCGTGGCGGCGATGCGGCTGGCGGGCGGCCACCACTACACGGACCTGCTGGTGGCGCCGCTGGCATGCACCTCGGCTGCGCCAGCCGCCGATGCTACAGCCACTGACGCGGGTGCTGCTACAGCCGGCGACGACGGGCGCGCGGAGGCGGCATCCATGGATGCGGCCGGACCTGGCGCTGCGGCTGTAGCAGCGGCTGTAGCAGCAGCAGGCAAGGCAGGCGGCACCAAGGACTTCATCGTGCTCGCCTCCTACCTGCTAACCGAGCCGCAGCCCCCCGAGCCCGACCCGCCCTCAATCGAGCCGCAGCCCCCAGGCGCAGCCCGTGGAGCTGCAGGCGCGGGCGCGGGCGCGGGCGCGGGGGCGAGGCAGGGCGCAGGGGCGGCGCCGGCTCAGCCGCCGCAACCAGCAGCCCAGCAGGCGGGGGAGCTGCAGCAGCACGGGCTGCTGTCGTTCTTCGAGCTGCAGGCGGGGCCGGCGCCGGGTGGCGCCAACGCCTCCAGCCACGCCCTGGTGCTGCACGGCACGTGCCCCACGGGGGCCGTGGTGCCGCAGGTGTGTGTGTGTGTGTGCATAGCAGGGGGTCAGGGGCAGGCACGGGCACGGGCGGAAGTGCGTGACGGGCGTGCGTGGTGGGAATGTGGTGGGGTTTGGTGCGGTTACCATATTCGGCCTGAGTTGGGAACAACTGGCAGTTGAGCGGGAGTAAGGGACGAATGAGAGTGCGGGGGGGGGGCCAGGTGGAGTGTGCGGTTGGAGCAGAACCTCAGCGGACAGGGCAGACTTGTGTACGTTGGAAGACCCAAAACAGCTCTATGCCTGTGAGGTGTGATGCACGCACGCTGGCCGCGGCGTTCCTGTCCGCCCTGACATGGCCGTTGTGCCTCCGCCTCCGCCCCCTGCTCCGCCCCCTGCTCCGCCCCCTGCTCCGCCTCCTCCGCCTCCTGCTCCGCCCCCTGCTCCCCCTCCTGCAGGTCCTGGCGGTGGCGCGGCCCTCGCCGCTCGAGGCCGTCGGAGCCCCGGAGGCGGCAGCGGCAGCGGCGGCGGCAGCAGGGGCGGCGGTGGCGCCGCTGGTGGAGGGCGGCGGTGACGGGCTGGAGGTCGTGGGCTGCGGGGACCCGGTGCTGCTGGCGGGCTGCCAGGACGGCGTGCGAGCGTTCCAGGTGAGGGGGCGGGAGGAGGCGGAGAATGGCAGAGAGTGGCCGCTAGAATGGGCTGGTATCTGGGGTGGCTGCTTACTTATAATGCAAGCGGCGTGAGCTGCAACCAAACTGTTAACGGAACTAACCGAACACCGTCACGTGCGCCTCACACACCGGCCGGGGGGGGGGGCGGGCACCAGGTGCACATCGACGACGCCGCGCGCGATGGCGGCCGCGCCGTGCGCCGCGCGCTACGGCTGGTGGGGCGGCTGCAGGAGCTGCGGCTGCCGCTGCCCGCTGCGGATGCGGGCGCGGCGGCGCCTAGCGGGAGCAGGGACGCGGCGATGGCGGAGGCGGAGGCGGAGGCGGGCTCGGGCGCGCAGGGGCGCCAGGCAGCCGGCGGCGGCGAGGATGACGGGCTGGTGGACGACGAGGCGGGTGAGGTCGCATGGCGCCGAAGCGCCAGTGGAAGTCAGCAAAAGTCAAGCCTGCAAAAAGAAGGCTGGGGCAGCTCATTTGGGGCTGGCTTGGTATAATGGGTGTGGGTGCCTGTCTGGCGGATGCCGGCACGCTGGAAGCGCTGCGTGTCGCCGCACTCGACCCCTCATCGATCTGAAGCCCTCAGCCGCTTCAATCACTTCTTCCGTGCCACCTGGGCTTGCCCTTCTCCCCGGCCCGGCCCGGCCCTGTGTCCGCAGACCTGCCGGACGCCAACGAGGGAGCCGTGCTGCGCTTGCGGCGCAGCGGGCTGCGCCCCGCCGGCGGCGCGATCCGCGGTGGCGGCGGCGCTGCGTTGGGCGCGAACGGCGGCGATGGCGACGCCGGCGGAGGTCTGAACGAAGGAGAGGAGGACGAGGATGAGGAGGACCTCCATGCGGCGCTGGCGGAGTTTCTGTTCGCAGCGGAGGAGGACGAGGACGCGGCGGTGGCGGCAGACGCAGGCGCTGCGGCGGCCGGCGGCCGGCGCCGCGCCGGCGGGGCGCGGCGGTCGGCGCCCGAGGCCGCCCGTGCGCTGCGGGCGCTGCGGGCGCGACTGCAGGTGGGGTGGGATGGGCGAGTGTGTGGGCGTTGGGAGTGTGTGGGCGGTGCAGCGCATGTGTAGTCCGGACGGAGCGCTGAGAGTGGATGGGTGCGTGGCTGTGCAGAAACGTCTACGCTCCCGTCCACTGCACACAGTAGTGCCGCACACGCTGCTTGTCACGAAGTCGTTTGCTTTCAAACACGTGCCACAGGAGGAGGAGGAGGTGGGCGGCGATGTGTATTATGACGTGGATGCCGCGGACTCGGACACCGACGCCGATGCCGCGACCGGAGCCAATGGCGCCGGCGCCGGCGGCACTGCTGCAGCTAAGGGGGGCAGCGGCGGTGGTGCTGCCAGACAGGCGCCGCTGCGGCGGCTGCTGCGCGACGTGCAACGCGACTGGAGCCGCCGCGTGACGCTGCGGCCGCTGGCGCACGCGCCCACCTACGGCCGCGGCGCCGTGGTCACCTCGCTCACCTGCTACAGCCCGCCGCCCTCCAGCCACAGCTACAGCCACGGCATGGGCGACAGCGGCAGTAGCAGCAGCGGCAGTAGCGCCTGCGGCGTGGGGCTGGTGGCGGCAGGCGACTTCCTGGGGAGCGTGACGCTGCTGCGGCTGGCGTTGGTGGCGGGGCGGGGCCAGCGGGGGCAGGGGCAGGGGCAGCGGGTGGTGCTGCTGCCGGCCAGCGTGGACCGACGGCCCGTGTTCGCGCAGGTGAGGCGCAGATTGACGGAAGGCAGGCGTGACGGGCATTGCGGTGCTGAGTCTCGGGTGTCCGGGAGTGCGGGCGTAGCCGCCATGGGTTTCGCTGTGTGGATTCAGGGGCAGCGACATGCGCACGGCCCCGACAGACACGTCTTGACTTAAACCATAGCCTCATGCAAATCAACATCCCGGGCCGTCCCTGCCCGGTCCCTCCTACCCCCGGCTTCCTTTAGATTGGTTCAGTAATAGCTGGTAACCACAACTCCCCCTGTTGTTAGTTGCCTTCGCTACATATCCTTGCACCCTCAGGTTAAGGCCACACCACCTCCGCGCTCTGGGTTGGGCTGGCTGGTTCGGGTTCTCTTGGTCGTTTCGCTTTTGGTTTCTGGAATGAACTATCCCACCCCTTGTCGTCGTAACTTCACATGCATGGAACCTGCCCCCTCCCCCCTCTACATCTCCCTCGTCATTAATTAAACATGCATGGCACCCCACGATGGCACCCCCTCCCCCGACCTCCAGGCCTGCTGCCTGGCGGCCCCGCGGCAGCTGCTGGCGTCGCTGCACCCGCACGGCCTGGCGCTGATGGGCCGCGACCCCGAGGCCGAGGAGGAGGGCTGGGCGGCGGCGCGGCACCACGCGGCGGAGCAGCTGGAGCAGGGTGCGCAGGCCGGGGGCGGGGGTGGGGGGGCTGGGGCCGGGGGCGGGGGGCTGGGGCTGGGGCTGGAGTGTCGTTTGCGTCTGCGCGCCCGGGGTGGGTTTTGCATGTGTGCGTGGGCGGGGACTCATCCTTTGCGGGCTGGATAGGCATCGGCATGCCCAAGCCTGAGCCTGATCAGGGCTTGTCGTACCGCCCATGCCGCGCCCCCTCCATAGCCGCCTTCTTTCCTTATGCCTACCCTTATGCTCCTTATTCCTCCCTTCATGCATGTCCCCTCTCACCCCCTTCAGGCCAGCGGCAGCACCAGCGCGCGGCGGAGCAGGAGGCGGCGGCGCGCGTGTGGGCCGACGTATTCGATAACGGAGCGGCGGCGCGCGGCCAGCAGGCTGGCGCGCGCTTGGTGTTTGACCGAGTCAACGCCGCCGCCGCAGCCGTCAGGGGCGGCGCTGGCGCAGGCGCTGGTGACGCTGGTGGCGCCGGTGGCGCAGGAGCGGTGGCGGAGGAGGCGTGGGTGCAGTGCGTGCGGCAGGAGGAGCTGCCGGGGCTGCAGCTGGCGGCGGCGTGCAGGTGCGTGTGTTTCGCGGGGGCTCGCCTGGGAGTACGGCCTGGCGGGAGGAAGGACAGCGATGCAAGGGGCACGCCGCGGCCGGCCTGACAGGTTTGCACGACCTTGCTATGACGCGCTCGGCAGTGGACACGCACGTGCACCGCTCCGTGACTCACGAAAGTTGGGAAGCGGATTGAGTTGCCGACGCCCAGGCGTCTTTGCCGACGACGACGACGACGACGACTTGACGCTCCTGCCGTGCACCCGCCCCCAATCCCGCCCTGCCCACCCCGGCAACCCCTCACAGGCTGCGGCACAGCGTCACGCGCATGTGTGTCATGTCGCCAGGGCTGCAGCTGCGGCCGCACTTGGCCGCCGGGCGACCTGGCTGTAGCAGCGGCGGCGGCAGTAGCAGCGGCAGCGGTGCATCGACGGACGTGGTTTGCTTCGCCGCGGACGGCGCGGTATCACTGGTGCGCTGCGGCCGCGAGCCTGCTGTCGCCCCTGCTACAGCCACATCAGCAGCCGCAGCTGCTGCTACAGCCGACGACCTGGCCGCGCTGCAGCGGCTGCAGCAGGCTGTAGCAGAGCTGTGCCCGGAGGAGGAGGCGCTGATCAGCGGCGTGGACTCAGAAAGCTACTGCCAGGCCTTTGGCTGGCCGCTGGTGCTGCCGCGGGTGACGGCGGCGGGCGCTGGGCTGGCGGCGGGTGCGGCTGTAGCAGCTACTGCCGGCGGCGGCGCAGCCGGGGCAGCGGGCGCTGGAGCGGCCCGGGTTGCGGGTCCAGCTGTAGCAGGGCGTGAGCATGGTGCAGTGGGAGAGTGGCAAGGGACGGAAGAGGAGGGCGCTCGGGCGCTGTGTGCTGGCTGCCTGGACGGGGCGCTGCTGCGGCTGGTGCGGCAGGCAGCGGACAGGGCGCTAGGGCTGGAGGCGGGCGGTGCGGAGACAGCGGCGGGCGTGGGTGCGGGTGCGGGTACTGCTGGTCGCGAGCCGTGGGCGGCGGCAGATGAGCGGCTGCTGCAGGTGCTGCAGAGCTTGGCGAATCAGGCGCTGGGGCAGCCGCCGCCGCAGCAGCAGCAACAGGGATCTGCCGGCGTGTGGGATCTGCGGGCATTGTTGTCTCGACAGCTGGCACGGTATGGGTAAGAGCTGCTCCCCGGGTCCACCTGGGCCTCATGCAGGGGGTGCGTGCGCATGTAACAAGCTAAGACGACGCGCACAAGCGGTACTCTTCTCACTGTTTACAGTTTACGTGGCCAGCGGCGTTCCAGCAACTTCCAACCAGCTACTGACGTCGGTACAGTCACAGCGTGTGTTTCTCCTGCTTCTGACCCCGATGCCTTGCTTGCTGGTATCTGTGGATATATGGGGGGCTTCGGACACTACGGGGAACTCGCCTTCTTGCCCCATGCCTACAAGTGGCCAGCGGCGGCTGTGTGTGCGGCTGCCTGGCCTAACGGGCGAGCCGCACCCGCTGGTAGCATGCGTGCGGGTGATTGGATGGCATAGGACGGCTGCGGATGCTGAGATGCCCATGTGAAACTCCAAGGTGGCACATTGATGCAGGGACACGCTGGCCGAAAAGGACTTGATTATTGTTCCTACGGCACGGAAGGTTATATGGCTGTGAGGCGTAGAACTACATGTTCCGCCCACACAGGAGGTGTGCAGACTGTGCACGGGCCGGTCAATTGGTGTCCCCGTCAGCGTGGCACATGGCTGCAGAGCGAGCATGAGAGGGCAGATCAGAGCTGAGTATAATATAGTTGTGCACAATAGAGGCATTCACTGTTCCAGACAAGGTTCCCATGCTTCCTGCGGGTGCGTTATAACGATGATGTCCTACCGCGGTACCGCGGACGTTCGTGGCAGCACGAGCCTGAGTGCCTGACATGTTAGGCCTCCACCTCCAGACTAGAGAGAGCTTAATTGACATCCTGGGTCCCGGCGGGGCCGCGCGCCTCATTGCCTACTGCCTGCATATTATAACCGCAAACGCATACAGCACACTTCAACAAGCAGCACATTCAGCACACTGCTGATCCTGCCTTCAAGCGAGCGTGTTTGCCGTTTCCGCATAATCGCGCATATTCAGACACTGTCCAAGTCCCCATGTTCAGTTGGCTTGGTGGTTATGTGCGCCCCGGATTCTGTCTTAATGGTGCTCTCGTGTCTACCGCGCACGTGGGGCCAGCGCCTGCTGGCGGTGAGTCTGGGTCAAGTCATGGAAGGGTGGGCCGGTGAGTGGGCTGGGTTCGTGCCGCGGTTCAGGACTAGGGTTCATGCGGGTCACTAGATTGTTCATTTGCATTATTTATGCTACATTTATTATACTTGTCTTGACAGCCGAATGCCGCTATCCGCGACGCTTCAGCGTTGCAGATTTCATGGAGCTGGGCGCGCGCTCAGACCTCATAACTTAAGCAATACGAGACCATTTAGTGCAACTTGGCGTGGATCGATAGCTATGGCGACGACCTCCGCCGCGCAGGCCGTTCTTCGGTCGAATTCCTCGGTTGAGGGCCTCGAGTTTTACTTTGGCAGAAGCTCGCGCTACGAGGCGCTGCTAGTAAAGGATGCCATTCCACAAGACGCCATTCCGGTGACGCCGGTGACGCAGGTGACCCGGGGACCATCCTCCTCGCTTCATTTGTGCAGATCCCGGCGCCTCGGCAAACAGATCGTACCATATTTCGGCGCTCCTGGTAACGCGTTGCAGCCGTGCCTTGCCGCTCGCCCCCGTAGGCCGGACTGGAGGCTCTAGCACTGGAGCCGCTGCACGCGGGCTGGGTGCGCACCAGCAAGTTCAAGGCCAAGGCGGGGGAGGTGTGCCTGCTGCCCTCGGCGCAGGTAGGCTGGGCGCACACGGGGACGGGGGTTGCGGAAATGTTGGTGCACATGATTAGCAGGGGAACTTCGTTGATTATGCATGGATACCTCGTTGGAAGGGGAAGGGAGGCGCGGGGGTGACGGTGCTCACAACACTCACGCACGCACGCACGGTACGCATTAATGAACGATTCAACGCATGCAGGGCAGCATCGCGCGGGTGCTGCTGGGCCTGGGCCCCAGCGCAGCCGGGGGCGAGCCCTGGCCCTTCGCCGCGCTCGCCAAACTGCCGGGCGGCACGTACCGGCTGGAGGCTGTAGCTGCTGGCGCTGCCGAGGGGGCGGATGAGGCTGTAGCAGCAGCGGCAGCAGCTGTAGCAGACAGGGCGGCGCTGGGGTTCCTGCTGGGGCACTACGCCTTTGAGCGCTACAAGGGCTTGGCCTCGGGGCCGGGAGCTACAGCCACTGCGGACAGCGCTGGCGCTGCTACTGCCAGTGGTGCCGCCGTCGAGTCAGGGGAACCGGAGGCCAAGGCGCGCCTGGTGTGGCCGGCGGGCTGTAACAGGTGGGAGACCGTGTGCCTGGCTGGCACGTGTGTGAGGGTGGGTTGGAAAGGTCGGGGTGGGGGGGTAGCCATCCATAGGATGGTGTTTATCAAATGTTTGTGAAGTGCCGATGTCCAGCGGAACAGCGGGGGGGGCCAGTTTGGGGTGTGTGGGGGGGGGAGGGAGCCATGGTGGTGGGCGACTGGGTGTGCGGGTGCGGGCTTTGGACTGTTATGTGCGTCCTTGTGTTTGCCGCAACCCCAGGTGGTGATGGGGGGTACATGCCTGAAGCCCGTATCTTGAATGCTGATTGGTCCATGCTGATTTGCTGGCGCTGGCCCTTACGCTTCGCGCTGTACAGCGTGCCCAACAAAGGCCATGCACCTAAACCTACCCGCTCCTTGTTTGCCCTTGCCCTGCATCCCTCCTCTTCCTTCCCCTGCCCCCTCCCCGTGCGGCCGGGCAGGACCCACGTGACCGCCCTGGCCCGCGGGTTCGTGTGGGCACGTGACCTCATCACCACCCCCGCCGAGGACCTGGGCCCCCAGCACCTGGCGGCGGAGGCTGCGGCTCTGGCGACGTTGCACGGCGCCAGCTTCCGACTGCTGCAGGTGGGTGGGTGGGCGGGCGGGCGGGGGGGTGGGTGGGGGTGGGTGGATGGGTGGGTGGGCGGGCCCCTTGATGGGTCCGGCTGCCCAGGGTCCGCCTGTGGGCGCGCCGCGTCTGTGGGTGGGCAGCGTGGCACGCCTGGTTTGTTGTCTGGTGTTTGACAGCACAAGAGAAAGCGGAACAAAGACGTTGCATGCCATGCAATCGTGGTGTATTATGTGAGAGGTGCGGGACGGCAGCTGACGGCGGCTGTGACAGCCGTGGCGGGCTGGAGGCGGGGCGCGTGCTGCACCCTGCCGTGCAGCTGCTGTCGCACCCTCCTCGTGCACCTTCCCACCTGACCAACGTCGCCTGCTGCCAAACCCCCACCCGCTCCCTGCACTGTTTGTTCGTCGGCATGCTTTCGACAGGTCCCTGATAGACACACATGCTGTCAGCCCCGATCAATCAGCCCCTCCGTCTGCCGCACCTTAATTCGTACGCGCGAACCGTCGTGCCATACCCCACTTTGTACTGCGCAGGGCGAGGAGCTGCTGGAACACAACTACCCGGCCATCCACACCGTTGGACGGGCCAGTTACAGGTGCGTACGGTACGGAGTGTGAACCTGGCGGCGACCGTTGTGTTGCCGTACGCGAGGTTATTCCCGCCATGGCTGGTCTGCGCACGCCACCGTGCCGAGCACGCACGCTGCGCCCCTACTAAACGCATTTATCGCCACCAACCACCGTCAACCATCAGCACAGGCACTCAGGCAATGCAATACGTAACCCTGGTCACCGCCGTGCTTACTGCGTTGGCGCCTGATCACCTGATCACCTCCCACACACGTAGGCCGCCGCTGCTTGCGACACTGGAATGGAGCCCGCCGGGGGCAGAGGCCGCGGCGGGGGCTGCGGGGGCCGAGCCGCTGCCGGTGCTGGCGCTGGTGGGCAAGGGCGTGTGTTTTGACACGGGCGGCCTGGATCTCAAACCCGCCGCCTCCATGAAGAACATGAAGAAGGTCGGTGGGGGTGGTGCGGGGTGGGGGCTGGGGAGTTGGGGTTGAGGGTTTGCGCCCTTTCGGTTAGGGTGGGAGACAGGTGCCCAGAAGCGGCGGACAAGTGCATGTATGGGGCCGCTGTGATGGCGTGCGTGCGTGGAACCCCGACCGCTTTCGTGTTTCACGCCCCGCTCCCCTGTCTCCCTCTCCCTACCTCTCCGTGCCCCTATCCTCGCCCCGCCCAAGTAACATCACCCATCAACTGGTCCACAACCCCCAACCAACCACAGCCAACCGCAACCACCACCAACCAAAACCACCAACCGCCACTCAGGACATGGGCGGCGCCGCGCTGGTGCTGGCCCTGGCGCACGCGGTCATGGCGGCGCGCCTGCGCTGCCGGCTGCGGGTGCTGGTGCCGGCGGTGGAGAACGCCGTGGCGGGCAACGCGTTCAGGCCGCTGGACGTGCTGCAGACGCGCGCCGGCATCACCGTGGAGGTGGGCGGGCGGGCGGGGGGCCGGGTGGATGGGTGGGTGGGAAGGGGGACGTGCTTCATTGCAGAAACGAAAGCGGGCCGCGGGTAGTGGTATTGTGTGTAAATGGAGCGCAAGGGAGAGGGTACGGGCAGCATGTTTGGTAAAAACGTTGGCGTAGGAGAAATCGTCATTCTGTATCATTCATACAAAGTCAGGGGCCGTGCCTGTTGCACCGAGTCACAAGCGGTACTCAACAAGGACCGGGCGGGGGGACCCGGCTGCAGTTCCACGGTTCAGGCCCTGGGTGCCGGGTGTCTGGCAGTGGCAGCTAACGCAACAGGTAGGGACAGCTCCTGACGTTGGTCGTTTAGGACTGACTGATGGAGTGACGGAACGATGGCATCGTGCGGTAGCTTGATGCATTGATGCGAATAGCTGATGAAGGCATCTGGCAGGCAAGTGGGCGGCCCCTGGGGCGGCTAGTGGGACAGCCCACAGCTGACGGGCAACCTGGGACCTTTGCAAAAGGGCTGAATGCGGAGCTCAAGTGGGGTCGTAAAGACACAGACAACCACGCGTGTGCTGCGTCCCGGGCGGGGCCAGAGACCAGACACACCAAGCTGACTAGACACACATGAAAATGTCCCCGAGATCAGAACGACAACAACCTCGAAAGCGTCGGAATCCGTTGCCACGGTCTCACCACAATTCATGTCTTGCCTTGAACTCCACCCCCCCCCCCCCGACCCCTTGGGGTGGACCTTCTAACTGCCTCCCCCTCCTTATGACAGAACGGCAACACCGACGCCGAGGGGCGACTCATCCTTGCCGACGCCCTGGCCGACGCGCTCGGCCGCGACAGCCGCCGTGCAACCGCCACAACCGCCGACAACTTCCAACTGCCGGACCTGCTGATCGACGCGGCCACGCTCACCGGCGCGGCACGCGTGGCGCTGGGCGCCGACCTGCCCGCCGTGTTCGCCAACGATGACGAGACGTGGCGGGCGCTGGAGGCGGCGGCGGCGGCCACAGGCGACCCGGTGTGGCGGCTGCCGCTGCACGCGCCGTACCGCAAATCCCTGGACTCCAAGGTGGGATTTGGGTTGGGCTGGGTGGGGTGGGGTTATGAGGGTTTGGGTTAGTGCGTGCCGTGATGGGGCTGGGCGATGATGCCGCTTTGCGGCCTTGTGGGCGTGTGGCTGCAGGGCGTGAGTGCAGTGAGGTTGGGAAGCTGGTGCCGGTGGGTGGGTAGCTGGTGGTTACCGGCGGACCGGCTGCGATCTGGCTCCAAGAAATGTCTCTAAATATCAACCAGCAATTGCCAAGCAATAATCCAGCGACAGCTCTCCATCGCCAACCGTCCGCTGTCCGCGTGAACCGTCCGCTGTGTCTGTGCCTGGATCGATTCCCACCATCACCATGTCCACCGCCTCTGCAACTTCCGCCCCGTCCGACCCCACCAGATCGCAGACCTGTCCTCCACGGGCGCGGGCGACGGCCTGGCGGGCGCCATCATCGCCGCCCTGTTCCTGCAGGAGTTCGCCAAGGGCGCGCCGCGGTGCGTGGGTGCCAGCGAGTGGAAGCGAAGCGTGCGAGCGACCGAGCACGTAGCACTGTCTCACCGTGTACATGCTGAAGAGCTGGCGTACTACAATATGATTGCGATGTTACAAGAGAGGACAGCCCGACCACGCAAGCGCGGAAGGGGCGTCGAGTGCCCTATGCCGCCGGATGATGGCTCCCGTGATAAGTTCCTGCGACGTCGCGGCGATCCCCGGCCCCGGCCTTCCGCCTGGCATTGCTGACCCACGCAATCTTCGCCACCCCACACTTCCCACTCAACAAGCAATTCATGGCGCGGCCGTGCAGGTGGCTGCACATCGACACCAACGCCTTCAACGTGGGCGGCGCGGTGGGTCCGGGCCGGCCCGAGGGCGGCGAGGCGCAGGGCCTGAGGGCGCTGTTTGCCATGCTGACTGAGCGCTACGGGGCGGCGGCGTGAGACTGGCGGCGGGCGGCGGCGTGAGGCTGAGACGGGCGGCGGCGTGAGGTTGGCGGCGGGCGGCGTGAGGCTGGCGGCGGGCTGGGGCTGAGGCTGTCGGAGGCATGACGCTGGCGGCGGCATGAGGCTGCTGATATCGGCCCTGGCTGATGGGATGGTGGGATAGGTTGCAGGTGATCAGAGGCTGCAACTTGCAAGCCTCGGCGTATGACGATGTGAAAGGACATGTGCTAAACTACTGATGCGGATGCGGACGCGAAATCGACCAGATGTTGGTGCCAATGCTAACAAGCAAAGAGAGAGGAGGGTGAGCGGCAATAAGGAGCTGCGCTGTGTGTGATAACGGATTAGAGTCTCCGCAAAGGCCGCATCTTGGCGACTGGGACAGGCTCGAGTGTGCTGCAGTTGCATCTTGATTGTAATTACCTTTTCAATGAATCTATCCCGACAAATGAGGATTGAAAGGCGTGGGGGCTCGGCGGGCTGTCCATGGCTTGCGGGAGGCTGCTCACGAGTCCAGCGAACACATACCAGCCAGTTGACATGCACTGTGGCTTACACGGCCAGTTCACGTGGCTAGACCAGTCCGATATTCTTTCCCAAAGCCCAAAACTCCATGCCACTGCATAGTGTGCGTGCGTGCTGTAGCTGAGCCTCGGAAAACCTAAATTCCTGCATGAGGCCCTATCCCCTGCTGGTCCGGATTCGCTCAGGACGTCGCATGTCCACAGCCCTGCACTCCAAGAGCCATTCTTTCACGCGAAACAAGTCTGCTGGCCGTTCCCATTCCACCTTCTTGCTGGGACGGCCTGCCGCCCTCCACACGCCCATCCTGACACCCAATCTCGTACCAGCTTATGCCCTGCTGCGGCCCCAGCCAAGCCGCGCCCTCTATCTCGCGTCTTCCTGGGCACCTTGCCCCCTGGGCTTGCGTACGTGTCATACTCGGGGCCGGCACCCTGACCTCTTATCACCGACCCCACCGCTCAGCTCACGGCTCTCTTAGGATCATCACCGCCACGGCTGTCCCGCCACGGCTGTCCTCCACGGCCAAGCCTCACGGCTCCTCCAGCACCACATCCTCCAGCCCCGCCACACTCTCACTGTCGGTGCCGGTGCGGCCCGGGTGCCGCCGCACCTTCTTGACACGCACCTGCACACATGCATACACACACGCATACATACGGTATATGCAACAACGCATCCCAGCGTGGTGAGGACAGCGGTTGCGATGCACAGCGCACGTACACAAGAACCATACTCCCGCTGGCTTCCTCCGCGCCCTCGACGCGTCCCGCCCTGGCCTGGTCATGCCTGGCGGTCTGGCACACAGCGACACCCATTGACGTGCCCTCCGCCCTCTCCCGTCCCCCACCTCACGCTTTCCCATCTCCCCGTCCCCACAAGCTCCGCCCGCAACAAACGCTCCGCCTCGCGTCCCCACCCCCGCACACCGCTCGCACCTGGGCCGGGTCGAAGCCCGCCGCCTCCGAGCCGAACGCCGCCCACTCGGGGGTGGGCAGCATGTAGTCCTCCGCACCGAAGTCGCCGCCTGCAGCGATAGAGAGCGGGGGCAGCAGCCGCAGCAGCAAAACGGTACGGTACTGTACGGTACTGCTGGTACTGCTGCTGCTGTTGCTGCTGCTTCTAATGTCCCCACGCACGCACGCACGCACGCACGCACGCACGCACGCACCCGCCGCCGCCAGCTGCTGGAACTTGTCGTAGTCGATCCAGGTGTGCCACTGCCCGTCCTTTCTAAACTTGTCCACGCGCGCCAGCAGGATGCAGCACGAGTGCGCGTGCTCGCACGCCAGCCCGTACTCGCCTGCGGGTGCGGGCGGTGTGGGGCCGATCTGGGTGCGCGGGTGCGTGCGAGCGCGTGTCGCGTGTGCGTGTGCGGTAACAGGCGTCTGGGTTGGGTTGGGCCAGGAGGGAGATGACAACGCTACTCGGCGCCTCAGCACCCTGAGGGGTCTGTCGGCCCGGCACAGGAACAGACACGCGCCGCTGCCCCCCCTCTGACCCCGATCCTGCCCCTCTGCCCCGCCCTGGCCCCTCCGCGCCGCCACGTACCTCCGCGCGCCTCGCAGATGGCCTGCCCAAACGCGACCACGTCTGCATGTATGAATGTCAGGGGGGTTAGGGGGGTTAGCGGCAGCGGAAGAGGGTGTGGTGCAGTCATGGTGTGGCAGAAAACGCATGGGTCCAGGCACTGGGATGGGGCATGGGGATCAAGGGCATTGCCAAGAGCCCAGCTCTCCTCCAGCAACCCAATCCAGGTTCCAACCCAAGGCCATCGCCACCCACCACCCACCAACCGGCTGTGTTTCTCAGTTGCCGCGCTGTCATGTTCTTCGTAGTTTGTTTACCACCGGGACTGTTTAACCAGTAACCCCCACCCACCAATCAACCAACCAGCCAACACACACACACACACACACACACACACACACACACACACACACACACACACACGGTGTTGGCCCTTCAGCCTTAGTGGTTGGTGAGCCCGCTGGGCCCTGCGTTGTTGTACCAGCAGTAACCCTTCTGAGGTTGCTGGCGTGGTCCAGGTTGGTTGGAGCGTCCCCCCGGTGGACTCCAGAGCTTGGTTGCGCTCTGGGCAGGGGTGACGCGTGATAGCGGCAGCGTGCGGCCTAAATGCCTCGCTGTCGCTGGCTGTCCCGAGTACTCGATCACGAGACTCGTCAGGCCGCCTGTAAACCCGTTGCTACACACACACACAAACACACACACACACACACACGCACACACACACACACACACACACACACACACAAACACACACACACACACATACACGCACACACCTGCGTGGTAGGGCACGTTGGCCATGGTGAGGCTGGAGGCGCCGCCGCTGCCGCAGTAGGTGACGCCCTTGATCTCGATGAAGTCCGGCCTGGCCGAGCGAGGGGTGGAGTGGGGTTTTGTAAATACCAGCCCAATAAACTATACCCAATGCTAGAAGAGCGGGGGCGGGGGGCAGGCCGCGTGGGGCAACGATGCAAGGTTGGTCAGGTGGGCAGAGGCGATTGATTGAAGGCTAGCACGCTCAAGAGCTCATACAGCTACCGGCACCTCGGCTGCATATCGTGACCACTGTAAGGCGGACAGCAAGTTGTTCCTTAGCCAACCGCGGACTTGGTCCTGCACGTGCACTTCCCCGGCTGCTTTCCCGCTTCCCCAGTCCCCAGCCCCACGCGTCGCCAAGCCCCACGACCAGTCCAAAAACATCCCCACTTCCCACGCTCTCCCCCTCGTTCTTTTGCAACCGGTATGGTTTAGTGGGTTTTAGTGGGTTGGAAATAACCGCCACCCCTTGCCCGCGCACCTACCTGCCCAGGTCCACGAGTTTGGCGTAGTCCGCCACCTCCTCCATGTTCCAGCCCTTGACCAGCGTCAGGCGGTACACTGGCGGCGGTACAGGAGGAGGAGGGGGGGGGTAGCCATCCATGGATGGTGTGTAATCAATAATGGGGGGAGGTACAGGCGGAGGAAGGCGGAAGAAGAACGGGGATGCGAGGAGGCAGGAGAAGGGGCAGGGGTCAGGGAGGGGCCGGAACTGGACCCGTGGCGTGGCATATGGGCTGAGAGAAGGGAGCCGTCACTAAGCAAAACAAAGGTGCGAGTCAGCGAGTGAGTGTGTGTGTCCCGCGCGGCGGCGGCGGCGGCGGAGCAAGCGCTCTCACCTGTGCGCTGGCGCTTGTCGCGCAGGGCGGTGAGGCAGCCCGTGAAGCGCTCCCAGAAGTCGCCGAACAGCGGGCGGTCCACGGCCTTGAGCGAGGCGGGCGTGGCGGCGTCCACCGACACGTACAGCTGCAGGGGGGGAGGAGGTTAGGGAGGGGAGGGAGAGGGGGTAAGAGGGGAAGGGAGCGCGGGTGTGGGCGGCAGCACGGGTAGGGCTGTGAACGGATGGAGGCGGGTGGTGGGTGCGCGCAGCGCGGCAAGCATGCGGGCGGCAGGTGGCGGGGCACGGTGGCCGGGTGAGTGGGCAGGCGTGAGCGACCCGGTAAGTTTGGTGTGCAGGCCGCCGGACAGGAGCGGGGGAGCAAACACTAGCCCAAGCAGGCAAAGCAGCCCGAACCAATCGGACCGCACCAGACCATACAACACCAGGCCAGACCCGCGCCCACCCCTCTGCACCCGTCCCCACCTGCGTCACAGGCGCCAGCTGCTGGATGCGGTCCGGGAACTGCGCGTTGGTCACCTGGGTGGGTGGTGGGTGGGTGGGTGGGGGCACGCAATGTGGGAGCAAGCACGAGTGAGCGACACGGTTGCGCATTTCGTGGTCCAGCATCGGTGTAGGTCTCGGAGCGGAGAGCAGCGCTCTAGTAGACCCGCATGCCCGCACTGCGTTCCGAGTGCGACACTTCCGCTCTCACACAGCCAACCTTCCTCGCAATTTCCCTTTTACAAGAATCGACCCGACACATGACAACAAATAACAACAAACAACAACACGCAAGACGTCGGCGAACGACGTACTGGTGTCTCACCAGGAACGTGGACAGGCCGCGCGCGTGCAGCCGCCCCACCAGCGCGTTGATCTCGGGGTACATGATGGGCTCCCCCACCAAGCTGAGCGCGCAGTGGCGCGGCGCCAGGCCCTCAGCCACCGCCTGCGGCTTCACGCCCGGCACGCCTGCGGCACGCGCACAGGCGCGGGTGTGGGCGTGGGCGCACCGTTGCGGTGGTGGTGGAGGGTGCGAGCGTTGTGGGGGTGGGATGGGCGGGATGGGATGGGGTGTGGTTTGCAGAGTTGTGGGTTTGGGGAGGTGGGTGTGATGCGTGCCGGTGTGTGTGGGAGAGTCGTGCGCATCAGCCGGTCATGCGGCCGACGCGGATTCACAGCCACCAGCCGTGCCTAATCGGCCACCTCAAGGCTCACGCCCCCGCCCGCCGCCCTGCCAGGTTTGTAAACGCGGTGTAGTCGTCAGGACCGGCCTCCAGCCAGCACACACACACACAGCCGCGTACCTGCTGCTCCACAGTTAGCAGCGGCCATGACTCTCATCCATGGACCACGGCTCACTTACCCGAGTACTCGCGCACCATGCGGCAGTGCAGGTCCAGAGCCGTGTCCACGATCACGTCCGGCGGGTCCATCTTCCACTTCCACGTCTGTTAACAGCAGGCATTACGTTTTATCCAGCAAGATTTGATCAGGGGCTTTGCAGGGAACGACGGCCGGGTGGTTGTCAAGGCGCGCGGCTCAGGGCAGCGGGGCTCAACGGGCAGCTAGCTGGCGCGCCGGGGAGAGGCGGGAGCCGACCGGTATTGCCTCATGTCTATGCGTGGGTCAGGCCGAAGGCACGTGGGCTCGCTCTTCCTGCCTGCCGCCACAAGCACACACGCACGCGCGCATGCCGATACATGCAGCCACCCACGCCACGCACCTTGCCCACGGGGTTGCTGTGGTGGCGCCAGCAGAACACGCACTTGTTGGCGCAAGCCAGGCTGTGTGTCAGAGAGCACAAGGGAACCCAGGCCGCGTGTTTACCGGTATGTGTGATTGGTTAGCGCAGGGAGTTTTGAGTGGGGTGGCGGGTTGAGTGGGGGCTGCTTGAGGGGCTGCACGGGGTGCAGCTGATTTCAATGCCCGAAAAGGCCACAGGGGTGCATGCGGGCGCCAGGGCTTTGGTATCCCAAACCCGCACACACGCACCTGGGGGTGGCCTCCATGCAGCGGTGGCTCTCAATGCCGTAAAAGGCGTGCTGCAATCAAACATGCGACATGGGAGTAAAGGAGGAAGTCTTGTTAGCAAAATTACCATATTCACACGTCGGACAGCCGCTCGTCGACCATACACCCCCAGTGCAGCCTGAACCCTAGGCGACATGCACCCACCCACCCACCCACCCACCCACCCACCCACCCACCCACCCACCCACCCACCCACCCACCCACCCACCCACCCACCCACCCACCCACCCACCCACCCACCCACCCACCCACCCACCCACCCACCCACCTTGTAGCAGCCGCCGCGCCCGCGCAGCATGCTCTTGGTCCACCTGCACATCTTGACGCCGCTGTGGCTGCCGATGATTTTGTAGCCCTGCAGATGCGCATGCGATCATGGCAGGTAATTACTGAAGCAAGAATTCGAAAAGTATCACGTGACAAGAAATGGAAATGCGTCACATGGCTTGGTTGCAGTCAAGGGCAATGGCGCCGGCGACCAAGTCGGGGCAAGCACGCGTCCCTCAACTCAGCTCGCCACCCAGCCACTGTACCAGAACCTAGAAACCGCCTCTCCTCAACTCTCGAGGATCCTTCACAGCCTCCCTAAATCCGCTTTCAATGCCGTCTGCAGTACCCGCAGGCGCACCTGCTTTGTGAGGCTGCCACGAATCAGCGCGTTCAGCATCTCAGGCGGCCCCCCCTCCGAACCGCCGTTGGATGCCGCCGCCGCCGCGGCCGCCGTGCCCTTCTTGCCGCGGCGGGGCCCCGCACCGCCAATGTCTTCGATATCCACCTGCCGATATGCCCCGCGCTCAAGTTATACAGGGGCCAACCCAAGCAGCGCATATTCAGTGACACAGGGCCAGATAACATAACCGACCTCAGCCCCGCGCTCCTATGCGTTTTGAGTTTCAGCGTCTTGCGGCGCTGTGCGGCCTCCTCCTCCGAGACGCACCTCGGAGCCGCCGCCCTCCTCGTCTTCGTCGTCATACTCGAACGAGTCATCCTCCTCGTCCTCACCCTCCTCCGCGCCCGCCGCCGCGTCCGACGCCTCCGTCTCCTCCGCCGCGGACGCGCCCTTGCCACTGGCCGCCGCAGCCGCCGCGGCTTGGGGCACCAGCTTGGCCACCAGCGCCTCCGCCCAGGTCGCGAACTGGGTGCGCAGGTCGCCGGCGTCCTCGTCGCCCAGGCCTGTGGGGGGCAGTTGTGAGGCGGTTGGAAGGCGGTTGGGAGGAGGTTGGGAGGCGGTTGGGAGGTGGTTAGGAGGAGGTTGCAAGGGGCTACTCAACGGAGCCTTTCAGCAGGAATGCACATACGGTGCATTGGCGACGAGGAGCAGTCCAGCCTGTCCCTCGATGCGGCTCTTCAGCTCCCGGTGCCAGCCGTTCCGATGCCCTCGTCCCTTGGACCATCCCATAGTCAGCCAGCCCGTAGCTACGACCTCCTCGCTACCCAGGCTCCCTCCCTGCATGTACGTTGCACCATGCCCTCTCCTCCCCTCGCTCCTCCCCCAGCTCCTCCCCTCCCTCCTCCCCTCGCTCCTCCCCTCGCTCCTCCCTCCCCTCGCTCCTCCCTCCCCTCGCTGCCGCTCACCCAGCGGCCGGAACCGCCTGGCCCCCAGGTCCAGCATCTGCCGCTCCACCCGCTTGGCCACGGCGTTGTAGTTGGCCTCGTACAGGCTGTTGCCGGCGCCCCACACCGCGAAGCGCAGCCCGCCCAGCGCGCCCGCGCCCAGCCGGAAGTCGGAGGCGGCGTCCTCCAGCCAGCTGCGCGGGAGGGAGGAGCAGGGGGGCGGCAGGTCCAGGGTCAGCGGGGGGGGCGGCAGAGGGCATCAGGGCAAGAGACCGCAGGAGGCTGCAGAGAGACGCAGGAGGGGTTCGGTGGGATGCCGCACGGCGCCGGCCTTGGACTTGCCCTCGCTGGCCTTAAGGGCCCAGCCCCCGCCTCCTGTCACCAGTGCCGGCCGGTCACCCACGGCCCCGCTGCCGCAATAACGCCGCCGCAATAACGCCGCCGCAATAACGCCGCCGCAACCCCGCCGCAACCCCGCCGCCGCAACCCCGCTGCCGCAACCCCGCCGCCGTAACCCCGCCGCAATAACGCCGCCGCAACCCCGCCGCAACCCCGCCGCCGCAACAACGCCGCCGCAATAACGCCGCCGTAACCCCGCCGCAACCCCGCCGCAACCCGCGGCGCCCCCCTGCCTAGGCCCCGACCACCTGCAGAAGAAGGTGGCCGAGGCGGGCGGCGTGCCGCCCTCGTACGTGGACAGCAGCAGCACCACCAGCGTGTCGTGCGGCTCCGTCAGCAGCTGCTCCGGCTCGTAGGCGGCCGCGTCCACCACCACCACTGAGCTGAAGGGCAGCAGCGGCGGCCGCGGCTGCGGCGCAGGGGCGGCGGCGCCGCTGCTCTTGCAGCAGTCGGAAGAGGGGGCGGCGGCGGCGGCGGCGGCTTCGCCGTCGCCCTGGCGGCAGCAGCCACCCGCGTCGGCGGTGCTGTTGGCGCCGCCACCGCAGCAGGCGGCGGCACTGGTGCTGGTGCCGTTGGCGGTGGTGCCGGCGGCGGCGGCGGCGGCGGTCTCCGCGGCCGCCAGGAGGCGCTCCGCCAGCGCCTCCGCCAGGCCCTTGCAGGTGCCGCGCGTGCTGCCGTAAATGATCTTCACTGGCGGCGCCGCGGCAGTGCTAGCTGGCGCAGGCGCAGGTGCGCCGGCAATCGCAGCCGTAGGCGCCGAGGCCACTGGCGTCGCATCAGGCACAGGCACAGGCGCAGGCGCCGCGGCAGGCGCTGCGCTTGGGGCTGGGGCCGCAGCTGCCGGCCGGGGTGCTGCTACAGCCACAGCAGGGGCCGCAACCACTGCAGGGGCAGCAGCTGTGGCTGTAGCACCCGCAACCGTAACCGCTACAGCAGGAGCCTGAGTCGGCGCTGCTGCACGGGTTGACGCGACGGCCTGGGCGTCAGCAGCGCCGCTGGCGGCAGCCGAGGCGGACGGCGCCGGGGCACTGCGGGCGCTGTTGCTTGCCTCGTGGCCGCTGTTACCGCTTGATGGCGCTACATCAGCCTTGTCTGCCGCAATTGCGGTAGCGGCAGCCGCGCCAGCACGCGCGTGGTCCTTGCTAGTGGCGGGCTCCGGCTCCGACGCCTCGGCATCGCCCCGCTTGGTGGCCTGCAGGATGGCTATAATGATTGCGCCTACTATCACGCCCCAAACTATTTGACCAATCGTGTAAAGCGACGCCAGCAGTGATGAGACGTCCATTTTGTATGGCGACTCGGAACAAAGGTCTAGCCCGGCAACCAGCGCCGGCGGCGCGATGCTTCTTGCCTAATTACAAGTATACAAAACGCGTAACCAATAATAAAACACATTCATGATTAAGGCTCGCAGCTTTGCTATTACCAGAATGAGGCCCCATGCAGCCCCAAACCGGTCCTTGCACATATGTTAATTCTGCGCTCACTATTATGTAGCACAGGTTATGAATGAAGAATCATAAAAAAGAAAAACAAGAACTTTTAGTCCTACGCTGAAAACCGGAAAGGCTTATCACAGCTTACAGTACTTTACCTAAACATGCATTCCGAAATCTTTTTCTGTATAAAAGTCAACACATAGACAAACTTGACGCTTCTCGACAGGGCGACCCCAGACTTCGAGGGGCCAGCCAATTTGCAGGTCTCTGTACGCTGTCAATAGACCTGAGACCTGGACATTATGACGCGCTCCGTGAAGTCAATGGCCCATAGCGTGGCCTACACCACACGGACAGCGGGTGGAACTGCTCGGTCGCTGGCGGGGAGACCCAGCACAACGTCGGCAGGTGGTCCGGGGCCATCCACCTCCGCCCCACAGACGACCGGGGACATAAGCAGTTACGCGCCGCCAAATATCAAGCTTAATGTGCGTCGCGCGGAGGATTGGATAAACACCGTGCCGGGGAGCGTTTGCCGCATGCGCTTAACGACCCGGGCAAGGGTTTGGAGAGGCCAGTGCCGTGTGGCTGCCTGTGCGTGTGCCGCTTGGGTTGTTGTCGTCCCCGTCGTGCTGACCTGCACTTAGGTCGGTAGCTCCCGACGCCCTGTCCACAGGGACCGCAAGCTGAGGAGATCACCGAGCTCATTCGGCATTACGACTCGCTGATAGAGGCGAGGGACAACAACATCATGATGCTGACTAGCCAGCTGGAGTCGGAGCAGCGACGGTGAGACCCTGGGTGTGTGTGGGAGGTACAGAACGTGTGGGGCCTATCTTCGATTACTACACGTGGAGTGGAGTTGCGAGAGAGGGGTGCAGTTTGGGGACGGATGCGGTTCATGAGCGTTGCAGAGGCGACGTGAAGGTGAGCGCAAACGCACCCGGGCGGCACCAGTGGCGGGTCCAGCGGCATCCATCGTTGCAGCCTGATCATCAACCGCCTTGTCAGCAGCAGCAGCTTGAGCAGCAGCATCTTAGCTAAGCAGCTTTGCCAATTCATGATGCCTAGGGCGGGAGAGGGAGGAATGAGGGGGGATGGATGCGCCCTTGCGATGAGGAGTGTACGAACAGGGACAGCTTAGCGGATACGCCTGACACGCAGTACACAAATCACAGACTACCGACATGCGGTTCGCATCATAACAATGGCGGCAGCACGGTCGGCAGTCATGGAGGTCGCAACGCGGCCGACGGCGGTTAGTAGGGTCGAACTTTTGTGCGAACGTTTGGGTTCACAGTACGAAAGAAACTGTATCCTACAATTTCATTCCGTGACATTAGGCACCGTGCGCAGAGCACCAAGAGTCCAAAGGAGCCTTCGTTACGCGTCCGTCCATGGGGATCACCTAGAAGGATCTGACCCCTCGCCAACCGCCAGCCGATGCGTGCCCCCGGCCGCATACCTGCCGTTCCGCGACTGCCAAGCCACCCAAGCGCAAGCCCACCGCACGCCTTGTCGTACAACCTTGTGGGTCTTTGACATGCGCCAGGGCCTCCATGCTGGAAAGCGAGCTGGGTCTGGCGCTGGCAGCGTCCAGCCGGGCGGAGGGCGCACACGCGGCGGAGCTGGCCAAGGTGCGGGACGGGTTGGGAGGAGGGCGTGCGAGGCTGGAGAGGCGGATGAGGCGCGAGGCTGGAGAGGCGACCTGGTGCTAGGCGGGGAGCGAGTGGATAGCGGGGGTGGGCGGGGGGGGGGGGTGGGGTAGTTCAAACTAGAAACCAAAAGCGAAACGACCAAGAGAACCCGAACCAGCCAGCCCAACCCAGAGGGGGGGGGCGGAAAGGAAGACAGCAGTGCCCCGTGTCCGGCGTGATAGGGCACGGAGCAGGCCAGGTTGCGGCGGGCGAGGTCCTCGGCATGCCGCTCTTCGCAGTCTCATTGGGTAACCTAGTTGTTTTGCAGCATGCTGCATCATCTTGCCGTATCATGCTTGATGCGGTTGCTTTTGTTGCTGCTGCTGCCGCAGGTCGAAGGTGACGTGGCGCGGGTGCTGGCGGAGCGGCGGGGGCTCCTGGAGAAGCTGCAGGTAGGCGCGCGCGTGCGCGTGTCAGCGCGGGGGGCCGACAGGGAGGGAGCCGAGTGGCCGGCCCCGACGCCCTGAATCAGGTCTTGATCAGCAGCAGTGATCAGCATTGTGCACGTGGGATGCGAGCGAGGCTGCGCGAGGTGGGGTGTGCGTCAAGGGGGAGGGACCACCGCGTGGGTTCCGGGACGTCGAAGGACACGGCGCCGGCTGGAGGGCGGACGGACGCGTTGGGGCGGCAGCGGTGTGCCTGAGCGTTTATGGCGGCAGTTGCCGCTTGTTGATTGCACGGAGGTGTGCACCAACATACAAACGGCCATGGGCCCCATATGGTACACGGCCGCTGTCTTGTCTTTTTGTCGTGCTCTCTGACACAATTGACCATGTCACGGACGCGTGCACGCACGCACCAACGCTATCACATGCGCGCAGGGCATTGAGGTGGTGGAAGATGCGGTGCGCGAGATGGTGGTGCAGCTCAAGAGCCGCGTGGGCTATGACGAGAGCCCCAGCCCCGAGCAGCTGCAGGTGGGCGAGGCGGTGGCGAGGCGGGTGGAGGGGGAGCGAGGGCGGGGACAATTGAGCGGGCGAGGTCACATTGGCGCGCGCGTGTGGGCGTTAGGGAACTGGGTTGGCGGACGGCTTGGCTTTTGTTGCGACAGGCAGCCGGCCGCTTTTTGCAACCGCCTGCAGCTGCAGCTAACGACGTATCAATTAGCATACGCGCGCGACGTGCATCTCCTCAATAAGCAAACATTACAATAACTATCGGCCGATGCATGCACGGACCAGGCCGACAAGGAGGCGCTGCGAGGGGAGAACATCCTGACGGTGCTGGGCAGCCTGCGCGCCATCCTCAAAAGCCTGTGGACCTTCAAGGTGAGCTCACGTTAATTTCTTGCATTGCACATGGACGACAGCGTGTGTTGTTTTTGGCGTGTGCCAACGCATGCGTGGAAGCAGTGGACAAGCCCTCGGGGCGTAAGAGAGTCCCGAGTTTCCGGCAATTTTTTCTTGCCCTTGTTTGCGCCGTGCGCACCGCCCTCAGCGAGCGCCGCCCCCCTGCTCGGCGCCATGCCCGTATCCCACAGGTTGAGGCGGAGGAGGACATGCGATGCAGCCGCACCGGCCGCCAGCAGCAGCATTCGCAACAGGTAGGTAGGGTCCCGGCAAGAGCAATCGGTGGTGAGGCTGGGGCCGCACACCGCAGTCGACAGTAATAGTCCCCGCACGGTCTCCTCACTTATGTGTGGTCCAAGGTCATAGTCGTCGTGACCATGCATGTTGTTTGGCATTACTGCATGCGCCCCTGACTCGATTGCGCCTCCCTCCCTGTTCCATGCCGTGTCTGTCGCTCACAAGGTGCTCGGGCTGAAAGCCCAGATCCGCGAGATGGAGGCAGCGGTGCGGCAGGCAGTGGCAGAGCAAAAGGCGGCGGAGGCTCTGTGAGTAAGGTGGTTCACGTTCTACTTGTGACCAGCGCTTAGGTGGCAGCCAAGGCAATTGAAAGCTGGGCGTTCTCGCACGGGCCTTTCAGCTGTCGTGGGGGAACCGGGCCCATTACCTTCTGAGCCTGTTGTCTCAGCTGCATGCCTACGGTGTGTGCAGGGCGGCGGAGGAGACGGCGGCTCGGGAGGCTGTGCTGGCGGAGAGCAGAGAGGTTCGTACGTGCGTGCGTGTGCTGCAGGCATGGGGACGGCCGCGCAGGGCAGAGACAGGGTAGGGCAGGCGTGGCGATGTCACTGTCATGCATCGCACCCCTCCCGGGCAGCATGCGCTTGCCGCGCCTCACGGCGCCAAAACATGCAACAACCGCCACCTCCATCACCACCCACCGCACCGCCGGCTGCAGGTCCTGGCAGCCATGGAGGCGCAGCAGCGGGAGGTGCTGGCCGCGCTGCGCTCCGCCACCGAGGAGGCGGCGGCGGCGCGGCGCGCGCTGGCGGCGGCGCAGGAGGAGGGCCGGCGGCGTGACGGGCTGGTGCTGAAGAACCAGCAGCTGGAAAGCGCGCGGCACTTTGACCGTGTTGCGCAGGACCGGGAGCTGCGGCTGATGCAGACGGCGCACAACCGGCAGATTGCGGCGATGCAGGTGCGCGCGGGCCCAGTTCCGGTCCAAAGCGGCGTGCTGGGGCCTCCTGGGCGGGACACGAGGCGTCCCCACGAGGCGTCCCCGCCGTGTTTCGTTCCGTCGGGCTCCATCCCTGTGGGAGCCCGCGCCCGTCTCTGTCTTGTATCCGGCTACAACTTATCCTCCTATTTACTAATTTTCTCCCCCGCGCTCACACACCGGGGCCGCACACGCGCCTGCCTGCCTGCAGGGCGAGCTGACGCGCATCAGCGACCTGATGGTCCAAAACGACGGCCTGCGGGACCGCCTGCAACAGGCGCTGAGCGGCCATGGGCAGCTCAAGCAGCAGCTGCGCACGATGTCGGCACACGCGGAGCTGGCCTCGCGACAGCAGGTAGTTGAAAATACACGGGCGTGTGGCGTGGCCGTGTGGGCCAACTAAGAGCGGGCAGTGTGGTGGTGCGCCAGGTGCCAGGTGCCGGGCGGGGGGGGGGCGCAAAGGCGTGCGAGCGCCAGCAGGCACCAGTGGATGGCAATTCGCCAATAAACGTACGGAGCAACCAATCAAGGCGATAGTGGTGCTGTCCGTGTTGCTGTGCACATGCAAATGAAAAGCGTCCTAAGGTCACCGCGCAGTGATTGACTGCCTGGTTCCCACCGCCCATGCTATCTGTCTATGCCCGCCTCGCACACAGCGGCTGGCGGCTCGCTCGCAAGCCGACACAGCAAGCCTGGCCCGCTCCGCCTCAGCAAACCCCTATCGGTCGGGCACGGGCGCTGGGCCACGGCCAGGCTCCGCCAGTGTTGGCGCGGGAGGCGGGACGGGGCTGCTGGGTCGGGCACGGCCCGCCACCGCGGCGGCGTTGCTGGCGGCGCGGCGGGCGACGGCACAGGAGCAAGCCAAGGCGGCGGCGGAGGAGCAGGAGGAGCAAGACCCTATCTACCAGGTGTGTGGGTGCACGGAGGAGAAGCCGCGGCGCGGTGCGGTGCGGTGGGGACTGGGGACGTCAGGTAGATCATCCGTTATCTTGCGGCGAGGGTGACTAGCAAGTCACTAGACTAACTTCCCAGTTCCACATGCATGCATGTATGTGCGCACGCCTGATCCGTTGGGTCCGCCCTGTTGTGTGGCTCGTGCCTCGCCCCATACATGCAGACGCTGACGAACGTGTCCAAGCTACACAAGGGTTACAAGGGGGCGCTGAAGCAGCTGAAGCGAGACCTGGCGGACGCAGCGCCTAGCTGGGTGCTGAAGGAGCGGGAAGCGGCGGCGGCGGCAGCGGCAGCAGCGGCAGCGGAAGGGGGAACGGCTCGATGATGAGACGTGTGCGCACACATGGGAGCCGCGAAGTGTGACGAACGAACGAGTGCTTTACCACACTGCTCATGTTTGGTTGTTTGGCGGTCTCTACTTAATTTACGGGGCACTGTGGTTTGTGAGGTTGCGAGGCAGGGCGCAGGGCAAGCCGGAATGCGTCAGGCCAAACCTGACCCGAGGTTGCGAGGCCCACCGACATGTGTACATGTGCGCTCTGCAAGTTGCTCGTGCATTCTACTAAGCACTGATAATTGTGTCCCGTGTCCGTGTTGGATTATGCCATACTGCAAACCGTGCAACGGATTGACTTGGGCCTTGGGCAATAGTCCTGCTGCATAGCCCCTGTGACAAAGCCACGCGCAGCCCACAAGACATGAAACACCAAAACATTTCGCGGCTAGGCGAGTGTCAGCCTTGGATGGGGACGAGCGGCCCTAGGATCGGGTAGGAAGGGTCCTGGCGGCCAGGGCTCCTATCTTAATATCCACGGGATATTTAAAGGCGTTTCTGGTGATTTTCGCGGATATAGATTGGCGGTCTCCGGCGGGCCCACTGGACATTGGGAAGGGGGCCCGTGGCGTGCCAATGTCCAAAGTCCTATGGGAAAGACCCCAAATCGGCGATGTGGTGGACATAGTTCAGCCCCGGAAAGGCCTGTAATATCTGATGTCTGGACATACCCCGCCGAACAATACTTGCCCGGCCTCCTTGTCTTCTTCTCCTCATTTTTTACGCTTCTCGCTTTTCCTCCCTTTCCTCCCTCCCGCACATGTCGCGCTGGACACCGGTGGCGCTGGCGCTTTCAGGTTGGTCGCACACCGGCCTCGCTACCGCAGCCCGCCGCGAACACCAGCCCAGCACCTCAGCTCAGCATAATCTTCTGTCAGATGTCAGCGAGATTAAGGACGCCGACTATCTCGACGGTTACCGTCACTTTCGAGGTAACACGTGCCCACTTGTTTTCGACGCTCACTAGCTCTCCTTGCTGCCTGCTAGATCCGACAACGTCATCTCGCCCACTTTGCATTCACATTTTAGCGCATGTCCGTAACGAGCCCTGCACTGGCGGCCCACGCAGGGTGTATGATGATACGCAGGGTGGTTTGTACCTCCGGCTCTTGTTGTGACTCACGGGCTGGCGTAGATGTCGTTGCAGCGGAAGGAGTGGTGGGTATTGAGATGATGTTGCAGCAGTACGGAAGGTGACGGGGGCTTGAACTGGTGACCTTGTAGGTGAGGAGTGTGAACAGGTCTAGGGTTTCACACGCATAGGGGAAGGGCAGTGCCTGTATCTTGTAGATGCCCCTGGGCCCTCAGTGTCTACTACCGCGTAGATGACCCCTGCTAATCCTTCTACGCTAAAAAGTTTTCTTGGGGGGCAAGCCCCCCAAACCCCCCTAAAACGTCTACACTTCCCCTGATTTGCCCGCCAAAACGTCTACCGGCCGTAGACGTGCGCCCCACCAACCCCTGAAAGCTTCTACGTTTTCGGCCAAAATAGGGCAAATTTCTACGCGGTAGAAGGAAGATACAGGCACTGGGGAAGGGCTGGTTGGGTTGTGTTGCGTGATGAGAGTGCAGAGCTTGGGTACGGTTGAGCTGTCAGCTATTTTGACTGCACAGAAGTTGACTGCGGGTACTGAAGCTTGGATGTGGACTGCATGTCTGGGGGACACGGGAGGAACCTGGAAGGGAAGGGGGAAGAGGGAGAGAGAAGCGCCGAAGTCGCTCTTGTGCGGCGGACGCCGGGAAGCTGGCTCGGTCGGATTGCTGGAGAATCTGAGCCGGATAACGTTCACGGCTGGCGTCTGAGCCGGAGCCGGAGGGAGATGAAGGGACAGGGGACAGAGTTTTGCGCTTGTGCGTTACAGCACCTAGGCACCGGAGTGTGAGTCCACGGGAAAGGCCCGTCTTTGGGGAGCACCCGGATACGGTACTTAAACAAGCCTGCTCCAACCTCCGTCTTCCAAAGTCACCAGTCGCAATCCCACATACACGCCCATCAATATTGTTACGGTACCATGCGTACTGGAGACGGAAGTCGTTCCTTACCATACCGCATCAGGTAGCTGAGTCTAAAAGAATACCCTGGTCAAAACAGCCACACCCCTCTAACCACGAAGCACGGCGCCACTAGAGCTATGGCATGTGTTACTTCTTGCAACTTGGCGCCTGCACCGCGCCAACCCAGCTTTAGCCTTCTGCAGCTAGCGCTCTTCCAACGCGCATAGCCGATCTTGTTGTTTGCTTACTCATTTTGGTACTATACTTTGCGGTTGTCCGAGCTAATGCAGCGTTAGTCACTTGAATGTCACACCTATCCCCGTGCCCTTGAGGAGACTTTCAAGCAGCTTTCCGTCGCATCCACACACACAACCAAGCATGATGACCCACACGCGCATCCATGTATGCTTATACTAGCACAAACAACATTCGTGGTGCGCGCGACCGCGACTCACAAACGCATGCGGCACATGTGCACGCTGAAATATTTCATACTTGGTTCATAAGAACTCACGGGAAGTCAAGTGTGCAAGCGTTTGCGAGCTCGCTCCCCGCGTGGTTGCTGTCATACCCCGCCATTACTGTCCTCATGTACCGCCGTATAACCGACAGGACCTCCGCATAAATGCAAACGCCCTTTTTCGTCCTCCTGGTCATTCGTCGCCCGCGGCTGGCCCCTCAGGTCTGGCCTGGAGCATTCAATGGAATACCTTTACTACTTTATGTCATGTAGCTTCCCGACCCTTGGCATGCATGGAACCCACCACCTCACATGATTCAATACATACCCTGCTCTGCAATAGCAGAGCCACATAGCTCTTTCGACTTAAGCAGCCCTACCCTTTAGAAAGTCCGCCCGCCACATGCTTTACGTCTTTCCACTCCTAATTAGTAGCCCATAGCATTCAGGATACACACGTGTTTGAGTTGACGCCGCCACTTCATCGTTTGGAAAGGCATGAGACCCCTCGTTTCTCACATAGGCTAGCTCATGCATAATCCGCCCGTTTCAGACAAGCACAGCACTGCGCAAACCGCACCCCGCCAGCATCGGCTCCAATCGACCCCTCCGTAGCGCAACCTTGATCCTCTGCATATGCGTTTATTATATACAGAAAGATAGGCACAAATAGTCATATACCCCAGCAGCATGTGCTTGCTTGGTCTATATGCGCTTGTCGCAGCGTCACCACATTGCAAGACATCAAGCTTGCACGCACCTTGACCCCGCACCCCAAAATAGAGTGCACTTGCTAAGCGCATCGGTAGCGTAGCGCATCCAGCACTCAAACTCTGGAGCTTTGCAACCACGACGATTCCCTCTCGCAAGCTAAGCATCCATGCAGCGCTACTTTAATCCTTGGGCCGCTTCCCAATAACACGTACGACGCTGGCTACCTTCCTACCCACATTCCACAAACGCAAACAAACAAAGGGTTCAGCCGTTTGTTGCCACCAGTCATACAATGATAAGATGACGTGCTTCGCTTACGACTTCGTATTCGACAACTTAGCCTCCCGCAGCCCAAAGCCATAGTGCACTTCCTTGTCGGCTTGCGCACAGCTTGCCCTCCTGTGCTCAATGGCCCAGCTTTACTCACACACTGTCGTCCGCTGCCGGTGCGTTCAGACAGCACCGCCTGGCCCACCGCATGCCCAGAGCGCAACGCATACAGCGCAGACTGGCACTGTCATTACAACAAACAAAATCCGAGAACCAGTCCTTTGATGGGCTAACAGGATTGTAGTTCGGAGGGTGACGTGCACCCCTTTGTTTTCGTTCCCTCTCTCTCGTTGCGATAGGCCGTGTGCCATCTTTCTTTGCCGCAGCGCTGCATTTTTTGTATGTCCCCCCTACCGCAGCAGATGCATCAGCGGCGACAGAGCCTCCGCCAGCTGCCCTCTCACCGCCTCGGCCGCCGGCGCCACGTGCGCTGCGGCGGCGGCCGCCCCCGCCTCACCGTGCGCGCTCTCCGCTGCCTCCGCCACCGCGGTGTGCCACTCCACCAGACTTTCGCCTGCAGCCAGCAGCAGCTGACAGCAGCCCAGCAGTGTCCGCCGCGTCAGCGGATCGTCCGCGCGGCTGGCGTGGTCGGCCGCCGCCACATCACGCGCGAAGAACAGCAGGTTGGTAACGTCAGCCAGGCAGGTGCGGATGCCGCCCAGGCGCGTGGCGGCGGCAGGCTCGGAGGCGGGCAGCGGCGCACGGCGCGCCGCCACCGCCAGTGCGCGTCCCAGCAGCGCCTGCGCGCGCGGGAGGGGCCCGTCGAGCAGCGCCCACACCCTCGCCAGCGTTGCAGCGCCCACCGCCGCGCTGCCAATGGCAGCGGCTCCGCCGCCGCCACCGGCGCCTGCGGCGGCGCTACCGCGGGCTGTCGCGGCGGCCTTGGCCTGCAGCAGCTGCTGAAGGGCCGCCGCGATGTTGGCAGCTCCACTACTGCTGCCGTTGCCTCCAGGACCATCGCTGTCGGCGATTCCGCTGCCCCCAGATCCGCCGTTGCCACCGCCGCCGGTCAGCTGCATAGCATATGGCGATGCGCTGTTGGAGCCGCTCGCGCCCAGGCCGCTGCCGCTAGCGGTGCCAGCGCCGGCACCAGAGACGGCAGCTGCAGCCGCAGCTGCAGCCGCAGAGGACTGGGAGGGCCCGGCCACAGACGCGGCTGACCTTGGCAGCAGCGGCCCCAGGTCGCGACCAGCACTGCCCACGCCAGGACCGCCTGCTGCGTCAGCAGCCTCCATCTTCAGCTCCATCTTGATGCCGGCTGCTGCCGCGGCTGCCGCCAGTTCCGCGTGCGTGTAGTCGCGGGCATCCGCCGCGAGCGCTGCAAGGCGGCTGCTGCCGCCAGCCGAGGGCCCAGCAGGCCCCAGAGTCATGGTCGCGCCGCCGCCCACGCCCGCCACCACCGCCGCTTGCTCTACCATGCCCTCGGCGTTATTGAGCGGCCCACTGGAATTGGACCGACGGCGCTTATTGGGGCCGCTGTCCTCCCGGCCGCAGAAGCCGCCTCCACCGATGCCCGCGGCGGCCTGGGCTATCGCAGCGTCCTCCTGCATGCGGCGGCGCCGCAGTGCCTGCATGGACAGCGCCACCTCCGCCGCAGCCACCGCCTCCGCCTGTGCGTGCGCCTGGGCTTGCGCCTGCGCCTCGGCCGCCACCCGCTGCGCCTTCACAATGGCGGCCGCCTGCGCTAGGACGGCCGCCGACGACACGAAAGGCGAGCCACCACCGCCACCACACGCTGCCACTCCACCAAGCTCCCTCTCCCGCTCCCTCTCCCGCTCTCGCTGTTGCTGCTGCAGGTGGTGATGCTGTTGTTGCTGGTGCTGCTGCGCCGCGGCCTTGGCGACGGCTGCCATGCCGGCAAGCCCGCGCGTTGCGACGGTAGCAGCAGCTGCCACCGATGCAGGCAGGAGGCCGTTGGATGCCATTGCGGAGGCCACGGCCGCCATCGTTCTCGGGCCAAGCGGACCTGTTTGTGAAGAGGGAAAGTAGGCAACGCGCATTCCGGCGCAAGCACGCCAAAGCCATGACGTCAGGTGTTGCCAGATTACTGTCTTTACTTGTTAGCGGATACGTTCTCGTTTATGCTCCTTGCTGGCCTGTCCAAACTCTCAGCACGCCCGAGCGAGCACTACGAACGTGCGAGCACTTTCTCAAACCCCGCGATCGAGGTGGCCGTGAATGTGTCAGCCGACACGCAGGCACTTACCCGGCGGCACCACCACCTCACCCAGTCCCAGCTCCAGCACCAGGTCCTCCCGCAGCGTCAAGTGCAGCAGCCGCCGACCGTTCATCATGGGGGACACGGGCACCTGTGAGTGCGGGCGTAATAATGATATACATATGCATGTGTGCAGCAACGGCTTCGGCTGGAGCGATCGCATGGATGGACAGCGCAGCAGCGGCATTTACGGTATCCAGTGTATCTCGACCAGTGTCAACAGAGCATGTAATGTCAAACACATACAAAAGCACGACGTTCGTTTCCTTTCCCGATCACATTAACATACGAGTGCACTTCTGTAGCTTGCACGTACGCACGTACGTACGAACCTGCAGCGCCATGCAGCCGTGGGAACCTGTAGGGCCCACCAGGCAGCGCAGCCGCTCCTGCTGTACCACTTCGTACCTGCGAGGCCCGCAGGTGAGTATGGAGCAAGTATTGCACCGTTACAGAAGAGGCACTCAGTGCTGGGAGTGTGGCTTCCTAGGCAACGATTGGCCATCAACTACGTCGACTTCCCAACTACAAGGACAGATCCGCTCGCCAGCCTATATACTACCATCGGCGGGCCTATCTTGCAAGGCAAAATTTATAGCCAACAGCCGGGTCGGTTTAGTCTCTTGCTTGTTAACTGAAAGGCGCACGGGTCATGCACCCACCCGGTGTTGGCAGGCATGGACGCAGCTGCAGCGCCACAGGTTGTGCCGGGCGGAACCCTGTGAGGCGGCGGCACGTCCGGCCCCGCCACCAGCACCTGAAGATTGAGAGAGGGAGCACGCACACGGCAGAAATTGCTTTGTAAGCAACGTTACTCAGCATCAATAACAGCGCAGAAGGGGCATGATGTACATGATGTCAATAAGCAGCGTCATGTACGGCGGGCTTGATTTGTCATCATGAGCAGGCAAAGCAGGGCCCACACCATATAAAATATGCAATGAATGCACGGGAACACAACACGAGACGCTTACACGTGGCCACCCTTATACCTGAGCGATCACCTCCACGGGTGCGGAGCCGTTGCGCTGGTCCTTGGACAGAGCCTGCAGAAGCCACCACACGGCAACGGCACGACGTAAATGTATTTCCTGTTGGCTCACTCGACGTACAAATATTTACTATTTGCTAGCACAGGCATAGACGCAACTATTCAACTACCGTACGAACGCTTGTTTCCTCTCATCCATGTAAAAATGCCAATTGTTACGCACCGCCCAATCCCCAAACTGCCCCTTCTCAGCACCGCCCACCGCCTAGTCAAACTGAGTGAAACAGCGGTGTACATGGGCAGATGTCCCTCTGCCCTCAAACAGGCACATTCTTTTGTTGCGGGCTGGTAAATAGATGCAAGTTAGAGCTTTTGGGAGGATTTGGGCACAAAACCACGCAACCCATTGAGCATTATTGGGGTGCCCCGAAACCGCAAACAATTCAAGCACTATGGCCCCCCTGTACCTAGCGGGCGGCGGTAGTGCAAGAGGAATTTGTATATTACATGAGCGGTGATCGCGGCAAGGTAAGGTAACGAGCTTGACAGTACACCATAGATAGATAGCCGATAAACTATCACCCCTTCACGCAACTACCCTACCTTGATGACCTCTGCCGGCAGTGGCAGGTGCTTCTTGCTGCCAATGTTCCCGGTGCAGCTGCGCATGACCGTGGGCTTGCCGGAACTGGGCCGCCGCATCACCACCGGCAGCTCGGGAGCGGATGAGCCGTCGTCGCCGCCGCCCATGCCGCTGATGACCCCGCCCATGGTGTAGTCATCATCCCCGTCCTCCCACCCGCCTGCCAGGCCGCCGGCACCGCCCAGCCCGCCGCCAGCGCGCCCGCCGGCACGCCCACCGCCCGCTCCCCCGTCGCTTTCATCGCCGTCCTCTCCAACGGCCTCCACGTCGCCGCGCGGCGTGTAATCAAGGTCCGGCGAGGATCCCAGCGCACCGCCGCCGCCGCCGTCGTCGCCGCCGGCAGCCTGCCGTCCCCCGTTGCGCGCCGCTGACGGCCGCATGACCGGCTCCGCCAGCTCCAGCTCCAAAACCAGGTCCTCACGGAGCGTAAACCGCCTTACCGGCCTGCCGAACAGCTCCTCGGTCACGGGCACGTACAGGGCCCTGAAGCCGCCGGGGCCGTTGCCGATGCCGCAGGACAGGCTGTACTGCGCCGCGGGTGGCGGCTGGGCCTGGGTGTGGCGGTGGCCGCGTGGCGTGGGGCGTGGCGGAATGATGATGAGGACAGAGACAGAAGCCTCGCCGTCGCGCATGGAGTTCGGAAGAGCCTACGGATGGAGGTGACAAACCGGCATGAGAGCGAAGAGGCGGCAGGCGTAAGTTAGCGTTGCCGGAGCAGGCGGTGGCCGGCCAGGCGAGAGAGTGTACCGTACATGTTGCTTTTGAGGCATGTCACTCTGCCATTGATACTCTGCCGCAACCGCTAGCTGGCAGCACTTGTGCATACATACACACACACGCGCTTGGCGTCCCTGCATACATCCATGCCCGCCATACTACTGGCTGGGCAAGCCACACCACACACCTGCGTGACCTCTCCCGGCAGCACTAGGTGCTTGATGTCGCCCACGCGACCGGACCGCGGTGCCAGCACCTTGGGACACTTGCGGTCCGTGTGCAGCACAGTTAGCGGCAGCGTGATAGGGCCGCCGTCGCCGCCGCCCTCAACCATGCCAGCATCAGACATGACACCAGCAGCAGTAGCACCGCTTCCGCCACCGGCGGGCCCCAGGCCAGTCGCGGCCGCCAGGCCTGCAACAGCCGATGCAGCCGACTGCCCTCCGTGTCCATTCGCTGCTAGCAGCAGGCGCAGCGACTGACCCAGATCGGATGCAGCGTTGTCACCGCTGCCGCCGTGTTGCTGTCCGAGGCCGCTGCCCAGCCCTGCAGCTGCTGCTGCCACGGCAGCGACCACTGCCGCACGGCGCTGCTGCTGCTGCTGTTGCTGATGGTGCAATGCTAGTTCTCCACTCGCTGCCAGCTCGAGCAGCTTTGCTTGAAGGCTGCTGCCGCCGCCGCCGGGTGCTGCCACTGCGTCGTCTCGCTCCTCTCGTGCATTCAACAGGGCGGCAAGCCGCCGCAGCTGCTGTGCCCTCCCTAGCTCGGCATCTTCGGCTTGGGCTGAGTGACGGCCGACCCCACCTGTCGCGTGGAGGCCGTCCGTGAGGCTCCTGCTGTGATGTTGCGCGCTCTGCTGTTGTTGCAGCAGGGACTCCAGGACAGCGGATGCAGTACCCCGCTGTTGCTGTTGTTGTTGTTGCTGCTGCTGTTGTTGCTGCTGCTGCTGAATGAGCTGGAGCAGCAGCCGCTGCTGCTGCTGCTGCTGCTGCTGGCGTTGCAGCTGCTGTTGCAGAGCGGCGTTCTCAGCACCCGCCGCGGAAGCGTGGCCACCCCCGGCGTTACGGCGTACGACTAGTGGAACCGCCGCGTCACCTTCTTGAGCAGGACGCTGCAGGCTTCGCAGGTGCACCAGCTCTGTGCTGCCTCCATCGCCGTGGTCTCTAAACGCTTCGTCCGCTCGCGTACTGCCGGGATCGCGATTGCCGCGACGGTCAGCGGCCTCGTCTTCACCATAGACGCCTTGCCACCTGGCCAGGTCTCCGATAGACGGATGCATATCTGCATCCAGGTGAAATAGGGGAGTTAATGCAGGGGTTCGTGGCTGAGCCAGTTCCATGACTCGAACCATTTCGTCGTCAGTACAAGTTGACCGCGAAGCCAGCAAACGGCAGTTCACCAGCCGAAGCATGTATGCAAGAAGCAACCATTCATATTTCCAATTACAGCCTCAAAAACGCATGGCCAACGTGGCCCACGGCCACGCAGGCTCGTAGCAGCCTCTCAAGGCCCCGAGTCCTGCAGCCCTACATGCTAACACGTGTATCGACAAATACATATACCAAGAATTGACAGAGCGGGAACAGGCCCTTACCTGGCTGAGGCTAAGGCTCGCACGGCTGCTGCTCCTCCGCTTACGGGGACTCGCCCCGGTGAGGATTCCTAAGCCAGCTCAGAATTCTTTCAAAGAACACACGGTAATACCTCAAAGACCCCTAGCTTTGCCAAGGTCGATTTCTCCTCCCCAGCTTTGAAACGTATCTATGAGCCTAACATGTTGGATATGTCTTAATAGAAATTCTTAAGCAAATATAGGGGCATTTGCAAGAAGGCGCTCCTTGGACTTCTCCTTCCGCGTTTCACCCACGTACTATCATGGTGATATGCTACGCTATATGGTCAGCTCAAAATATATGGGTATGTATTAAGATAAATTGGGAGAGTGCACTTCGGCTCGTGGCAGACTCGGTGTCCCGATGTCGGTCCGGCTCGGCCGGCCGCTCACGAGTCACGGTGCGGCCGACAGTAGGCTATTAATTAGTGATCCATTGCAGCAGCATTCTTGTTGCGTAACCTTGAAGTAGTCGCTTTGTTTGTCCAGCGGCAACTAGGCACACTTTGGCCCTCCACCTTGCTGCTATTTCGCTGCCAGCAGGGCCAGGCAGAAGCAGCATGACTTCAAAGCCTAGCTGCTCTTAAGGTTGTCGGAATATGTGCGTGCACCCGTCGTAGTGCTCTAGCGGGCAGGGCAGCGCGGGTCGACTGCCGGCAAACCCAGGGTACGGACAGGTGGAAACGGACAGGTGAAAACACTGGCAGCATACTCGCGCTCTTCGGAACGGTGGTTCCCCTGTGCCACGACGGTGTTTACACTGTCCCCTTTTTGGAACTCGCATTCATACTTGCGCACAACAATAGAACCCCTGCTGGTCAGCTCATGCACGGCGGATCAACCGGTTAGCACTCACGCATGCTATGACCGCTGGCATGTATGGCGGGAGCGGCGCGCCATATGAACGCAGACGCAACCAACCCCCTTAGATCACCCGCCGCTCTAGCCATTCACCCATCCATCGGAGCCGCCCATCCCACCGCTGCAAAACCGGCCGCATCAACATAGGTGATTCGGTATACTAAGCAGTCCGTGCGTATGCATTTCATATATAGCCCAGACCAATAACCCTCGCCGTGACTGGCAATCAAAGTTGGCTCTTGATTGGCTGCGTTGCAAAAGAATTGCATGTACCATGCACTTAACACATTGCAAGCAGCCAGCATCTGACATACTCCCAAGAGCACTCTGTCAGCTCACCCGACTCTTGATACAATATACATACGTGCGTCACAACGTTCAATGATTGCTGCCCTTGCCCGTCTACTTTGGCCGTCCAAATCTCTGCCGCTTGCCGAAAAGCAGACCTAAACAAACAGCAGACCGGTAGATGGCTTAGCGTGCTGTTAGTTGATGTAATGCACGCGTCCACAAATCAATCATCGAACGACATTATTAGAACAGTTTGCCTTCCGTCCATGTCCTGCATCATCACACCTTCCCCTCAGCATACCGTAGTGTGTTGTAGAGTGTTTTACGGCTGCGGGGAGACTTCTGACCCGGCCGCCCCGAAACACGGCCGCTGCAGCCTACCAGCATACTCAGTAACAAAGCGTCATGTTTTAGCTAGGCAGCGGCCATGAGCAGCATGTATGGCAGCAACACAGCGCGTATCCCTAGCTAGCTGGCAAGGCTAGCGTCCATCATCATCCTATCTACCTGCATAGCCGCCGGTAAACCCCTATCTGCCTCGCTCCTTGCGCAGCACACCGTGCCATGCATGATGCCGCGCGCGACCGATGACACATAGTTATCACAAGACGTGCGTGGTATACAGCTGCTGCTGGATTGCGTAGATGCCGTTGCGGGGAAGGCCGCGGTATACTTATGCGCACACAACCTACCCTGCGCGCACTGGCTGTGCAGTGCGCGCGCGCGGTATGGCCCAACTAGCCCAACTCCACCATCTCAAGCCAGTATGCGCGCTTTGCGCTAATGCCCCACACGTCTTCGCAGCAGCTGACGATTTCCGCACCGCAGTAAACCGTACGTGTCAGGCAACAGTTCATAACTAGTATGGTACTGCCGATGAATGCACACCGGCTGGACGCAAGAACTGCTGATGAGGCACCACAACCTCCTGCTGCCCGAGAAGCCCGCCCATCCAGCGACTGTGTAACGACGGAAAAGGCAAGTTGTCAGGAACGGGGCGTACCCGCGTTACAGATTGCCGTACGCGCACACTCTTATTACTTGCTTGCTGGCGAAACCCCGGTCGCGGCGGTCTCCTGCCTCGTCCTCGCTCCCCGTCTTTGTCGATGCCCTACCCGCCCTACCTGCCTGTGCCATGCATGTCGCCGTCACCACGCGCACGCAGATGCACATATCGCCGCGAAAGCGCCCATGTATCCATACCCCCGGCAACCAGAGCCTGCTGAAGATCCACCCGCAAGGAGCGCGCTTGCTTTGTACACAAAATATAGAAGCACCGGCTAGCATGCATACAGCCAGAGGTGGCGGGCGGCTCAAGTGGTAACAAATAAAAGGCGTGCTCGCAAGACACTGCCCGGGTTTGTTTTCGCTGATGCACAACCCAACAGTAGTAAGCGCACGAAACAGCAGTACCTTAATAGTGCATGCGCCAGCGTGCAACACCACATGCACCACCTACCGACCATCATCATCTATCAATCTACTGCTGGGCAACACGCACGCACGCAGCTGCCGCACGTGGGCATTCACAGGCCGCCCACCCTGCACGCCTAGCACGCCCGTTCCAGCAGCAAGCGATCGTCACTGCCAGCAGCCGGCTCGCTCGTATCCGCTAATTCATAAATAGGGCTGCATTTGCTGAACGAAGGAATTGGACGTACGGACGGAGTGACCAGAGCGACCCATCCACACAACGCCAGCGAGCTGGCATAGCTGGCATGCAGTAGCTAGCAGCAGGGCGCGCGGCCACATGCACTAGATGTAGCAGCAGATGCGTGCGCGCGCGGCGGGCGGGGTAGCAGGTTGTATATGTGCGTGCGTGCTTGCCTCGCTGTCTAGCTGCACATAAGCTCTGCTGTTGGACCGTCATCATCCGATTCCTTCATTCCCGCGCCTAGGTCACATGCTCCTATCTACACGCCACGCATGTATGCCTTACAAACATGCCGTAATGTCTTGTGATGCATTTACACCCGCGACAATACGCGATTTCGCTATGAATGATGTCCGTCTTCGTTCGGTTCGTTCCACGCCACACTAGCCACACCACCAGCAGCAGCAGCAGCGATCCACAGCAGCTAGCCACACGACATGCATGCAGCAGCCGCCCCACGTCGTGCCACGGTAGCCACGGGGCGTGCGTGCAAGCACGCGCGTGCTTCAAGCGCACGATTGTTCGCACGTGCGTGCTCACCACGCACCTGATGAGTTGCGTGTGTACGCCGCTTGCATAGCAAATGCATACATGATTGAGATAGATAGATGGCGTAGACGTTCAATCGCTTCAGTCTTTTCGCACATGCTGCAGTTGCATTTGGGCTAGCGAAATGAATGCGCGCGAGCCGGAAAGGCAATGGAAGGAATACATACGCACGGAGTGCTTCAATCAACCTTCGACCAATCGATCGAGCATTTTGAGCGGGAGCATACATGCCGACCAGCCAGCATAGCCAGCAGTCATTGTAAGCAAGCAATGGATGGCCCACGCCGATGTGAAGCTGCATGCGTAAGTAGCGAGGCCATACGTACCATGTCGTCTAGCCGCAGATTTCTTGCGCCGTCCCCACCCGCATTTACCCGCGGAATGCGCCCGCCCTAGCTAGCTACTTGCTTGCTTGCGCTTGCTTGCCACCCTGCCACCGCCGAATCAAGAGTCGCCTATACGCCCATCTATAAAACATACAATCAATTGACGGGACAGCAGCACGCCTAATTTACGCCTACACCACAGCAAGTTTAATGCCATAAAGAGCTTACGACTAATTTCAGCAGCCTGCTGCTGCCACGCACTGCAATGATCTTCCACACAGCAGCAGGCGCATCCTCACAATAGCTGCGTAAGCTGCGCGGTGGCTGTCAAGGCCTGCGCCAGTGGTAGCTACTGTGTACGCAAAGTTTGTGACAACAAGCAACCATGCATGCTTTAGCACTGCAGCACGCAGCAGCAGTCACCTCAACTTAATTCCAGCAGTAGCAAGAATGCTACTTCGTAGATAGATAGCCGCCGCCGTCAGCAGTCTCATGGCGTGCTGAAAGTAAGCTCAACTGATATCCATTCCCCGCTGCACTGCCAGTTAGCTAGATAGCTCCTTCCCGCCCGCACCCGAGCACAACATCAAGCAACTCCACGCAATATCTTTATCACATATATAATGCATAAATTACGACAGCGATCGTTCGCAAAACAGCAATCCTGTCATTTGCTAGCGCCACCCAGATGTTCCCCCAAGCAAGCCAGGTGAGCCCACAATCCAGCAACTACTATCTCCTGCCTGTCCACTGAGCGAATGCTTTGGCTACTGGCTTGCTTGGTGACAATCAGCAGCGTGCATGGGCGACATCAGATAAGCATGAGATAATGGCTCGCTGCTGACTGCGTGATACCAGCAGCATGCCGCACCTCTGCTATCCAGACTTCCTGCCAATCAACCTGATTATATCGCATCTACTGATGAAGCGAAAAGCATCAATCAAGTACGCCTTGTCTGTATCACTACTGGCAGCAGCATGTATTGCATCAGCAACACGCATCAGCAGCGGTTCGCACGCCAGTGGCGGGTACGTGTAACACCGCTGGCTGCTGGTATGCATGCATGCTGGACAAACAAGAACTGCATGCAGGAGCGCTTGTAATCGTGCTGATGACTCTCACGCATGTTTCATTCAAGCAAGTACGCGCAAGAAAACAAAACAACACATAATGAGGGGTGCAACAACTAGCTAGCTAGTGCAAATATCAATGCAGCGGAAACAGATCGTGATAACTGCGCCGCACATATATACGCGCATGCAGCCTATCTATAGATAGGCTATTAAACGCGTGTATGTGCGCGCCCACGCTCATCGCCCCCAATTAAGTAACCGTATCTAGAAGCCAGCCAGCAGCCAGCAGCAGCCTGTAAGCTGTGTGAAACTAATATATCGAAGGCCAGCTCGTTTGATAGGTGCAGCAGTGAGGGCGTCATCTACGTCATCATGCTTCGCATGCGAACTAAGCGTAGTAAGCGCGGCGGGAACCTTTGATTGTTTGCAACGCACCTACATGTATACCTAGCTAGCCGCATACATATCTAGCAACCAGCAGCAGCAGCAGGCCAAGCAAGTAGTCAGCAAGCTAGCTAGCTACCAAGCAAGCTTACGCCATCCCAGCATCACACATTCAAGCCAAATAGCAAGAGTTGTCAAGATAGATAGCTAGCGCGGCGGACACACTATTATACTTGGCACTGCATGCATGCTTACTTAGCTAGCTTGCCTAATCGCTCGTATGTAAGCAAGCATACATGCATGTATGCTAGTTATTTTTGGACCGTCCACGTCATGCCTTTCAGACCATGCCCACACCGTCACCGCCGCCGGCACTTGCATCCTCCATTATCGCTCCGCAAACCGCGGCGGCTCCTGCTGAAGATGCGCTTGCCGCAAGCATCTGCTGCTGCTGCTGCTGCTGCTCCAGCTGCGCTGAGCTGGGCTCAGGCAGGCCCACGCCTTGCACCACTGCCGCCGTCAGGCGACGTCGCGCAACGGCGGGACTGTAGGGACTGCTGCTGGTGCAGGGGCGTTTAGGGCGTTTAATAACATCGCCACCACCACCACCACCACCATCACCATCACCACCACCGCCACCACCACCATCACCACCACCACCACCACCACCACTCCTGCTGCATTCACCCGGCGTTATTCCAGCAGCCTCTGCTGCCGCTACATCGTGGGCAGCAGGTCTCGTGATTTCCGCGGCCGCCGCGGCGACAGCTGCTGCTGCTGCCGCAGCATTGCATACGCCGCCGCCGCCTCTTCTGCCCTGCTGCTGGAGCAGCTGCTGCGCATCACTGTCGTGCGGCTGCTGGCGGCTGCTGTCGTCATCGTAATCGGCAACACGTGCAGCCACCTCGCGGATCGCGTCAATGAGAAACGCGCGCTGCGCGGCCTCGTCGTACACGCTGAAGGGGGGCACGTGGATGAAGAGCGAGTGCCACCGCTGCTGCTGGTGCTGTTGGTGCAGGAGCGGCTGGCTGCGGCTGCTGCTGCTGCTACTACCGCTGCCGCTGCCGTTGACAGCATAGCCGCCGCCCGGAACTTGATCACCCGTTATTACTGCTGCTGCTGCTGTAGCGCTGGATGGCACAGCCGCGGTAGCGGCGGCAGTGGCGGTGGGCTGCTGCTCCAGCTGCATGAGTTGACGACAGGAACGATAGTAGCACCTGCAAGCGAGTGGGCAAGGAAGGCAGGTAATGCGTTGGCGCAGCGGCGTCTACGGCGTCATTAGTTATTACGCACGAGCAGTTGGAAAAGCACCGGCGGGATGTACAACAATGAAAGAACGCACATACGCACATAGAAATAAATTTGCATATGAGGTTTTACATATATAGACCGAGTTTCGGGGATGTGCTAGTGCTGCTTGAGCGTTTATTTCTTCCGCTTATTCCACTACTTCCACGCACTGCGCATGCATGGTGATGTCATCAGCAGGATATATACCAGTAGCTAGGTACATAACGCGACACATCTGCCATCATACAGACGCGGTTGTATGTATAATAAGCTGCTACAGGCAGGTCCGACGTGCTCTAAAGTTCAATGAATCAATGTTTCTGATATGTCAGCAAACTTCAGCTGTTCCGCCGCTCCCTAACGCGGCAAAGTCAGCAACTAATGGTGTACGTGTCGTCACAATACCAAGCAAGCAAGCTTATACATGCAGGTCGACTTCCATCTGTGATCCCGAGATTGATACTACGTGCGTGCTTACAATCTCTGGGGCACATGTGAACGTTAGTTACACGGCCAATCGGAAGCGCGGTGGTACAATTAGTGCAACAGGCAGCAGGTGGGTAATTGCATGTCGCGGCAGAAGTAAGGGCATTTGCATCACCGACCTAGCTACTGCTGGAGTAGTCCAGATGTTTAACACGCACAAATTGTGATGAACGAGCGAGTCGCTCCGTAGACATGTATGCATGCAACAATTAGCTAATCACAGTGGTATGCGTGCGTACGCGCTCCTACCTTCGGATTTCCTCATTATTATACTGCTGTGGTGTATTTGCCCAGAATCAAGTACATATGCGGTAATAAGGCCTACTGCGGCCAGCAACTGCGCGCGCACGCGTGCGTACAATATACATGTAACTATATGCGTGCCGCCGGGATGGCTCATGAATGGAAGTGGCCAGTAAAACTGCATTACCTGCACGCCGTCGGTGGTTTCATGTCAATACTGGATGGTGTTGCGTATTCCTACTCATCATTATACTCGCTCATGCATGTATGGATGTTGGCGCCTGCTGGTCGCACATGCGCATATGAACTGCTTGATCGGTCCGAAGACTTGTTTGAGAGATAGACGTGTTCCCACGACGTGTTTCGTGCAATTTGTACACACTCTGGCTGCCCACTGCTACCACTGCGTGAAAGCGCACATGAAGATTATCCGTGCTCTGTGTAACAACCTGTAACCCACATTGAAAAACTAACCTCACACTCTGGGAAAGGATGGCTTCCCGGAAAAAGTTTACTTACCGCCAGGGAGGGTAGAATTTCCCGGAGGGGGGGTTAGACTTTCAAGGCCACATTTAAAAGTAGCAGAGGTAACAGCGGCAGTGACATACAGCTTTGAGCTACAGCGGTGATGAAGTTTAAGAACGTGAGGTAGGTGTCACGATCGATATTTAATTGCGTCGAGTGCTGCGTGGCTGGATGGGACGGACGGAGGCAGGCGTGCTTAGGCCAGCTAGGCCAGCTAGCCGCCCCCGCCCGCCCGGTTCGCAGAGAGAATATATATATTATAAAGCGAGATGTGCCCAGCTAGATAGCGGTCATGCATGCCGCGAGATGACCTAGCTAAGTAAGAGTGCGTGTATATGCTGCTGGGACCCAGCCTGGGGCGTGATTACTTGGCTGGATTAGCTGGATGGAGCGTACAGGTGGCCCGGGGTATTATTGTATTCACCCGTGTATGGCACCCTCCATTCACGGCCCCCGCCAGCGCACATCCGTTGCATACTAAATTGAACTACTATTCCGAGACAGAGCTTGCATCGTCGAATCACCAGCATTGCGAGGCTTACTTCCCCGCTGCGCATCCCTTACCGGCGCGTGCGCGCGCGCGGGTACGTTGCCACTATTGCCACCCGCCCTATGTCAGTGTTTGCACCCCCCCTAAAGGGTCCTTAACCCAAGTGGGGGGCATTTAGGGACCTGGGTCATGTGGCAACTCCGTTACCCCCCCTCCTAACCTCCATGGGCCGGTAACCCGCCTGACCCAGTAACCCCTGCGGGGCGTGGCGTGGCGGGCGGGGGGGGGGGTACGTTCGGACCCCAGTAACTGGGGTCGGGTGGGTGGCTGGCTGACAGGCGCCTGCACCAACCATGATGCAACCCGCCGAATGCAAATGGCTTCCGCCGTATGCGTTGATGTCAAAAACCCGTGGCTGCTTAGGCATTGCCGAACACCCACCCTCACCCGTCAATAGTTATAAGCATGGTGCATGGGGCTACCTGTAGTTGAAAACCCATCCGTATTCAGTGTGTACGGTAATTCCCAGCAAAAAAGCATGCTATAGCATTCACCGTGTCCTTGCACTACTGCTCTGAATTCATAACCAGTAGTCAGAAGTCCTGCTGTTGATGCTCGTAAAAGACCTACAGCTACGCAGTACTCTGGCTTGCCCCTCCGTCCATCTCAGCTGCCCACCCCAAAACAGTACATGATTTTTTGCAGGTTTAGGCGCTAGCGGGCGGGCTTCAGGCTGAGAGAGGGGGCAGCGTCCGAGGCGGGGGGGGGGGGGGGCTGCGGGGGGCGGGGGGGTGGTACGCGCAAGCAAAGGAGGGGGCGGGGAAGGGGGGGCGACCTACTACATACGAAACCTACCATATGCAAGTTGGGATCACCGGATCGCTCCCAGAAGGCATGCAGCTTTCCAAGAGTTTGTCGAATCAATTGATATGTTACGCTTTTGTCCTGTGTTATGCTCAATCATCAGGGTGACATACGTCGTAACTGGGCTGTCCCCTCTGTAATGCCGCAATCATAACCGAGGGGGCCCCCCCCTGGGACTCGATGCGACTGCACGGGCTCCGCCCCTCCTCCTTCGGGGCAAGGGGCAAGCCAACGCGTGCACGGGCAAAAACCTAACTTCGACAGCACCCCCTACACCCCCAACCCGTAACTGCCGTAACATCCATCCGGCCACGCACAGGCAATTACCGTACGTTCACCGCGCACCCCGTGAAAATTTTTGATTATTGCGGCGCCGCGCACCCCAAAATTCTATTACTTTTTGCGCCGCGCACCCCCTGGTGGGGCAACTTTACGCCGCCGCGCAGCCCTGATGCTGCGCGGTGCATGCTTGTAACAACCCGTAGTTTTGGGGGCATTTGCTGGGTATAACACGTTAGCTAAGTTATGTGTTATAGAGAATATGCATAGAATGCATAATAATGGCGCGAGGTGCCTTTCAACGCGCGTTTTAGAAATTTTTGGATTTGACACGCCCCATCCGGGTAATTTTGCAACACCGCGCACCCCTCCCATGATAATTATGGCGCCGCCGCGCACCCCCCTTGGGGGTGCGCGGTACTGCAGCTTTTTCACCAAAACAATTAATTACATGCGCGGTGATCCCCCTAAGGTACGGTAGTAAGTGCCAGTTCCTGTGCAGCAGATTTCAAGCCATATGACACCAAACGACATCCCGGCATCCCAGCGTTCACCGTCGGCACTCACCAGTTGCAAATGAAGCGTCCGGCATCGGTGGACACAACCACGTCGCCGTGACCCTTGCTCGCCAATGCTCGCGCCATGTCCTCCAGGGGCAGCGCGGAGCCGACCCAGCCCTCCAGCCCGCCCGCCCGGCCAGGCTCCACCTCCTGCCGCTGTGGGCTCCAGCCGTTGACGTCAGGCACCCGGAACGTGGCGCAGTTGTAGGCGCGCGCCTCCAGACGGAAGGAGGTGGCAGTGTTCGCAACGCCCAGGTGCAGCAGCACGATGGACGAAGATGAGGATGTTGGCGAGCAGCGGGTGCTGGTGGTGGTGGTGGTGGTGGTGGTGGTGGTGGTGGTGGTGGCAGCGGCGGCACTGCTGCTGTCGATGGTGATGGCAGGTCCTGGGCTGGGCGTCGGGCCGGGGACTGTGGCCGGGGCGCCCCTGTGCGGTGCGAGCGGCCCGGACGCCTTGTCGGACTCGGTGCGCAGTACTGCTTCAACCAGCTGACTCAGCTGTGCGTCCACGTCCTCTGCCCCCACGCGCATCACTGACGTGCCAAGAATCTGTGTTTACAATGTGCGCGGCAGTCAGCGGGGTGCCAGCCGAACCAGGCGTGGTTCGCCGCATCCGAGCGTCGAAAAAAGTAGCGTGAGCTCGAACCCAACTGCTGCCCGACCTTCACTAGCCGGATTATCATCATGTGCTTCAGAACTCTGCGTAACCCCGGCGTGACCGCCCGCTGGCGCACCTGGACTCGCAAATTTTCCTCCTCCTCGAGTAGGACCGGCGGTCCTCCTCCTTCGCCGCCTAGGAACTCCACTAGGCTTTGCGTTGGATTCTTGTCTACCCCCATAAATGGGCCGAAGCCGGTAACGAAGAACTTGACACATCTTGAAGTCATGAGTACGCGTGCGGCTCTCGGCCTCCGCGAGCAGCTTTGGATATCACCGCTAGCGACAAGACAGCTCGATGACCACCGTTACAGTGCAACGAGGGCCGGCGACGAGGTCGCGGGTGAGAAACCACAAGCGAAACAAGCTGTTCGGCCTCAACCCCCCCTAAATGCAGCGCTCCAGTTAGTAATGCCTGAGAGACATAGAAAGTTGAGTTTCGGATTGCAGGGACGAAGTCAGAGTGCGCGCGGTAATAGGCCAGCTATAGCGCCCGATTACATGACCTGGCCGGGGTGTGCGCGCTCCCGGGCGCGGCAAGGTGCTGCGACCTTATCTCTGCCTCAACCTTGGCTGCTTAGCTGGGCCGCGGCGCCGCGCCAGCAGCCCCCGCCCACTGTCCAGAGTTCAAAGCGCCTCAGAGCTCCTGCGCCTGTTCAAGCGCCCACTGCCAGCAACGGCAGGCAGGTTGCTGTGTGCACCCCAGGGGTCCCCTGGTGCCGCGGTGCGCCCACCATCACAATGTGGGCACTCGTCCTTGTCCCACCCTGACGACCCCCCCCCACTTTTCCTATTTTCCTCATGCTTCAAAAGCTCACACACCGGCTCCATGCCCTTTAACGCTCCCCCATCCCTCTAACTCACGGCCCCAAGCCCTCCGCCCCGCCTGCCGAGCGCCTACTTAAGCCTGCCGTGCAACCTGTCCCGGCCCCCCTTCTCTGCTACTGCGATGAGAGTCGCTTATCCAACTGGCATTTTCAAGCAGTTTGAAACATTCTGATGCAGCCTATTGTGATGCAATGTCCAGAGCAGTCAGGTAAAACACCGGACGTACCGTACCTACCGTACCGTGTCCTTGCGTGCACTAGCCTCATACGGTACTTCCCCTTCGCCCGGCCCGCCCCTGCCGCTCGCGTGCTTCTTTCAACATGTGATTTCAGGCCTCGTAGACAAGAAAGGCAGGCAGGCAGGCACAGTGCCAGTATCTTCCTTCTACCGGTAGAAATTTGCCCCTTTTCGGCCGAAAACGTAGAAGCTTTCAGGGGTTGGTGGGGCGCACGTCTACGAGAGTAGACGTTTTGGCATGTTTTGGTGCGGAAAAGAGGGGGAAGGGTAGAAATTTTGGGGGGTTTGGGGGGCTTGCCCCCCAAGAAAGTTTTTTAGGGTAGATAAATCAGAAGGGGGCATCTACACGGTAGTAGACACCGGGGGCCCAGGGGCATCTACAAGATACGGGCACTGGGCAGGCAGGCAGGCAGGCAGGCAGGCAGGCAGGCAGGCAGGCAGGCAGGCAGGCAGGCAGGCAGGCAGGCAGGCAGGCAGGCAGGCAGGCAGGCAGGCAGGCAGGCAGGCAGGCAGGCAGGTATTGCTTCGCTCAGGGGGCTCAGCCCCAAAACACCAATAAATCATCCATAGCAGTGCGATTGTAGATCGCCGGCCTCGTAGAAAATACTGAGCATTCAGATTTACAAGCAATCAGTCCTGCTGACTCCTGCTCCATTCCAGTGCATGCGTGGCCGCAACTAGTGACGCTCGCTCCACGAACCCCAACTCCGTTCTCGGGCCCAATGCCTCCACGGCTCCACCCCGCCGCCAGCACGCCTCATTACCCTCCCCTGCTCATTACGGACACGCGCTAAATTGCGAATGCGAAATGCGAAACGCCTCCTGGCCAGCCTGCATCACATCCTGCCCCGCTCTCTGTCCCCTGCCGCTGAAGTGAAGTTGCTTGCTGGGAGTCCAACTGGCGTTCCCAACCATCCTGATGCAACCAAACGTCGTGAGTGAGTATTACAGGCGGTCCCTCCTCGGGTTCGTGGGTCACCCTATCTGCTAACTCTGCTGACCATCACACCTGGCAATGGTAGCTAGCTGTGTTCGGTAATGAGATTCAGGTTCGGCCATTCAGCATCAGGACTTATAGGTGATGCACACAATTATGATGGTGTCACCAAACACGTCGTGCTGCGTTGTTTATTGACAGCCCATTACGATATACAACGGGTGTTGTAAGCGTCCCTATGGCATCCGCGGAGCGTTTTGACTGCTTACAGATGTTACTTTCACTGCTACTGATAATGCTGCCCGCTACTGCTACTGCTACTGCTACTGCTACTGCTACTGCTGCGCCGACCACACCACCACCTCCTCCGGCAGCACTACCTGCAGCACCATGCGCGGCTGCTGCGGCTGACGGCGCCGGCCGCCATCGCCGCCGCCGCCTTCGGCATCTCCGCCCGCTGCTGCTGCTGCTGCTGCCACCGGCCTTGCTATGCCGGGCTGCGTGGTGCACAGGAAGTGGTCGCCATCGGCCCGAGGGCGGGCTGCTGCGGCTGCTGCTGCTACTGCTGCGGCTGTTGCGGCTGTTGCGGGTGCTGCCACGGTCACCGGTGGCGCCGCGGCCCGAGGGCCGGAACGGCCATCGCGACCTGCACGGCCTCCTCCTCCCCCGGCGGCGTCGGCGGCGGCGTCGGCGGCTTGTGGCCCGCACCTGGAGATGACCGCCATGGGAGCGCCGCCATCGCCGCCGCCGCGCTCGCCGCTGCCTGCACTGTTGCTCGTGCGGGTGCTGGTACCCCTGCTGTTGTAGCTGGTGCGGGTTCGGGTGTGGGCGCTGCTGCCATCGGCGCAACCTGCTGCTGCGGCAACGGCGGCGGCAGGGCTCCCATCCGAACGGAGGCCCTGCCGCCGCCGCCCCGGCCAGCGCCGCCGCGCCTCCAGCTCCACCGAGTCCACCACTGAGGCCCTATCAAGCCCCCGCCCCTCCCGCAGCTGGCCTTCATGTTTGTCATCGCCGTCATCGCCGTCGTGCCACACGTCCACGTCAGCCTCAGCAGGCTCCGCCTCGAATGCATTGACGCCCTCCTCCTCCTCCTCCTCCTCCTCCTCCTCCTCCTCCTCCTCCTCCTCCTCCTCCTCCTCCTCCTCCTCCCCATCCTCCATCATCGGGTAGCCCTCCTCATCACCTCCATGCTGGCCACCGCGCTCGCCGTATGCCACGGCGCCGGCATCGCAGCCGTGCTGGCCATGCAAGGGGGCGCTACCGCCGGCGGCACCGGTGGCACTGCCCTCGGCACCGCGGGCAGGCGTGCTGCTGCTGCTGCTGCTGCTGCTGCTGCTGCTGCTACTGCTGCTTCCACGGCTGCTGCTACTGCGGCTGCTGTCCACGCATGCGAGGCGCCTGATGACCTTTTGGTGCGGCGGCCCCTCAGCAGCGGCGGCACTGCCGGCACTGCTGCCACCACCACCACCAGCGGCAGTTGCTCCACCACCACCTGTGCCTTTGGCAGAAGTGCCCCACGCAGCATCGCCGGCCCAGAGGCCGCCGCGGCCCGCCTGCCCGAAACCTGCTACAGGAGGTGCTGCAGCCGCCACCTGCCCCCTCCGTCGCTTCCCCACCTCAGCATCATCGCCCAGCACCGCGGTGCGGCGGCCGCCCATCCAGCTGCTACTGCCGCTACTGCCGCTGCTGCCGTCACTGCAGCCATGGCTGCTAGCGTCGCCGGCGCTGCCTCGCAGCGCCAGCGCCGGCGTCAGCAGCAGCCGCTGCCCCGGCCGCGCCGCCTCCACCGCCAGCGCCGCCGCCAGGCCCGCCTGCACCAGGGGCCTCAGCGCGCCCGCCACCTGCCGCCGCCGCCGCCGGCGTTGCCGCTCCCGCTGCCGCTCCAGCTGCTGCGCCTGCTGCTGCGCCTGCTGCCGCTCCAGCTGCTGCGCCTGCTGCTGCGCCTGCTGCTGCGCCTGCTGCTGCGCCTGCTGCTGCGCCTGCTGCTGCGCCTCCTGCTGCGCCTGATGCTGCTGGTGCAGCGGCGGCCGTCCGCCGCCCGGGCTACCGCTGTTACGGCTGGCTTTGGCGCCCTGCGGCGACAGCGGCGGCGGCAGCCGCGCAGCTGCTGCTGGTTCTGGCACCCCCAGCCGCAACGACAGCGGTGCAAGATCTCCTGATGCGCTACCTCCTGCCGCTGATGAGCTGCCGCCGCCGCCGCCGCCGCCGCCGCCGCCGCCGCCGCCCAGCTCCAGCAGCCAGTCCGCCATGCGGCACGACAGCTGGTCCAGTGCGGCCAGCAGGACCCAGTCCTCCCGCGATGACGCATGCACGCCGCCGCCGGAGGCGCAGCAGCAGCAGTCGTCACCGCCTGCCTCGTCGTCGTCACCCTCCTCCTCACCAACGTCGCCACCATTGCGGCGGCTTCCGTCGCTACTGCCACCATAACCGCCGCCGCTGCTGCTACTGCGGCGGCGGCTACTGCCATGCGCGTCGGCGCGAGCCGCTGGCTGCTGCTGACGCCAGGCCTCCTCCGCCTGCTGCTGCTCTTGCCGCTCCGTCAGCAGCCGCAGCCGCTCGCACCACTCCCGCGCCTGACCGCTGCGCAGCTCCGCCACCGCTCCATCCGCATACTGCTGCTGCTGCTGCTGCACCGCCGCTGTTGCCCAAGCTGTATAATCCACACCCGGCTCCCCACCCGCGCAGGCCTCCCACCCGCGCCACTCATCCCGGCCGCCGGTGCCGCTGCGGCTGCTGCGTCCAGCACCGCTGGCGGCGGCGCCTGCGCCCAGCCCCGCCGCCGCCAGCGGCTGCGAAGCCGCCTGCTGCAGCGCCTCCGGCTGTAGCGCCGCCTGCTGCAGCGCCTCCGGCCCCTGGCCCGTGCAGCCGCCAGCGGGCGGCGGCTGCAGCAACAGGCAGCACAGCGGGTCGGCCCACACCTCCGCCCGCAGCCAGGTCATGAGGCCGTGCGCCACCAGCTCCGCCGCCAGCCGCTCATCGTGGTCGGCCCAGGCCAGCGGCTGGCGATGGCGATGGCGGTGGCGGAGCAGGCGGGGCTGTAGCTGCTGGGGGCGTTGGGGCTGCACTAGCTGTAGCCGTAGCAGCTGCTGGGAACGAGGCTGCTGGGGGCCGGGGTGCTGCTGGCGCTGCTGGGGTTGGGGCTGCTGCAGCGCCGCCGGCGGCAGTTGCGGCCTCGGCTGTAGGTGCTGCTGTGGGGCGGCGTCTGCTGCCGCCGCCGCGTGCTGCCGCTGCGACCGCAACTCTGCCAGCTGCTTCAAGCGCAGCAACGGTGAGCTCGCGCGGCGGTGGTTTGGCAGCAGGAGAGGGACGGAGGACGCGCACGGCGACGGTCCCTGCAGCTGCTGCTGCTGCTGCTGCTGCTGCGACGGCGGCGGCGGCGGCGGCGGCTGCGGCGGCGGCGGCGGCGGCGGCGTCCCCTGACCCAACAGCCCGCGGGTGTGTTGGCGGCGGTATGCAGGTGATGGAGCCCGCGCCGGCGAGGGCGAGGGCGAGGGCGCGGGTGTGGTGACGGGCCCGGGGCGCAGCAGCGGCGGTACCTGAACAAGCGGCCAGCACAGCCGCCGCCGCAGGTGCGGCAGCAGGGCGGGCAGCGGCGGAGCGTGAGCGGGAGCGCCGTCAGCTGCGTCGGAGGGAGCTGATGCGGAGGCTGGTGATAAGGGGCTGGTTCCCAGCAGCGCCTTAGCCTGCAGGGCAGCAGCACGGCAGCAGATCAGGGCCGCAGCACGGCAGCAGCTCAGGGCCGCAGCACGGCAGCATAACAGGGCGCATGAGGTGCTGCTACGCGGCACAATCCCGGCATGCGCACCCATGACCGCGCACATGCATGCGCAGCAGGACGAAACGTCTCGTGATGAGGACACCGAAGTAAGAGGCACTCCACACTGCACACGCACCACACGCCTCACCGCGTCCACCGCCTCCTGCGACACCCTGGCCAGCGCATCCCGCAGCTCGGCCTGGCTGTAGCCCACCAGCGTGTCCTCCACGTCCCCTGCTACTGCTGCCGCCGCCGCCGCCCCGCGCTCCCTAACCGAGGCGCCTGCTGCCGTACCGCCGGCGGCCACCGCCTCCCGAGCCTGCTCCAGCTCGTCACGCAGATCTCCATTCTCCGCGCGCTGAATGCAGTGTGGCGGCACATACACACACGTACGCACGAAGCTGTAAGAGGCAATGCCAAGTACGGGAATCCGAGCCCTGCGTCGTTTTTACGGGAGCATCACATGCGCGGACTTGGTTTTGGTGTCCCTTGTGCTCTTTAGAACACTAAGAGGCCGCATGAGCCGTACGAGCCGCACGGAGGCGAGCACAGACATATAGCGGCAGCCCTGCGGTAGCTGTGTGCCAGTAGGCAGGTTCGTTGCGGCCCCACTCGCGGGGGCACGGCCCCCACCCGCCCATGCCAGCTCCCACCCGACCCGCGCGTTCCTTGCAGGAAACAGCAGATACAATGCAGAGCCCTCACCAGAGTGCCGATTTCGATCTCCAGCTTGTTCCTTTCGCTCCTCAGGTCCTCCACCTCCGCGACCTGTGCAAGGCAGCATGCGTGGGCAGGGAGGGAAGCACGTGCCATGGCCTGCTTGTACGTGTGCGGTCGCGCGCATGGCGTCACGAGCAAACAAGCGCGCAAGTAAAAGGCACCAAGTCCGGCCATTCAGCAATGGGCAGCTCTGCATGACGCGGCATGTGATGCAGCGGAGCGGAGGTGAAGAAGCCATATCCACCGTGACTTACCGCCCGGGACTGCTCCAGCAGTGCGGCCGCCGCCGCGGCCTCGGCCGCATGGCAGGCCGCCTGCAGCTCACGCTGCCGGGCCTGGGGGGGGGGGTGTGGTTACCAGCCCAAACTAAACCAAACCCAATGCATAAGAGCGAGGAGGTGAGCGTAGCCATCCCCATGGGGGGTAGCCATCCATGGGGGGGGGGAGAGGTGTAGTTCATTCTAGAAACCAAAGGTGGGCGGGGGGCCGGGGGGCCGGGGGCAGCAGGGCTTGAGTGCGCCAGGCGGTGGTGTCTGCCGGGATAGATGCTGGACTGGAGCAAGCAGCTGGCAGAACTCGCTGCTAAAAGAGAGAGAGAGAGAGAGAGAGAGAGAGAGAGAGAGAGAGAGAGAGAGAGAGAGAGAGAGAGAGAGAGAAGCCCAACACATTCCTCTTCATACGGACATGCTCACATGCACGTTGGCGTCACTCACTTCTGCATCCGCCAGCGCCGCCAGCGCCGCCCGCTCAAAGTTGCGTAGCGACTGGAGGTCCCGCTTGAGATCCTGCGTGCGTCACAATTGGAACCCGAATACCGTGCGTGACCGCGAACAAGAGCAGCAGCAGCAGCCAACCTGGCACACCCCCGCCCTACCTCTTGCCGTTTGTGCGACCGCCGTAGTTCTCGCGTGAGCTCCTGTGACCGCGTGCGTGCGTGCACGTGCACGTGCACGCATATGCGCATGCCGACAGTCAGCCGACAAAATAATACGCATCGCATGTGTGTGCTGCGTGTGCTGTGGGCAACGCGAAGGGCAAAGCGAAGCGCACCAACAAATTGCACGCACCACATCACCCCCACCACGGCACCCACCCTCTGCTCCTGCCGCTCCGCCTCCGGCCGCTCGCCGGCCTCCACCTGGCCACGCTGCCACGCCAGCTGCAGCCGCTCCAGCCGGTGCTGCTGGTGCAGCGAGCCCCACAGGCCGCCGGAGCCAGCCGTAGCTGTGGCGCCACCACCATCGGCTGTGCCAGCAGCGGCTGTAGCAGCTGTCACGGCTGTAGCAGCGCTGTCGTGCGCCGTGGCCGCTTGCCGGTGCTGCGGCGGCGGCGGCCGCGACCACCGCCACAGCGCCGTAAGCTGCTGCTGCAGCCATTCCACCGCCGCCCGCAGCGCCGCCTCCAGGATCCCCAAGAGGCTGGGCAACCGTGGCCGCAGCAGGCGTGGAGCGGCAGCCGCCGCAGCCGCCACAGCCGCCTGCGCGCCCACCGCGCCAACCTCGGAGCCGCTGCTGTTGCTTCCGCTGACGTCATTGCTGGTGTTGCTAGCGGTGCTACTGCCCTCTCCATGCGCGCCGCCACCGCTACTGCCTTCCGGTGCGCTGCCTCTGCTACTGCCCCCAGGACCGACCACAGGCGCAGCTGTCGCCATCCCTGCCGGCCGCACAGCAACTTGCAGCGCGGACGGTGGCTGCTGCTGCTGCTGCTGATGCTGCAGGTGCTGCTGCTGCTGCGCCTGCTGCTGCTGCGCCTGCTGCTGCTGCGCCTGCTGCTGCGCCTGCTGCTGCGCATTCCGCTGCGCCTGCTGTTGCGCCGACGGCTGTGCCCGGGTCTGGGGCTGAGGCTGAGGCTGTTGCAGCGGCCGTGCTAACACGGCGGTTGCCGCAGAGCCGCCCGCTGCGCCTTGCTGCCCTGCGCCGCCCACCCGGCCCACGCCGCCCTCCGTCCAGCTGGCGCCGCTGCTGCTACTGCCGTCGCTACTGCCGTGGCTTGGTGCACGTGGCTGGCTGGCACCCGCCGCTGACGCCGAGCCAGTGCTGGTGCCAGTGCTGATGCTGGCCGCCGCATCAGTAGGCAGCAGGCCCGGTGGGTGTCGCTGCTGGTCTGTTTGATTCGGTTGCAGCAGCTGCCCGCCACCACTCCGCCCCTGCTGCACTTGCTGGCCGCTGGAGCTCGGGGCCCTGACGGCGGCCGCCGCGGCCGCGCCCCTGCTGGCGCCACCCTCAGCCGGGGCGGCTTCACCCTCCGATGGCAGGGCCGGGGCCGCTGGCGCGCCGCTGCCGGCAGCATCCCGGCCTGCAGCATCCCCGCTACTGCCCGCTGCTAGGAGTCGTGGCAAGCCGGTCTCTGCACCGGACCCCTCCGCCGCGCCAGCCTCTGCCGCGCCCGTGCCCACCGCCCGCGGCACGGGTGCACCAGCGCCGCCGACAGCACCAGCGCCGCCGCCGCCGCTGCCACTGCTGCTTGCCCCGGCCGCCGCCTCCATCGCATCCACCACCGCCGCAATGAACGCGATCAGCAACACGGCCACCGCGGCATCACCCACCAGCGCCGCAGCGGCCGCCGCCTCCTCTCGCGCCTCCGCCACGGCCACCGCGCTGCCAGCCTCAACCGCATGCGCCACCGCCGCCGCGGCCGCGGTGGCGGCTGCGGCGGCCGCCATTGCTGCGGCGGCGGCCGCCTTGGCGGCGTCTGCGGCGGCGGAGACGGCTGGCTGGAGCAGCCTTGTCACAGCGCTGCGGCGGCTGCTGCCGCTGCTTGGCTGCGCCGCCGCTGAATGTGAATCAGCGGCAGCTGCACCTGCACCTGTGCCTGCGCCTGCAGGCGTCTGTGTGTCGGCCGGCGTGGGGGCCGCTGTCCCGCCCGGACCGGCCGATGCTGCAGCGCATTGGGTGGATGCCCCCGCCGCCTGGGCCCCCGCCACTCCCCCTGGCTGCTCCCCCGATGCCGCCCTCTCTTCCGCATCCTGCGCCGCCTCCGCCACCTCCCCCGCCTCCGGCCCCTCCTCCGCCGCCCCGGCCTGGCTCACCAGCAGGTACGGCAGCGATGCGGCCATCAGGTCCGCCCACACGTAGGCCGCGGCCGTGCCCAGCGGCGGCGGCGGCGGCGGCAGCGCCCCCGGGTCGAGCTCGGAGAAGCGCTGGGTGTTGGCGCGCGCGATCAGCGCCGCCGCCGCCGCCGTGGCGGCTGCGCCGCCGGCGGCCGCGGCGGTGGCGGCCGTGGCCGACACGGGGCCCGCTGCCGCGGTTGCCGCGTCTGCGGTTGGGCTGGGTGCCCCGGGCGCAGTTCCTGAGTCGGCTGTTGGGGCGGAGTGCTGCGGCGGCGCGCAACGTGCAACCCCGGCCCCGCCTGGTGCTGCTGGCGGCGCCTCCACATCCCTGCTGCCAGCCCCTCCCCGATGCTGCGGCCTCGCACCACCGCCACGACGGCGGCTCCACGCAGACGCGCCTGGCGCAAGCAACGACGAGAGGCGCTGCGGCGGCAGCCGCATCCCGCCGCCGCCACTACTGCTGCTGTCACAGGTCCGCAGGGCCAGCACGGGGCATGTCGAGGAGCGCATTGCCAGCAGCGGCAGGGGCACGCCGGCGGCACAGCGCCGCTGCCGCACGACGGCTGCTGACGCTAACGCTGACGGTGCCGCGACCCCCGCTGCTGCCACGGCCCCCGGCGGCTGCGTCCCCGGGGCCAGGTGGGCGTGGGCGCCGCCGCCCAGCTGCTGCATGCTGTAGGGGTCTTGCTAGCTAGCTACCTACCTAGCTAGCTCAGCGCGCTCGAATGTTTTGGGGTGGAGGGCTGGCGCAAGCAAGCAAGCAACGGCGAGCTTACGTGCCTTGCGCTCGAAAGGAGGACACGGATGACGCCAGCGAGCGCTCCGCGACTCGAGCTGCCCGGCGACAGGCCGTGAAATTCGCGGTCGCTCCTCCTCGGTACCGTGGCGCGCTGCTTCCGTGGCCCGCGCCGGAGCTCCAAAGAGCAGCTTCGCGGCTTGCGGGCTATCACTGCTGCTGCACCTCCTGCTGCTGCTGCTGCTGCTGCTGCTATTAAGCCTGCTGGCTGGGTGACGCCGCGAGAGAGGCTGCGTGCAAACGCGCTGAGCCCAAACCGGCGGAAGGCGCCCGCGCTGCGGGTGCTGCACCTTGCCAACTCGCAAGTCTCGCCGAGTGCTACGACGCGGTTCCGTAACTGAAGAAAAACTGTGTCGCGCGACGCAGCCCGAAAATCGCGAATTTCGGTTCACCCGCAGGTCGCCGCAAGCCGGCGCAATGGCAGCCACGCAGTGTAAAAGCGTTATGCCGAGATGCACGGCCTGGCACGGCCCCGGTTTTGCAGTCACCCGCCCCCTTTCCCCATGCCAGCACGCGTGCCAAACCAATGCCCCCACCCACCCACCCGCACACCTCCACATTCCTGCAGCCCTCATCTGACGCTCTGCATCATCACATTTGCGTTTACTTTCCGCTTGGCGTGCTGGGTTGACCAAGCGCATCCAACCAAGCGCATGGCGCATGAGCACCATAACTCCCTGCACAAACTTTGATGTAAGAGATCCGCTTGACACATAGTGGTAGTACGCGGGGATGCAAGCAGTGGTCGCCGCGGCGATGCTCCACCGACATTCGCCTCGCAGCGAACCCGCGTCGTTTCGGGCAATTAGCAGAGCTGTATCTACTAGAGCCATGGTTCCGCAAGTAGGAGTACCAGAGCATTTTCGTGCTGCATATTGGAACGAGGTTAGGTCTCTGAGTCTCAGAAGTCGTAGAGCGTTGGGTCACAGGTGCGCGCGAAGGGCAAAAGTATTTCAATCAGTGCTGGAGATGGAACGGGTGCGTCTCCGTTTAAATCGACTGTTGGAACCTCGGCAACAGCGAGGCGCAGCCGCGAGCTCCTCCCTCCTTCCCCAGAAACAGCCGTAACATCGCATGAGCTTACAAGCTCATTTAAACATAACTTGTGTGCAAGAACGCGTCAGCGCGCCGAGGCCCCGCGGCTGTCCCGCGGGTCCTGGGCCTGGCAGGGTGCGTTCTTGCCCCGCGGCGACTGCGGAAGCCCTCCGGCAGCGCTGCCGCCAACCCGAGCAAGAGCGGCAAGACAAAAGAGTTTGCATGCCTCAATGCAAGGTTGGCATGGCCGCGACGGCGAGCCCGCACGGCCAGCGCAGCGAGCTTAGCCCCCGCAGCGACGCATGCGCACCCAACCAACCAGGACTGACCATAATGATGCTGCACTTCGAGAGCCCGGGAACAGATCAGGCGACGCCCCTTGCTGCAAGTTTCCTGTGAACCGCGCAGGGGCACGCCTACCAGGCTTGACCTGTCAACGCATAAGCCTGAGCGCAGAATAAATACCGGTACTAGGCTCTGAGCGGCGCGTGAGGAGGAGCTCTGTCGATCTTTGCACCCACGCCCCTGCACAGCTTTTGTCCTGTAGCCTGACGCTGTGCTTGTCGTGCGCTCAAAATTGCACAACGGAAGCTAAAAAGCAGCGCGTTTTCCGAAGGGGCCGGTCAGCTGGCAGGCTCTCCCATCTTTGCCCATGCCGGTCCCCAAGAAGCATTTAGCCCCTTCGGACTTCGCACGTAGCGTAAATCCAAGAACAGGCAACGAACACACTATTTTTGCACACTCTAATTTGCTCAAAGCCCAGCCCACCTGTGCAACGCGGCAGAGCTGCAGACCGGCCCCGTAACTGGGCCAGCACTTAGTTTGGCTTTTTGACAGCAATGGCTTCTCTGCCTAAGTCATTCTCTGCTGAACCCAAGGCGTGTGTCAGGTGCGCCACGGTGTCTTGGAGAGCTTGCGCAGCGCTTCGGGCCAGGCTGCGTTGACTGGCTTCACCCCGTTTGGCGTGCGTGGCTTACAAGTGTCATGTCATCTACCTGCACGACATGGCTGTGGCGCGTTTGAGCCAGTAAACGGACAACGGCACTCCTGACTTGCCAACGCCTGCGCGGTGCAGGCCGCCTGCTGCTCGTGCGCCTCTTGGTTCTGCAAGCGTTGCTGCTTCTTCTCTGAGGTGCGCAGTGGGTGGTTTGGCCGGGTCTTGTAAGTCTCGGCGATGGTCTGCGCGCGCGCAACTGTCCGCCAACGTTGCTATACAGGCGCAGATATAATATGACACATTTGTCCTTGGCAGCTTATCGGGCTGTTGCTTCGCGTCGTTGGCGCAATGGCGCAGCTGGTCAACGCGCCCCGGGTCAAAGCGTTGTCGAAAACCGTGCCTTTCCACCCTTTCCAGCCCCCTTCCAGCCCGCCTTGAAGCCTCTGTGGACAAGCACGCACCTTACCCATGCCGTTACCAACCCCTTCCCCCGGGTCCCTCACCTCTTGCCGCTACAGTATGAGCACGGCCGCCCGCGCGATGGCCACCTCCCGCGCCGTCCAGGCTGCGGCCTCCCCTCGAACGTCCTTCGCGTGGACCAAGGTGCACGCGGCCCAGAGCTTTGCCATGCGGGCCGCGCCCCGCCCGGCGCCAGTCCCTTCATCACCATCTCCCGTCGCTCCCAGTAGCACTTCCCAGGCGCCCCAGCAGGCCGAGGGCTCCACGCTGGCGACCATGGTCAATGCCATGCTCGCCAAGATCGCTGGCCTGCTGCAGGACGAGTCCAAATCCAACCCCCCGCAACAGCCGCCGCCGCCCACCATCACTTTCATCCTCCCGGACTGGTGCCTGTCCCCGGCTGAGGCCGAGGCTGAGGCCGAGGCGGACCGCTTCTCTTTCTCCTCCTTGTCCTTCTCCTCCTCCCTCCGCTCCTCCACCACCTCCGGGCCCCTCTCAAACCCGTCCTCGTCAGCCGGCGTCTCGTCAGTCGCCCGCATCAGGGCCCTGGGCCGCCGCCTGGGCGCCCGCCTCTGCAGGTGGGTCGACCGCACCCTCGACCGCGCTGTCTACGAGTACCGCGAGCTGCGAGACCGCATCCGGCACGGGCCCAGCCGCGGCCGCGGTCCCGCGCCGGCGCTGACGCCGGCCCTGGCCGCTCTGGTGCGCGCCCAAGAAGAAGAGCTCTTCACGCTATCTGAGGCGCCGCCGGTGCCGCTGCCGGTGACGGCGGTGGCCGGCCCCAGGCCGGCGCCCCGCCGCCGCCGCCGCAGCGGCAACAGCGGCGGCGGCGGTCGCCTCGCCCGCCTGCTGCGCAAGCTGGTGGCGGCCCTCAAGGCAATGCTTGGACGACAAGCCGCCGTGCCGGCCGCTGCCACAGGCGCGTCCCCATCCTACGCTGCTGCCGCCATGGACGCCACGCCCACCCGCTCGCTCCCCACCTCCACATCTGCGAGCATTGATGAAAGCAGTGGCCAGGTGGCGGCAGTCGCAAGCGCGCATTCGGCAGCAGCAGCTGGCGGCCCCAACACGGCAGTAGCTGGGAACAATGCACGGCGGGCGAGGCAGGCGTGGGCACGCGCATGCATGCTGGCGGTTGCCAGCAGCAGCAGCGCTGGCAGCAGCAGCTCCCTTGTTTCTGCCTCGAGTTGTGAGCCTGCTGGCCACAGCAGCTTCATATGCAGCAGCAGCAGCAGCAGCAACAACAACCTGGACTCGGCCCAGTTCGCATCCACCGCTGTCAGCGCCTCCCTCTCGCCTGTGCTGCTGGGCTCTGCGGCGCCCTCGGCAACAGCCCCGTCCACTGCCCGCAGAGCCACCGCTACCTGCGCCTGCATGGAGCTAGAGCCCGCAAGCTCGAAGACCGCAGCTCTTGCCGCCTGGGATGCACATGGGCTTGCGGATGACAGCGATGGCAGCGATAATGAGGACATCCGTAACTACACTCGCCTGGCGCGCTACGCCTCCTCCTCGTCCTCATCTGCCCCCTCGGACAGCGAGGACGACAACGGCGAGGGGGCAGCGGCAGCGCGGCACGGGCAGCACAGCACCTCGGCTGGCGCCCGCGTGGGTGGCTGGCTGGCGGCAAGCCTGGCTAGTGGTGATGCCAGCAGGAGCCGGTACTGCCGCCGGCAGAAGCAGCAGAAGGGGGCGGCCGTAGCAGGCAGTTACCAGCCCGTTAAGCTGGCAAGGCCCGCAAGCGCTGCCGCCTACCAGTAAAGAGCCAGATGATGATGGAGGGTTGAGGATGTGGATGAGATCATCTGGATGTAATAAGAGGGTATATCAGTGTATGGAGTTCTGCACATTATGGCCTGGGGCAGTTAGCGCGTTGAGCTCTACTGGAGCTGTGTTTCTTGCTGCGTCAGGTCGAATCACGTGGATCGCGTATTGTGTTGGGCCAGTTAAAGTGACCGGTGCGGGCCGGGAGGGTGTCAGGTTAGCAATGGCAACGCCGCCTGAGCAAGTTTGGCGAGACATTCGGAAAGTGCCAACCTGCACTGTCATGCCCCAGCGGGTAACCAGGCAGAGCGTGTCACCGTGCTGTGCTTAGCTGTGCCAATGCGTGTACGACAGCCGAACGGGCAAGACCCGGGGTTCCGCAAGGGGCTTTGTGGGGGGTTGCCGGGCGTGTCAGTAGCGCGTGTCGTGGCAGTTTGTTCGTAGCGCAGCGTGGCCGAGCCGTCTTGCAGGGCTCAGGCCACGGCGTTTCTAAGTGTATCGTGTACTTCGTGCGTTACTTAAGCCACGTATGTTAGGGCGCCAGTGAGCAGCAGACGGTCTGAGCCGGCAAGTAGTGTCAGACCTGGCGGGTGGCCCATGCGGTGTGAGTGGCCTTAGCGCGTGAAAGAGCTCAAACAAGCTTGTCTTGTTTTGAGCTACTTGAACGTCTTTTCATTTAGCGATTTTAGAAACAAGCACCCGTCATCTGCAGCTGCGTAAAGACTGCAAATAAGTTGTAAATCACGAGACGGAGCACGTTTTGTCTGTCGACCGCCTGTTCTGCTGGTCCGCGGGAGCAAGGGACCTGGGCAGACCTCAGCTCACGTTCCGTGGCTGGGGGGGGATAACCAGCGGGGCACGTGCGGGTTACATCAGCACACGGGAGGGCGTGACAGCACGTTGGGAACGAAGCGCAGGGCTGGTTTGTCAGGGCTCGTGCCACATAATGTGCATGTATCCGCTGCGGTGGAGTGATACCGTAACATGGACTTGCATGAATGGAAAGTGATATTGCTGAGCAAGAAAGCAGACAAGGCTCCCTATTGGTCGCGCTGGCGTAGAGTAATACTGTAGACCGGATACGAGGCCATGGCCTCCGCAAGCAGGAGGCAAGCGCGTCCATCCGCTTGCGCCCTGGGAAAGGGACTGAGTAATGAGACCGCGCCACACATGTGCATCCTCGTTTTGCTGATGCTCAACGTGCTTGCGTGCTTCTACCAGCACGCACGCGCACAGCCGCTACGGCACCCAGCCATCTCCTACATTCCCCAACAGTCAGCGCCGAGCGACTCAAACCGCCAGTGCCCCCGTGCGCGTGCGCGCACCTGCAGGCGCCCTTGGCTTCCCACAATCCATGACAGCGTCAGGCGCTAAGCCCAAAGTGCGCCCATGTCCACCGATTCATCACTATCTGAATCGGGACCTTCCTGCCATCCCGAGTCCTCCACGTCGGTCACTTCCGGCGTGACCATCGCCTCATCCTGCTCGAGCGCTTCTCTGAACTCCTGCACCTCCCTTAGGTATTGCCGCCGCACCTCCATCACACCCTCTACGCGCTTGCGCTCCTGTCGCAAACACTCTGGCAACCATGCAGTCGCGCGCGTCGCCACCACAGCCGCCCTGGCGACCGCCATGCTGGTGGCGCTATTTAGGCCGGCCGCATACAGTGCCTGTGCTGTGGTGTAAGGCCTCGAGTGCGGCGGCACGGGGCTGGGAAGGAAGACAGGTTTTAGCCAATTCCACTGGTTGAACGCATAGCCGCACTCACATTTGTCGCCACCTACACCAACCTCATACAGCAGCTCACTCCATTCCGTATCGCCTACTCCCGCCCCCACCGCCATGGCACGTGCGGCCGCCGCCTCCCCGTGAGGCTTCCCTGCGCTGTCTGCCGACCGTGCTCCCTGCACCCCCGGAGCGCACATCTGCCCCTGCCTACGAACGTTCTCCATCTCCCGCTGCTGTTGCCACGCTGCCAAGGAGCGCTGCTGCAGCCACCAGCGTAGCGCTCCAAATTGTGTGTACTCACGGCGGCGTGAACTGCTCATCTTAAGGACTTGGTCCAGCAGAGGGAGGTCTGCCGCCGGACCGCGTTCGCGCAGGTAGGTAGCTGCAGCGAGATTCCCCTCCGCCAGCGCCTCGTGCAGTGGGCTCTTGTGCTCCGGACCCACATCCTGCAGCAAGTACGGAGATACGTCATGTGTGCGCATGTGCGTATCACATGCATGCAGGGCCGCCCGCCGCGTGTGTCAGGGCATGCGTCTACAATGTCAGGTGCGGGCGTCCACGCACGTGAACAGCGGCGGATAGCAGTAGTTAGCAGCAGATGAGGGGGGCTGCGCCTCTCTATCTTCGCTTGTACATACTCGGGAAGCGAAACAGCCACTTCCAATCTGCTGAGCACTAAATAACACACCTGCACTGCCGCCGCCCAGGCCTCCGTGCCCATCACCGCTTCCGCCCACTGCAGCTGCTCTACCGAGCCGAACGCGGCGATGGGCCACAGCACGACCCGCGCCCCCAGCCGCTCATGCAGGAAGCGCAGCGTGGCCAGGTCAGCGCCGATGCTTGCCGCGATCCCGAACAGCGCTGAAAGCGTGGCCTGCTTGTCACGCACGCCACTGTGCGGTACGAAGCTGGACCACTGCCACCACAGGCCTTTGAGCTCCCTGATTACGGCACGGAGCCCGGCCGGCGCTGCCTCGGGAGTGAACTCAGGGCCAAGAAGGCTCAATCCTGGCAGCAGCTGCTCCACCTTCATCAGTTTCGGGAGCTTGGCCTTAGCAGCCGCACATCTTGCCGCATGCTGCGCTAGCGCCTCGTCACCGCCTGGGATCAAAGATGCAGCCCATCGCAATCGCTGCTGGTAGTCGACGGGCCTCGAGGTGTACAGGCCGCCGGGCCAGTATTTGCCACCCCATACTCCAGAGTCGTCATTTAATAAGGTTGCCACGCACTCCGGCTGCTTTGCCATCAGGTATTCGACCTTGTCCCTCCAGTCTGGCGTTTTGCTGCAGAGCGCATGTGTCAGAAAGCAAGGCGCTGTCACTGGTGGCGCGACCTCTTCTGGTGGCGCCTCTTCTGGCAACTGCAGCTGCAGCGGCGGCGGCGGCGGCGGAGCAGCGGCCCCTTCCTGCTGCTGCTGCTGCAGCTGCAGCTGCTCGAGCGTGCCCCACCGCTCACACAGGTCTCGGAACACGGGCAGCGGGCAGCCTTGCGCCACGTCCAGCAGCAGCCAGCCAAAATGCACCCAGCGGCTGCGCGGTGGTAGGTCGTCCAGCAGCTGGTATAACAGCGCCACGTGGCCGCCGCGCGCCGCCGCTGCCGCCAGGGTGGCTGTGCGCACCGACCGCTCCCCCCGCTCGGTGAGGTTTTCGTACACGCCCGCCTCCTCCTCCAGCCACGTCAGCACGGCCCCCTGCCCGCTCTCGCAGGCAGCCACCGCCACCTCCAGCACCTCCGCCTTCCAGCCGTGGTAGCATCCCCGCATGCCCCACAGCAGCTGCAGCACGGAAAGGTGCCCCGCCTTCGCTGCGGCGCAGGCGGCGCCTAGCATAACGTCGCAGCCCTCCGCCAGCAGCCGCTCACACTCCGCCATATGACCGGCAGCGGCCGCCGCCGTAAGCGCGTCGGAGCCAAGGCTGCAGCCGCAGTGCCGCAGAGCGGCGTCAAGGCTGGCCGCGTCCCCGCTGCTGGCAGCGAGGCACAACAGTCGCCGGCGCTGGCGCAGGGTTAGGCCGCGCCAGGGCTCCGGCTGTCCCCAGTGCTCGCAGAACTGCCGAGCGGGCCAAGGCGAGGCCGCTTCATCGGGCCTTTGCGCAGGCGTCGCCGCGAGCTGGATGGCCGAATAGCGAACGTCTTCGCGCAGGCATGCCGCTGCATCCTTGCACGCGAGCTTGAGCCCGAAGACCACGTCTGCTATCGGTAGGAAGCCTGCTATCCTGTGAATGAGCTCGGGAGTTAGCAACCTCCATGGGACTGTAGACTCGCAACGTCCTGCACGTTGCATGTCGAAAGTTGGTTTCGAAACGAGCAGAGGGAGCCTTACGCGTATGATAAGTCAATCACCAATGACGAAGTGCAATTCTCGACTAAGCGGCCTGAACGAAGTTTACCGCGCCATGTGACTGAACCTGCTGGCCAGTCCATGCGCCCACCCACCCACCCCACCCCGCCCCCATCCACGTCCACTCCCAGTCCGTTCGGGGCACCCCGCCCCCTCCACTCATATCCACTCTTCTAAGTACGGCATCTAGCAGCAAAGAGGCTGTTCAACCTTCAGTGTCCTACCAAATCAGCGTACCGATTGCCGCGCAGCGTCAGTCACTGAACACGTCCTCTCCCTACTCCTCGCCTTCCTCCCATACGCCTTCTCCCTCACCGCTGGGCTCACTCTCGTCCTCTCCATCTGACGAAACGCTGTACCCGTCGTCCCCCTGGCCCAGCCTCCGATCCTGGCATTCCTAAAGGCCATCGCGTAGCTCTCCTCCACCGCCCGCACTAGCTACCATCTGCCTCATGCCCAACACGCCCGCCCGCCACCCGTCGCTCCTCCGCCGCGCCCGTGGTTCCTCCTCCTGCAGCTGCCTCCCGCGCTGCCTCGGCGGCAGCCGCAGCAGCTGCTGCTGCCTTCGCCCTGACGCCCTATCTTTCATCTCCTATGCGTCCACCCGCCAGTTGTCAGTGCAGTCACCAGCAATGTAGACGTGGGTCAGGAGGTCCCGGGTCGTGAACGTTTCGGTTCCGTGTGCCGGCACCCGTGGCCGGCACCGGACTGGCCAGGAACGCCGCCCTCAGCGGCTCAGCCACTGCCATTGGTTGGCCGAGTAGAAGTGGTTCATGCGGCCAGAGCAGCCAACCGACACCACAGCAGCATGCCCCACTGCGCATCTCGTTCTGCTTCAATCGGGCTACAAAATGCCCACACGGGCAGGCATGTTGCGGCAATTGTCGCACCCAGGCTAGCTAGGGATACTCGCAGCACGTGTGATGGGTGCAATGGCGACAAGTCCGCAAAGGCTGCACGATTCTCTTCTTACATTGAGGTCAATCCTTGGACTGTGATCAAGAGATGAATGTACGGTTCGTGATACCGTCTACTTGCACACACGAGGATACCACCCCGCGCGCTAACACAGCACCCAGGCTCCGAGAGAGGAGGAAATGGGTGGGCCTTGCCATGTTCCGCCACACGCGCGTGGTTATGCAATGGTCGCGAGAATGGACGCCATATCATACTTGAACACACGGGGTCACATTGCACCTTCGGAAGGGCGCGGTAATGCACGCGCGCCTGCTCAAGCACCAGCACACCACTGTGTAGGCACCCGCTGAATCCATGAATGCACGTGCGCGCTGGACATACAAAAGAATCGCTACCTACTCAGCTGCCGCCAATAGTCAGCTGCTAAGCGCTAAGTTGCGCAACGAAATCACAAATTGACATCTGACAGCCCGCAGCCTCGCTTCCGCCTGCGCTCTTCCCAGGCAGCTCGCGTATATTGCAGCCGCCACCCAACGGCGTATTGCGCGCGTTCCAGTCCTGCCATGCTTCTTTTATCATGCCTTGCAGGCGCTGCATTGCGGTCAACACACATAACCGTAGCACAGCGGCTACTGCAGGTCGGCGTCGCGCCAACGAGCTCAGCGGGTGCTCTCTACTGCCAGTCGCTGGTCAGGACCACGCGGTAGCGGGCCTTGCCGGACAGCACGTGCTGCATGGCCTCGTTAACCTGTGCATGCGTTTTCGTGGCAATGTCACATGCGGGAGGGACAAGTGTTGAGAGCAGGACCGGGTTGGGACACAGCACGCGGGTGTGTGTGTGTGTGGGGGGGGGGTCATTCCAAAAACCAAAGCGACCATTGCAACCCAAAAATCCAGAACCCAGCACCATTGAGTGCGGAGGAGGGCGTGCAACAGGAGAAGGACATCCCGCCATTCTGCCCTCTTGACAGGTTTGAGCACCCACCTTGCTCAGCGGCATGGTCTCCACCAGCGGCTTCACGCCGTGGATGGCGCTGAACTCCAGCATCTCCTTCATGTCCGCACGCCCGCCCACGATGGAGCCGACCACCTGTCGTACGGAACGAGAATAAGAGAAAGCTGAATGCACAGGTTGGTGTGACCGGCGGCCGCATGCTTCTCCTATCTTCATGGTGAAATCCATGTAGCGCGTTACACCCAGACATCCCCCGTCATCCACTGCCGCCCCCAACCCGCCCCGTCCCGCCCCGCCTCCCACCCCACCCTCACCTTCTTCTGGCCGAACACGAGGTCCTGCAGGTTGACCACCATGGTGGCGCCGCCACCGGGGATGCCCACCTGCGAGGGAGGGGAGGAGGCGAGGCGGAAGAGGCGCGAGGCAGCGACTTGGCAACGGGCAGAATGAGGTGCCGCACTGCGTGGTGTTGTGGTATGGGGTCACCAGCGGCGGGGGCCGACTGGCCGCAGACATATGCAGATGCTTCTGCCAAGGCTCCTCGCCCCACTGCCTCGCCGCCAGGTGCTCTAGCAGCTTGCTTTGCTATGGGGGCTGGCTGCAAGCGCGCCAACTCCGCCTCGTTCTTTGCCTCCCTCCTTCCTTCATCTTCCTCACCTGGATCAGCGAGCCGTCAACCTTGAGCAGCGACATGAGCTCGGTCGTGGACACGTCTGAGCTGGCGGTGTTGATGACGATGTCGAACTTGCCCTTGTACGCGGCGTTGTCCTTGTTCCAGATCATAAAGTTGTGCGCGCCAAACTCGCGGCACTCCTTCTCCTGCGCGTTTTGCACGTATGTGCGGCACGGCACGGTGCGGGGACAGAGGAGTGCTTGGGTAACGCTGGGTCTGGGGTGCCCTCGGCGGTAGCCGGACGCTCCAGCCGCATCACAGTCGCACCGGCCGCGCTACAGATGGCCCGCCCCTGCTCAATGGGATGCATGGTCGCGGCGCACCTAACCAAGAGCGCACGTGGTCGCCTCCGGGTCGTCTCACAAGGGGGGGGTAGAAACAAACTTTTTTGACCCCAGGCCACAAAACCTCCCGGACCCCCCGACCGACCGACCGACCGACCCCCATGGATAAAAACGTGTGTTTCAGGGGGTTTTACCCCTCCATTAACTGCCGGAGTGGTGCCAATCGACTGCTCTTGATGTGCTCTATCACGCTGTGCGATTTGCCGGTCGTGCACGTGACTTCGACATGTGCAAAATTCTATCCATGGAAAAGTCCCCGGGCCTGACCCACCCCAGCCAACAATGAAACAGGCTAAGCGCATAGCGACACGCAACAATAATATGCTCTCTCGGTTGGTTTACCGTGATTGGACTGGGGTTTACCGCGATTGGACTGTGGCTGCGTGACATGTGACTGTGTGACATGCCAACATGTCAACAACATTTCACGTCATTGCTTCCTGCAGTGTCCTCCATCGCTGCAAACATTGCTACAGTGTGTTGCAGTTGCACACGCAGGCTTACAGAAGCGTTTGGGGCTCGTGGGACAAAGTTTTGCACAAACCGTGACAAAACCTTGGGGGACCCTGGACCGACCGACCGACCCAAAACTTTGGAGGCCCATAACTTTGCACCCAGTACCCCATTTTTTATTCTGAAAGCGGATTCTGAACGCTCTCGTTGAGCTCTATCCATTTGAAGCATGGGGTATGTTTCGGAAGATTCTACCCCCCCCCTGGTCTCACCTTGTCGGGGCGACCAGAGATGGCGGTGACCTCACAGCCCATCTTGCGAGCGTACTGCAGGACAGAAACGATGCAGGTGTTGCTGTATGCGAACCACATGTCAACTTAAGCGACCTGAGATGAGGTCGCCAGTGCCACGCCTTCCACCACACCACCACACGGCACGCGTGCCAAACCCACACGCACCCTTCAGCTCCCGCCCAACCCTCCCCAGGCGCCCCGACCCACCTGCAGCGCCAGGTGGCCCAGGCCGCCCACGCCCATGACCGCCACGTGCATGTTGGGGCGCGTCACGTGCGCGCGCAGCGGCGCGTACACGGTGATGCCGGCGCACAACAGCGGCGCGGCGGAGGCGGAGTCCAGGGCGTCGGGGATCTTGTGTGTGAAGTCGGCATTCACGCGGCAGGTCTCCTGGAAGCCACCGTGGCGGCCTGCGCGCGTCGATTGTCGCGGTTAGAGGTGGGTCGACGAATGTGAGAACGCTTTTGCGACAGGCTGCTTCAACCAAGGTGGTGCGTGGTGGTAAAACAGGCCTAGAGCAATGATTTCCCCTATGCGTGTCCTCGCTCGCGGCTCACCCATGACGATCAGGCCGGTGTAACCCTTCTCGCACAGGTTGTCGTTGCCGCGCATGCAGTTGCTGCAGCAGCGGCAGCTGTCAGCGATCCAGCCCACACCCACGCGGTCGCCGGCGCGCAGGCCGGTCACGTCGCGGCCGGTGGCGGAAACGATGCCCACCACCTCGTGTCCGGGCACGAAGGGGAAGGCGGAGACGCCCCAGTCGTTCACGGCCATGTGGATGTCCTACACGCAGGATGGGGTGAGAGAAGTGAAACACTTAAGGTTGGAAGAGGCAGATGGGAGGAGCTGGTACTGTGTGGTTGTGAGCGCTGTGGTTATGTGTGTGGTGTGGTGAGCTCTGGCACCTGCATACAGCCGCTGCTCTGCTGGTGCCGGCGCTGCCCAAGTGGGTGCCGTAGCTGTGTGTTGCTAACGAAGATGGCGCCCCTGGCGCCACTCTGCGTGCACATCATGGATCCTTGCCAGCGTCCTGTTTACCAGCTTTTCCATCCATCCACAACCCCTTTCGCCTGCCGGCCGCGCTCACCCCACGCCGTGTGTGCCGCCCCTCCGATTGCTGCTGACTCACCGTGTGGCACAGGCCGTTGTGGGTGACCTTGATGTCCACCTCGTTGGGGCCCAGCTCGCCCACCGAGTGGGTGAAGGGGCTCAAAGGCTTCTTGGGGTCGGTGGCGGCGTAGCCGCGGCGGGACAGCAGCTTGGCGGTGGCAGCCTGTGTGTGTACACGTGTGTGTATGAGAACAGCGACAGACGCAAGGTGATAAGGACGCCATGTGTGGAGTGAGAGGTGGCATTCGCGTGTGACCGGCGTGCAAGCGGTTACAGGCTGAGGCAGTGTAGGCGGGATAGCCGGCTGGGAGAAGAGGTAGCGTGTCCTGACTCGTCCGCGCGGGAAGGGAACACTGCACCTGCTCACCTGGTGGCTAGCGGCCTGCTTGCCAGTCTCCTGGAAGTTGACCACATGGGTGGCGGCGCGGCGAGCGGGGCGAGCGAAGCTGTGAGGTGGAGGGTTGGATAGGCGGGGAGGATTATGGTAGCTTAAAAAGCGGACCTGGCGGAGGAGTTCTCAGCAAGGTCCTCAGGAGAGTGAGCGTTTGCAGAGCCTGTCGGAAGGTGGCGGAGAGGCCTGCAGTCTAAGGACGGGCGCTGCCTGATCCTCACCTAGCGACCGACTTGCAGACCTGCGGTGTCACCACAGAGGTCCAGAAATGGGAACGCCGTCAGTTCTACACGGCCGATTGTTGGATTCGCCACGACTTCGCAATGGCGTCTGTGGCGCGGCAGGACTTACCGAACGCTTCTCAGCCACCAGCGCCGAGCTCTTTGTCGTGGTCATTGCCATCGTAGAGCGAAGTACAAGCGCGGGCGAGCGGCGAGCGTCAAAGCGAGGTTTACGCGAGTGTTGCAGTGGTTAGTTCCTCCCGAGAGCTACCGTTGATGCGCAAAGGGGTTTGAATGACAGCTATGAGTATGTATAGACTATTGAGAAGGTGCGCAGTGCAGCCAGGGGGAATTTATTCCCGAAACTATCGGAGAAGTACGGGTGGGCTCCATGAACGCGTCGACACATCCAAAGCGAATGAAGAGAGTAAGGACTGCCAAGACGATTGCGTAAGGAAAGGGGGCGATGACAACTCTGGGCCCGGAACGGCGGCCAACTTGCGTTTTTGACGTCGTGCACAGGGCAGCTTGGGCTCTGCGCGCTCAAAACGGTGGGAGTGTGCTGTCCATTCTCAGCTTTCACGATGGTCGGTGGCGGCCTGCCGTATGGTCCTTTAGTTCCGTCCACCTGCGCGACATGTGCGCGACCTTGCGCTTCTGCACTACGCTGCTCTGGGCGCGTCATTCTCTAATGCGTAAGTAGAATATGATCTGCTGATTTCTGGGTATCTGGCACGCGGTCGCCGGCGTCGACCTAGCGAGTCACCTGGCGTAACCCCCGATGAGGATGGCCCACACCCCTGACACAAAGCAGCTCTCCCCTTGACGCCAAAAAGGTCGCAGGCCGGGCCGCGTACACTTCCCTGTACACCGCGGTGTCTGCTCTCCAGTGACGCAAAATGGGCCCACCCCGTCGCCTGTCCCGCACATCCTGCTGTAACGATGCTCTTTGACGGTTGCCTTCGTTGCCTGTCCAGCCTAGAAAAAACGCTCTGATGCCACAAATATCGTCTGTCAAGTCGGGCTTTGACTGGTGGTTCGCGCCTCTCGATTTCAGTCTCGGTTGACTTCATCGGTGAGCTAAAGATCCCTCCCAGTTCCCCGAGCCTGAAGTCCCAGAAGCGCATCCGGAAAGTTACAATAAGATCTGAACAACAAGGTCAGCAGCCTTGTGATAACCTGTCTCTACCTGAAACGGTTGGCTTCAACTGTGCCTGCCCGGCCTACGAATTCTCCCTCGATCCCCGGCAACCCCCATTTGAGCGAGTGTAACCACATACAACATTCTATGCCACTCATAATTATTTTGTCATTTGGTTGATCACCGCACACCCGGCTCCAGCCCGAACCTAGTCGGGGGCCCCGGACGGCCCCGGGGGAAGGGGAGCGGCCAGCCCGGCACGCGTGCCATCATTCTAAGGAGGCCTTGCAAGCGGGGTTTACGACCATGGCCTATCTTTGATACAGCTTTTACGTTGTTGCTGCTCTCATAATACAGCGAAACGGAGTCTTGGGACTGCACTCCTCAAAAGAATTACCGCCCCTGGGGGAATTCGTGCATTTACGGTGATAATACTATTGAAACAGCAGTCCACACTACATTCTCTTAACTATGGCACCTGCGCCCGGCTAGGGAGGGCGCGGGGAAGGAAATGGACGTGCTGAGCTCTAGGACCGCCTCTTTGGCTGTGTAGAATCATCTAGGAGCTGTTACATAGCGTAGCATTATGGAATCGCGGCCGGGCTCTGCGTCAAGCTATCACAGCCATGCGCAAGGGAACAGCCAGTCCCGGCCGGGCTCTGCGACCTCGGTTGCGAGCTCGAACCGGCTATCGGGCAAGCCTCTTGGCGCGGAGAAGCTTATGGCGGCGTGCGAGAAGATATACAAAAGCTTCAACCCGGCACAAGTGACACTTGACACGCACGTTGACAACTGCATAGAGCAGCTGCAAGTGCACAACTCCTTCGATGACTCTTTTATTCGACAAGTCGTCTATGGGACAGTTCGCTACCGCCGGCTGCTCGGGGCGCTGATGGACTCGTTTTACCACTACAATGGGTACGCGCGACTTGCGGGGGCCAGGCTTTGCAACTGCCTTACAAGCAGCTCCGCGGGGTATACAGGCTGTATGCGAGGTTGCGGGCGCAAGGGGAAGGTTGGGTCCGGCAGGGGCGGCAGCAGCGGCAGGCGGGGGGTGCCTGGGGTCACAACGAAGTGGCATGCCACGTCTGACACGCCCGCATTCTTTTCCGTGCAGCGGCGCGGCTTCTCGCGAGGACGTGGACATGTACAAGCTGTACAGCTACCTGACTATATTCCGATTGGAGGAGCTGAACTTTAGCAACTTCCAGTGAGTACACCGCCGCTTGAGGCTAGGCTAGGAAAGAGGCGGGCGCCGGGGCTTCCTAGAGCGCTGGCAGCGTAGCCTCTGCAAGTCTTGAATTGGGCATTATGACCAGGGCAAACTTGTAGGCACCGAATCCGTGTTCCGGGATGGCATAGGCTCCGCAGCAGTCCAACAGCAGGGACGGCGCGAGCATAATTCGTTTGTGCTGCGGATGCCGGGGGCTTAGAGCCGGAGGAGCGTGGTGGCGGCCTGTGCAAATCAAAGTGGTGCGGCCGACCGGGCCGGATCCCATGCCTGGATAGGTGGTAGCGCAGGGCAGGAAGGCTTCGGTTCTCTATCAGTGCCTCACGCCCTCGCCATGGGCAAGCTCTGTGCTGCAGCCAGCTGGGTGGAGGAGATTGGACGGATTGCGGCGTGAGCGCCATGCCCGGGTGCAGTCAGCGCGTCCGGTATCATTCGGACCCGCAGCTCCTGGTTTCATGCCAGCCATGCACAAGACTGCACACTGGGCAATCCTTGGCAGCCACCAAGCAGTGCTTAAGTTGTGCTTGTGGTGATTGGAAAGTGGCCTCACGGCGAGGGGATGGACGTCACCGTTTGTACGCCGTTGTCAATATGCAGATAGCGAACGCGCAAGTCATGCAGCAGTAGCGCGAGAGGGGCACACCTAAATCGGGAGGAGGTTGCTGTGCTCTGGATTATTATGAGGCGCCGTGTTCTGAACACACACTTGCACGCTACCCCTGCACCAGCTCATCCTCATTCCCCCAACCCCCTTCCGGACACGTGCACTCCGCAGGCGCCTGGTGGACGCCATGACGCCGCAGAAGATGTACGTACTGCTGAAGTACATGTTCAACCCGCAGTACATGCGGGAGGTGGTGCGGGAGGACTGGCTCAAGCTGTATGACAAGGAGTTCGTGGACGAGATCATTGACCGGCTGCTGTCGTGGAAGAGTGAGAGCAAGGAGATGCTAGGGCGGCTGGAGTACAAGGTCACACTCAGCAGAAAGGTGTGCGCTCGCGGCGGGCCCGGGGGTCGCGGTCCTGGGGTTTCCGGGACGGTGTGCCCTGCGGGCCCTGCCGGAGGAACTGTATGTACCCGGGGGGCACGGCCGTCAATGCCGGGGCTGGTCGCATCTTTTGGCACTCACTTTGCGCGGGCTGAAGCCGGGCACCCTCTCACACACATTCGATTTCGCACATGACAGGAGGACGACGAGAAGGAGACGCTGGGCACGGGCTACGCTGCGGCACGCAGCACCACCGTGCCGCAGCCCTTCAACCTGACGCAGTCGCGGCCGCGGCCGCTGCCGGTGGAGGACCCGCCGCCGCCGCCCATCCGCGCCAAGCCCGCACCCAAGCCGCGGGAGGGGCCCACCAAAGAGGAGGTGGCACTGGCGGCGGCGCGGGAGGCCAACCGGGCGGCGGCGGAGAGGAAGGCGGCCAAGTGAGTGACAGCTGCTGCATTGCAGCTGTTGCTATTCCGGGGTCGAGGTATTGCAGAAGATGGCCTGCCCACAGAAAGGCATTTGTGCCTAGTATGGTTGCTCGGCCTTGGAAATAATACCTAATTGCAAAACCCGCCAAACAGGGCCGCGCCTTTCAAGCTGCGGGTGCTGGAGCGGCCCACTAATATTGACAAGATCCGTGAGGAGCTGGAGGCGGAACGCACCCGCGAGCTGACGTTCAAGGGGATACGCGCCGCGCCGCCGCCGCCACCGCCCAACGCGCAGGTGCGGTGTGCCTCAGCTTTAGATGCGCCCGGACAAAAGGCCGCCTTTTGCTCGCCCTTACCATTGACGCAGAATGAGATTTCCTTGCTGATCATGGCGCAATGCGCTGGCTTTCCCCAAATCCCAACTCCCGAATGGCTCTTTATTCTTCCAGTGCCTTCCCCATGCCCACAACATCATCCTTACATCCACGAAACCATAACACACAGGTGCGGCTGAACGCCGCCGCCATCCTGCGCGAGGACGCGCTGTACCGGCGCAAGCAGCAGGAGGAGGCAGAGGCGCTCAAGCGCTACGAGGCGGAGCTGCGGGACGCCTCCAGCTTCAAGGCTTGGCAGAACGCCATGCTGGAGCAGGTGGGTGCGGGCAGAGGCCAGGCGCAGGCGCAGACGCATACAGACCATAAGCTGCAAGACTGGTGGATGACAACAGCGGCACAGAGAGCGAGAGATCAAGGGTCCTTGAGTCAAAGGGCTAGGGAAAGCCGAATTTAGCGCGAATTGTTGTTGTCCACTCACGGCCTGCCTTTTGCCCGTGAATAACAGGATGAGGCAGCGCGCGCAGCCAGCGTTGAGCGGCGGCGGTTGGAGATGGCGGCGGCACAGGAGAACGCGATTAAGGCGCGGTTGGCCGCTCAGGAGGCGAACGCCGAGCTGGCGCGGGCGGCCAAGGAGGAGGCTAGGCGCATTGAGGAGGACCTCAAGCGCGAGCGCGAGGAGCAGGCGCGGCTTAACGCGCTGCGGCGGGACGCGGTCGTGGAGGCGAGGCAGAACGTGCAGGTGCGTGTGAGCAGCGGGCAGTGGGGGCTGTTGCGTGAAGGTAATGGTGCTGGGCCGCGTATGGCGGGAGGGCTGTTTTCAGCCAAAATCGCATGCAATACCCCTGCTTGCCATCCTGCCATTGACAACGTCTCGTCACCGTTGGCCACGCCTGCGCAACCATGGGCATAACAGGCGGCGGTGGAGAAGATGTCTCAGGAGCGGCGTCTGGCGGCGGAGGAGGAGCGGCGCAAGCAGCAGGAGGACGCGCGGGCGCGGGCGGAGGTGGCGGCGCGCGAGATGGCGGAGCGGCGCGACATCATCCTGCAGCTCAAGGCGCTTGAAAAGGTGCGTTGCGGAAGATAGAACGCCTAGATAACAGGGGCTTCTGGGTGCCCCAGAATTGTGGTGCCGCGGATGGTTTGAACGCGGTACCTCATAGAAGCGGGCAGAGTGCTGCGGTGGGTTGTTGGTCACAGTGTTGGCTCGTTTGCGCTGTTGGTCATGCAGGTACCCAAGCAGCGCGTCAAGGAGTTCGACCCCACCGACACCGGGCCCGACCACGGCCTGTTGGAGACCATGAGCCTGGTGGAGCTGCGGGAGCGCCTCAACGTGGCGAAGCGGCGACAGCGCGAAGAGGTGGGAAAAATAGAGAGGCAGAGAGCGGGAGCGAGAGTGCCACCGGGGCTAAGATAATGGAGGGGCAATGCGGTCATGGTGGTGGCTAGACACTACATATGAAGCTTTGTTTTTCCACGACCTGCATCGCAAAGCCGCAGGTCCCCTCGTTTGACGACCCGTTCCTTACCTCCTCTCCTCTGTGGCCCCTACCACTCTACCCGCTCTCTGAAAACGTTCCGCAGGAGGAGCGGCAGCGCGCCGACATCCTGCGGCAGAAGCAGGAGCGCGAGGCGGCGCTGCTGGAGAAGGCCGCGAACATCCAGCGCGTGCGGCGGGTGGCCGCGGCGCAGGCGGCGCAGCGGAGAACCACGACCGCCGAGACCATCCAGCGAAAGACCGCAGAGGTACGTTGGGCCTGAGGAACGTCGCTGCGGCGCGCGCGATTGTGCGTGGCATGTTTGCGTGTACACCATGCGGAAGACACGCGGTCGCTCTTCGTGCTCGCGCTTGTAATCTTCGTACCTGCAAAACCGTCCTGTGTTCCGTTCGCACACAAAACCCACGCTGCTGGCGCTTAATCCTTCAACGCCACCCATCCGCTCAGTGACCTGCATTGCATCGTTGTGAACCGTTCTGTCGCTTGCTGCGACCGCACCGTTGTTCGCCAATGCACACCAACAGGTGTCAAAGGCGCGAGAGGCAGACGTGCTGCAGCTGGCAGACAAGCTTGACGCCAAGCGGGCGGCGCTGGCAGCAGAGCGGGCGCGACTGGCGGCCGAGCAGAAACGCACACGCTTCGAGCAAATGCAGGTGCGCGCGACGTCGGAGTTTTGGTGCAATTATTGCGTGTAGGAGCCGCATCCTGGAAGACGGCGATGAGGGCGAAGGGGACACGAACGCCGCAGCTGTTGCTGCTGCGAGCCGCTATCGGCCTCACATCCGGCCGCCACGAAAGGCGACCATGCCGATACCTCACGCGGTCCGGGTCTTGCGGCCCGCCAGGGGCACGCAGCGCGTTTCGTGTAATCATCTTGCACACTCTGCCTAACGCGCCGCGTGGACTGGTCCGCAGGCTGCTGCAGGCGCTGCGGTGGTGGAGGAGACCAAGTTCAGGGAGCTGCGGGCGGGCGCGCAGCGCGAGGCCAAGACGCGGCAGGAGACCGCGCTGGCCAGCGCAACTGTGTACGAGGCAACCAAGGCGCGGCAACAGAACGTGCGGCTGAAGAACGTGCGGCAGGTGCGCGCGACGGCGGTAGCGGCGGTCTTGGTCGAGTGGGAGGTCGGGTGGATCGGGAGGAACGGGGGGCGACGGTACGTGGAATGCAATTTGGAGGATGGATTCAAGTACTGCGGCTGTCTGAGGACCACAGCGCTTTGGGCAAACCGAGGCGAGTTTGTATCAGCAATTGCGCCTGCGGGGTGAGAGAAGTACGGTGATCTAACCTGCGGTTCTTCCCAGCCTGCCTCGTAACGCCATTTATTTTTGTCCTACTGCTTACAGGACCTCAAAGCCAAGGAAGACTTCATGCGCGCCTACGACGAGAAGCTGGCGGCGCTGCGGTCACAGGCAGGCGCCGAGGCCGCGTCAGACCTGGCGCGGCGCACGCAGCTGGCGCAGACGCAGCGCGCGGCGGAGGCCACAGCGCGAGACCGCATGACCACCACGGCGTACAGGCCTTACGAGGGGGGTAGCACGAGCATGCAGGCGCGCTTGGCGGCGCTGGGGCAGGGCATGGAGCTTGAAGACTGAGCCTAGAGCATGCGACTGAGAGGCAGGGAAGCAAGTGGTGCTGGGGCGCATAGCTACCGCGACTGGGCGTGTCAGCCAGGGGAGACGCTCGTAGCGTGGTACTTCACGAACAGGCAGGATGAGGCTGGATGGAGCGGTGTGCAGACTGTAAGCCTGTAACCTTCATAACAGAGGGGCCGCTGAGAAGGTAACCAATTGGCAGGTGCTCCCAGGATGCGGAATCGCATGATGTCGGCAGGAGCACGCTGTGTTGACTCTGAGGACATGTGCGGGAGGATGTTGGACCCGGGATAACCAGGGGTTCACGTCCCTATCGCTCCCGGCGCTTGCAAGCACGGGACATCCGTTACAACTCCGCGGCATAGAAGGAAGATACTGGCACTGAACTCCGCGGCATACGTGCGCGCGTGCATCTATGGGCAACTGGGCCAACTCCTGGCCCTCTATGGCAAATATGTAAAATCTGTATCCTCCGTGCCCCCATGCAAATCATGCACTCCGTAAACTTGTAAAACGTGTACACCTAATGTCGAGCGACCGCCCGTAAAGGCGTTCTCTGCACGTGAGTCCACATTACCCCTGACATTACCAGACCACCTTCCCGGAGAGCTGTGGCCGACATCAAGGTCTGGCATCAGAGGCGAAGCGGGCACGGAGCGCCATACCTCCTGCGGCCGAGTCTCTCCCGGTCTCCCCCCTCAGCCCCCTGTTTCTACCCTTCCGCAGTCCGCACAACGCAAGGGTCTGTCACTCCTGCATGCCCTCGGGGTCATGCAAGGGACGGGCGTTTGTGCCCCCCCCCCCTGGCCGCCAAATAGGCGGACGCGACGTATGAATTTGCAGCCCCTGGCAGGACGGCACACCCTCAATCCATTATCACCCCCGTCAACTACACACGCAAACCCCCCGGCAAGCACATCAGCCCCTGCACACATGGGCCAGCCCGTAACATCATTCGTTCACACATGGACACGAACGCGCACAACGGTGCCAGGGACCACACGCCTGCAACTGTGCAACAACCAGCAGCTGGACACTCAGTCCGCGTCACGGTCCACGGCGTCCTCGTGCTGGTTCTCCGAGGGGTTTCATCGTACGTACACTTCTGCACGCTCACATTATCTGTCCATCTTTAGGAGAGTCGTGGCCGACATAAATGTCTGGCATCGGAGGCGAACTCGGAATTCCAAGGGAAACCCTGCGGAATACACTATCGCAATACACGATCGCGGCGCGACGGCATCCGTCCGGCATACCAGCACGCTAAGACACCCACAGACCTAAGACAACATGATTTAAGATGCAAAACTTGATGCGAAGTACCGCGAGAACCGCTGAAACTAAAAGCCGACGGTTGAGGAGCGTCGCTATCTATGCTTTGACCTGAAGTTTTTTTTACGCGAATACTGCCCCTGTGGACAACCAAGAATGTATTTTTGGACGCTTGTGAATTCTGTCACGACAGGCCTTGCGAGCAACCTAGTTTCTTCGGGCTGGCTCGCCGACTCTTGAATGGAATGCCCGCTGGCTATGGGCCCCGACATCTAAAGCAGTGTTCAGGCAACTGCCGATGGGCAGACTCAGGGAGCGAGCGCTGCTCGCGGGACTTTTGCTCCTATGGCCTTGGTCAGCCGCAGCAACGCTTGCTCTGCGTCAGCTCCTGGCGACCAATGTAAACTCCACGTGTGCCTCTGCGCTGGTAGAGTCTTTGACTCTTCCGAACGCGTAAGTCGTCGCGCGGGTGGCATGACCCGCAGACCGCGGGGCCGCTGTCGCGCTTGGATGCTGAATGCCACATAACCGTAATTTACAGGACTGCATACTTTACGGAAGCAACAATAAACAGCACTGCGCTGCATGAGCATCTGCTTACGCTCGTGGACGCTGTGCTGAACAGCGACAAGCGCTGCACGGAGGGCAGCAGCTCACTTGTGGGTAGAATGCAATTTTGTAGCCTCGGTTGGTTTGAGGGGAGCCGCGGGTGCAGTCGCGTGGCGTGGGTGTGACCTCTCAGGTCCCTGGCCGCGCCCCAGTGGCCGCGCCCCCGAAGTCGGCCGTCTCGAGAACAGCTTGCAAAGGGTTTCAGCTCTGGCCAGGGCGGCCTGAGCAAAGTTACGGGAGTGGAGAACCCAGTAGGGGGGGCTGATAACGGCCCGGAGTTGGACCGTCGCTTGCCAACTGCAGTCAACGTGCCCTGGGAGAGCCGCTGACCTGCGTGTTGCCTGGCCGCTGCAATCGCAGGAGCTGACGTGGGCGCAGTACCCAAGCTGGTGAGACCAGTTGCTTGTGTTGGATCTGGAAACGCAGGGGGGGCGCTATGCAACGGGGCCTGGGAAGAGCTCAAGAGCACGTTGTCGGCGGTATGCGCCGCCCCGTGCACCATGGCGTGCCGCGAGTTCTACACGTATTGACGCGTTGTTGCCACCGCATATGCTTTCAGGGTGAACGGCGCGTTCACGGAGTGGATACTAAACCTCAAAACGGATGCTTCCACCGCGCGGTACTTAGCCAGCGTCACCTTCAACGGGCCGCAGGAGCTCCCCCCGCCCTCCGCCATGGGTCTCGGGCCGGAGGCGAGCCGCAGCGGCGCCTACTCCTCTGTCCCCGCATCTTCCTCTTCGTCTTCACTCTACAATAGCAGCAGCGCTGGCGGCAGCGCGAGCACGTCTACGGGCGTAGTGGACCCGTCCGTTCTGCGTGACTATGCTGCGCTGACCAATCCGCTGGTGGTGGTGTACAGCAGCGATTTGTCTGGATTTGACATGAGCTTCGCGGTGAGGGAGGGCCGGAGGGCAGCTCGTTCTATGTCCGATAAAACCGGGGGCCGTGCGCGTGCGGCGGGATGGGGGACTGCGGTAAGGTGAAGGATCAACAGCCGTGTCATGGGCTGGCGACGGCGCTTGCGGCCCTTCTGGCATCAGCCGGTGTGCGCATCGGTGAAGGCACGGCTGCCCCCCGCAAACGACATCCATTCAAACATCACCGCTTGCTGCCCTCGGTCGCACATCGAATCCGCTCCGCTTCCACATGTCTATCACGCACGCGGCGCCGCCCTCAGGTGGAGCAGAAGGGCGTGGGCGAGTACCCGGAGAACGCCTGCGTGGACCTGGCCAACCCGCGCGGCCCGCTGCACCCGCGCGCGCAGCTGCTCATGTTCTACCGCGCCGACGTGCTGGCGGCGCTGGCCGCCGGCGGCGCGCTGGAGTCCGCCGCACCGCCTGCGGACTGGGAGGGGCTGGAGGCGCTGCTGGCGTCGCACGCCGCCGCAGAGGCGATGGGCCCGGGGGCCATCCCGGGGCTGGCGGAGCCGCTGCCGCCGCACGGGCTGTGCGTGACCATGCACACCACGTGCGGCCGCGGCGGAGACGTGCTGGCGGCGATCGCGGCGAGCGTGGTGCAGACGGCGGGCACGGCGCAGGGGTACGTGTTTGACCTGGACGGCACGCCGGCGGGCACCGCCGGCTCGGAGCTGGTGGCGGGGCCGGGCTGGCGCCACGCGGCGGCGGTGCTGCAGCGCCTGCTGGTCCACAACGCGCCGGAGGGCAACGCCACCGCCACCAGCAGCGCGTCCGGGAGCGCTGCCGCGGGGGCTGCGGACACAAGTACCAACGCGACGGCGACAGGCGGCAGCGGTGCGGGCGCGGGCTCAGGCACTGGTGGCAGCACCAGCAGCGGCGGCAACAGCGGCAGAGTGGACAGCAGCGTGCAGGAGCTGTGTCGCGCCATGAGCCGCCACTTCCTGGAGGGGCGCTGCCTGGTGACGCTGGACTGGGACGTGCTGCTGCTGTCGGCGCTGGCAAAGACGCCGTGGCTAATGCAGCCCGGCGTGCTGGGCGTGGCGCCGCTGCCTGGCAGCCGGGTGGTGCTGGAGCGCGGGAGCAGCAGTAGCAGCGCGAGCACCACCTCGGCCAGCAGCAGCAACAGCACGGCGGCCCGGCTGGTGCCGTGCACGCAGCGGCTGTGCCGCGTCAGCGCCAACCACGACCGGCTATATCTGACGCCGGAGGGGCAGCGGCCCGAGGTGCTGGCCGCGGCCGCTGCCGCCAACGGCACCTGCGTCGTCGGCGACAACGCACGCGTAGAGGCGGCCGCACTGGCGGCTTCGACTGCTCGGCCGTCGAACGATACCGTACTCATCAACCGCGCCCCGTACTCGGTTATGTACGACTATTTTGTGTACATCAACTACGAACGTGAGCTTGCCTGGTCTAATGACACCGCGGCTCGAGCACCCAAACCTGACATGCCTTCAGCCGACGTGTGACGGCCAGCGATGCACGTTGCAAGTGGCATCCCACCGTTGCGCATACACATCCAAGCAATGGCGTGCCACCTTGCTCCCTCGGCTCACTTCCCTTCCTCACTCCTTACCGCATGCCCTGTGCAGGCGTGGCGCTTGCGAACCTGGGTCAGGAGATGGCTCTGGTGCAACTCAACGTGGCGGGCCGGCTTTCCTCGGAGCGCAAGAGCCGTCAGGATGGGCTGGATGGGCTGCGCGCCTCGCGCAAGGCGCCGGCGCTGGCGGCCGCCAATGCCTCAGCGTCCAGCGCAGGGCTGCAGCAGCCAGCCTTGGGCATGGGTGCGACCGCTAACAGAAGCGCGTCCAGCAGCAGCAGCAGCACCACCACCACCACCACCACCACCGCCACCACCAGCACGGGCGGCAACGTGGCTGGCGGCTGGAACGGCCGGGCGTGGGCGCGCGTGCCGTGGTGGGCGCCGCTGGGCGACGCGGCGGCACTGTCCGCGGGCGCGGCACCGTTCACGGCGGCGGGTGTGCCGCAGGAAGTGACGGAGGCATACTTGCGAGCCATGCTGCACGCTATTCACTCACCCAACGCCGCGCCCGATGTGCAGTCGCCGGGTCTTGTGAACTGGTGGGTGGCCTCCGCGGGTCTCCTCGTTTTCCCATGATAAGCACCGGTATCAGCCTCCGGGGGCTGCGCCTCGATTGGGCTGCGGGATCCGCCTCAATCACCTGACATCGCTCCGTATACACACGCACAAATAGGTACAAGTGGGCGCTGAGCTACACCGCCGCCTCTCTGCTGCCTGTTGACGCCGCCACCGCGGTGGCCGCCGCGCGCGGCGCCAGCCCGGACGCGGCGGCGGCGGCGCTGGGCGCGGCGTGGGAGCTGTTGGCGGCGGCGCACACGCCGGCGGCGGTGCGCCGGGATTACGCTGCCTCGATCGGCCAGGCAGCGACCACTACCGATGGCAGCGACACTACAGGTGCAGCGCTGGCAACCCCTTTTCACCATTGATCTCGCCCTTTTACTTTGTAAAAGTCCTGCTCCCACAGTTGCATGCAAATGACGTCCATGGTTGAACCCTGGCTTCACACCGCTATTGTGCAGGCACCGGCTCTAATTCCGGCAACTCGCCCGGCTCCGGCTCCGGCGGCGGCTCCTCCAGCAAGCAGCAGCTGAGCACCAGCGGCGTGGTGGCGCTGGTGGGCGGCATCGTGGGCGGCATTGTGGCGGCGGCGGTGCTGCTGGTGCTGCTAACGCGGCGGCGGCGGCACAACCGCAACCTGCTGGGGCGAGTGCTGGCGCCGCGCGCGGGGCCCGACACCACCATGCTCATCACAGGTGCGTTGGTCGTGCCACACCTCTGACAAGGAGCCCACTACGACGCTTAGCTAGCTGTCTGCCTGCGCTCGTTTAGCATCACAATAATTGATAGTCATTCGGAGCACATTAGCAGCGCCCTGCCTGTCTGATCCCCTTGGTTCCCCTTGCGCCCTGCAGACATCCAGAACAGCACCACGCTGTGGGAGGCGCTGGACGTGGCGGTGATGGACGAGACGCTCAAGCTGCACCACGACATCATCCGCCGGTTGCTGGCACAGCACGACGGCTACGAAAGCGCAACAGGTATTCACCCAAATGATTAATAAACAACCTCCAGGCGTTGGGGGAGCCTATGGGGGAGCGGGCGACAATGTGTGTGGATGTGTGTGGTAGCAGCGGCGGCCGCGGGCGGGGGCGGGGGCGGGGGTTGGGAGCGTGGGGTTCTAAACTTCCAATTGCTCCGAACTTTGCAGCGACGAGAAGACGGCCTATCTTGGTTGCATACGGTACTTACTACTACACATTGCCGCATAATTAAATAGCATTCACCATGGACCCCCAAGTCGAGGGCCGGGGCTCGGTGCGGAAGAAGCCAGGGCGCCTTCAGTTGCGCTCGAGGTTTCCGCTGCTACACTGCATCAACCTTTGTCACCGTTGACGCCCCTTCCCGTCACAGAGGGCGACAGCTTCCTGGTCGCGTTCGCCGACCCCGCCTCTGCCGTGGCCTTCGCCACCGCCTGCCAGGTACGGTGCGCGGCTTGTTGCACGGCGCCATCCTAGCCTGTGCCTTGTCAAGCAATACGCCGCCTCGCATGCCACCATCTCGTCCTTCCCAACCCATCACAACCGCCATCGCCAACACCATTCCCGCGCCCACCCCGCCGCCGCCTCCGCACAGCTGGCGCTGCTCAAGGCCCCCTGGCCCGAGGAGCTGCTGTGCCACCCGGACGCCGCGCCGGTGGTGGTGGACCCGACGGACGAGGACAACCGCGACGCGGCGCAGCGCGTGGGGCTGCCCTCCGGCCCAGACCGGCCGCTGGCGCCCGCCGCGCCTGGCTCGTCCTTCCTGGCGCGCCTGGCGGCGCCGGCGCTGTACCTGTCCTCGCGCTTGCGCGTGGCGGCGGCGCGCTCGCAGGCGGCGCGGGAGTGGGCGGCGCAGGGCGCCACGCCTTCAGGGCGCTGGTGGGCGGGCCCGCACGGCATGCACGGCATGGGGCAGGTGGTGCCCGTCGGCGGCGTGGGCGGCGCCGCCACGCCCGGCGGGACGATCCTGCCGCCGCCGTACTCGCTGCACGCCACCGTCATGCCCGGCATGATGATCGGCGGCGGCCCTATGATGTACGACTACGGCAGCGACGTGTCCGTGCGCGCCGGCAGCCACTACGGCGCCGGCAGCGGCGCCAACACCAACGGCCCCACAACCGCCAACGGCACGACGACGCCATTCGGCACCGGCGCGGTGGCGGCGCTGTACGGCACCAGCGTGACGGGCGCGGCGGCGGCGGCGGCGTTCCGGCCCGGCGGCGGGCGGGTGCACTCGGAGGCGCACCTGGCTGCGCTCATGCACATGACGGGCGGGCACGTGCCGCAGGGGCCCCCGCTGCTGGGCCCCGGCGCGGGCCTGGGCCCTGCCGCGATCATGGGCATGGGCGGCGTCCCCAACGGCTTCAACGGCAACGTCAACGGCGGCAGCGGCGGCCTTAGCCTGCCGGGCTCCAGCATGGGCAGCTTCACGGCGGGGCCGCCGGGCGCGGTGGGGCTCATGGGCGCGATGGGCGTGCTGGGCGGCGGACGCATGCCGTCCGTGACCATGGGCAAGGGCCCGGTCGGCGTGAGCCGCTTCCGCCAGGCGTCCGTCACGGCCGGCGCGGGCCACCTGAACGCCCCCGGCCGCGGCGGCAGCAACAACGAGACCGGCGGCGCGCCAGTCATCGCGCCCCCTGGCAGGGATGCGAGAGGCAGTGGCGGAGGTGGTGGTGGACGCGAAGGCGACGCAAATGCCGGCTCCAACAGCGGTGGCGTGGAGGACCTGGAGCGGGTTAGCGGCGACGGCCACATGTCGCAGGACTGCGGCAGCGGCAGCACCGGCACCACCGCCGTCACCACCACCACTGCGCCCGACGGTGCGCTGGGCCGCGGCGTCACCAACTTTGGCGGCGGCGGCAGCGGCATCCAGCCCGGCGCGCCCTTCGCCGATGGCATGGGCGCCGATGGACTGGACGTGCTGTCGGTGAGGACCGTCGCCGGCATACCTGAGCGCGGCGTTAGCGGCGATGCCGGCGGCAACGCCGCTGCCGCCACAGGCGACGGCCGCAGCGATTCCTTCCTGGCGGCGGTCAAGGTGGCAGGCTCGCCGTTGCCCGTGGGCGGCGGCGGCGGCGGTGTGGGCAAGGTGTCAGGCAGCGGGCAGCTGCTGCCGAGCCCGATGGCGCCCGGGAACAGCCACAGCCACAGCGGCCAGCTCATGACGGCGACGCTGCCGCGCGACGGCAGCCAGAATTACAACCGTCTCAACGGCACCGGGCTTGCGCTGCGAGCCGAGTCCATGACCGCCGCCGCGCTACGGCTGCAGCGCGCCAGCGGCGGCGGCTTCATGCCTGGAGGAGGAGGAGGAGGAGCCACGCCACCCCCCGCGGCAGCGGCGGGCCTGCCGGCGCTGCACTCCCCAGGCGGCATCTTTGGCGAATGGCGGTGGAGCCGCAACGGCAGCATCGCAGGGACGGGTACGGGCACCGGCTTGGGCCCCATCCCGTCGTTTTTCGGCCGCCGTGCCCCCGGCGAGGCCCCTCCCAGCCCCCTGCCCTTCTTTTGGGGCGGCGGCGGCGGCGGCGGCGGCAATAGCACTGTCGGCGGTGGATCGACGCTGCCTGGAGCTGCTACAACCGCCAGCGGGGCGGCCCCGTCTGCTACAGCCAGCAGCTGGTGGGAGGCGGAGCTGCGGCGCGTCTTCCCGGTGGTGCCACCCGAGCTGGTGCCGGGCTCGGTGCGGTCGGGCTACCAGCTGAAGGTAAGAATGGGAGCGTGTTGCAGGGGCCTACGGCGGTACAGCAGCCGTGAGCAAGCCGCGGGGATCAGTGCCACTTCATCGTGTCTCTTTGGGGCCTGCGTGGCTAACGCGTTCATTGCCGCCGCTGCCTCATGCCTCTCGGACAGAGTCTGCGCGTGCTGCTGTCCAGCGGGCGGCTGGGGCTGGTCGCCTACCGCGGTGTGCGCGTGCGCATGGGGCTGCACACCGGGCTGGAGGGAAACAACTTTATCGCATTCAACAAGGTGCGCGGTAACTACCAAAGGGAAATTCGGGCACCCCTCGCGTCGGGAATCCTTGATTTCGATACGCGGTCACATATCAGGAACAGGGTGCGTGCATGCGTGCGCCCGCCCTGCTTGCGAACATGCCGGTCTTGAAGCGCTCAGCTCCTAGCCCGGCACTCACCCTGCCTTGCCCTTCCCCTGCTCTGAATTAGACATGGTCCGCTTTTGCCACCTTGCCTCACCTGCCACCTTCCGCCCCATTCTCCCGCCCGCCCGCCCGCCCGCCAGGTGGACAGCAGCTACAAGTACAGCGGCCCCTTCGCGGAGACAGCCAAGTGCGCCACCACCAGCGCACCCGGCGGCATGGTGGTGCTGTCTGCCTCCGCCTTCGCCAGGTGCGCGGGTGGGCGGGTCAAACCCAAAACGACAACTCGCCGCACCTAGTTTTACCTTTTTTTGCCGGCTGGCGAGGCGGGCTTGTTTGTAGAAGCTAGTGGGTGGGGGTTTTGAATATATGAGGACACATGTATGCGGTTGCGGAGGTTGGTGGTCATTCGATTGGCGGCCCCACTAATCCCGTGCGTGCTGGCTCGTTGTCCATTGCCTTGCCTGACTCTACTTGTTGTACCATCTGTGTCCGCGTCCGCAACCGAGCAGGCTGCGCAACAGCCTGCAGAAGAAGGACGGCAGCTCACAGAGTGTCGTCGGCGCACGCGGGTGCGTTGGGTCCTGGTGTAGAGCAGGGCCGACTCATCCGGTCCATTGTCCGGTCAACCTCTTCTTTGATGGTCTCGCCTCCCTGCCGGACGCTGTTGCTTAATCGGCTGGCCCGTGCCAAACCCTGACACTCGACACCCGCGCCAATCACACAGGTCGCTGGTGCTATACGCGGGGCACCACGTGCTGCAGGCGGCGCCGCCGGAGGCGTCCACCGCGGCCGTCGCCTCCAAGTCCGCTGCTGCCGCGCTCTTCGGCACCGGTGCTGGTGCTGGAGGCAACGCCAACGCCGCCATCGCGACCGGCCCTGTGCCGGTGTCCCTGCAGTCGGCGCTCATGCGCAGCACCAACGCCAGCCGCCGCCAGACCGTGCAGCTCAACCTCACGCCTACGTCGCTGCTGCCTGACGACGGCCCCGCGCCCTCGGGCGCGGCCGCGGCAGCGGCGCCCAAGGCCTCTGGCAACAGCGGCACCACCTCGCAGCGCCAGTCCGCCGGCGGCTTGCTGGGGGGCTTCAGCCTCAAGCGCCTCATCAGCGCCCACACCGGCGGCGGCGGCAACCGCAGCGGCCGCGAGCGGCCCAGCAACGGTGCCGTCGGCGGCGGCACGTTTCGTGGCAGCAGTACAGGCGGCTTCCGGGCGACTGTGGGCGGAATGATTGTGACCAGCACCGTGGCTCCGGGGGAGGAGCTGGCTCTGTACCAGGCCGTGCCGCAGTCGCTTGTGTGCCGCCTGGCGCTGTCGCCGCCGCTGCGCAGCGTGCGGCTGAGCCAGGTTGGCAGCCTGGGCGCGCCAACCGGCTGCGTCACGGTGAGGATCAGCGCAGTGTGCTGTGGCGCCTCGCGCGCACACCGCGCACGCCATGCATTTGCATCCCTGTAACCCGTGCGTCGGTGTTGTATCGTGTCTGCATTTGTAAAACGTTCCGCTTCACATCCTGATATATTATTGTAGATGCATTATATGTGTTTCCTTTTTACTGAATTCCTCAGGTGGCCTTCATGTACGTGGTGGGCGCCTCCACGCTGCTCAACGACCTGCCCGGCCCCGCCGCGCGCGCCCTGGACCTGTTCCAGCGCCTGGTCTGCAAGCAGCTGCTGCAGACGCGGCCGCCGCCGCGCCGCCGCTCCGACATCTCCACGCTGCTTGGCCTCACCTCCGCCGCGCTCTCCACCACCAACCTCGCCGCCGCCATCGCGCCCTCCAAGGCGGCCTCCGGCGTCGATGCCGCCGCCGAGGGCGGGGGCGACGGGGGCGCCGGAGGCGCCCCAGCCGGCGCCGACGGTGCCGGCGGCGCGGCAGCGGCGGCGGCGGAGCCGCCGCCGCCGCCAGATGCCTGGTCTGGCCTGCCGCCTTTGTGCAGCCGCGCTGGGTACCTGGTGGAGGGCGGCGAGGGGCTGGTGCTGGCGGTGTTCCGGGACCCCACGGCGGCGGTGGAGTGGGCACTGGACTGCGTGGAGGCGCTGAAGAAGCAGGTGCATGGGGATATACGGGAAAGGGGAGGGGATGTTAGCCGCGGCGCCGTTTGCAGAGCATCCTTTTGGAGCAGAGGGCAACCGGGGTCTGCGTGCCAGAGCCGCGCCCTGCTCTGACACACGTCACCGCGAGCGTGTGCGTGTTATACGAGCGTCAGTCTATCAATGGCTGTGCATCCAGTGATACGGTTGCACGCCTCGGGTTTGGAATGATCTTGCCCCGCCTGCCCCGGCTCACACCCCGCACGGTGTACACAGGACTGGGAGGACGAGCTGCTGGCGCACTGGCTGTGCGAGGAGGTGCTGTCCGTGGGCGTCACCGGCGGCGGTAACCAGCCTGTCACGATGGAGCTGTCCCTGCCGCCGCTGGACGAGACGGAGCCCGGCGCCGCGCTGGCGGCGGCCGGTGCCGGGGCGGACGGCGGCAGCGCCAGGCCGCCCGGCGCCGTGGGAGACAACCCCGACCCGAACGCCACCGGCCTGAACCAGGGCGGTGGAGCGGAGGCGAAGAAGCCGGCGCCGTGGGCGAACGGCCGCAGCCGGCGCGGCGGGCTGGCGATGGGCACCAGCGTTGGAGCGGGAGCTGGCGGAGGTGGCGGCGCAGGGCCGGTAGGCGAGGGCATGGAGACAGGCCTGAGCGTGGCGTTCCCGCCGGATGCGGAGACAGCGGGCAAGGCGCACTCAATAAAGTGCAAAGGCTCGTCTGCTGATTCTGATGACGCGGACGGCGACGACGCCACGGAGTCAGACAGCGCCGACGATGACAGCGGCAACCAGGCGCGCCGCGGCCCCTCGCGGCCCATCTCCGCGGCGCGGCCTGTGTCGGCGATGCGGCCGCGCAGCGCCGCCTTCGCGCCCGCCCTCGAGCCCAGCGGTGGCGCCGGAGCCGGCCCCGGCCTGGGGCTGCCGCGCACCCTGAGCCGCAAGCCGTCCATGGCCCGCATGGGGGCGCGCGCCATGACGCAGCGCGTGCTGGAGCGCGGCCTTCGCATCAAGGTGGGCATCGACATGGGCCGCGCCAGCCACACGCTGACCGAGGCCAGCGGCCGGTTGAGCTACCGCGGCAAGGTAATGAACCGCGCGTCGCGCGTGGCGGGCAAGGCCGCGCCGGGGCAGGTGCTGATCACGGAGGAGGCGTGGCGCGTCGTGCTGGAGGCGCCGGAGAACAAGGCCAGCAGCAGCGACGAGGATGAGGACGAGGACGAGGGCGTGGAGGCGCTGACGTCGGGCGGCGGCGCGGGCGGGGAGAGCGAAGGCGGCGCGCTGTCTGTGGCTGCGAGCAGCCGCGCCAGCTGCAAGCCGCCGCAGAAGGGCGGGCTGGTGGGCGTTAGCCTGGGCAAGGTGGTGCTGCGTGGCGTGTCGCAGCCGGTGGAGCTGATACAGTGCATGCGCGGCCGCGGCTGAGCGGCGGTCGGGGAAGGGCTGGGGCGGGGGCGGAGAGCTGGGGCTGAGGGGTGTCGCGGCACGTGGATGCTGTGACGGGTGCTGTCACAGCAGCTCAGGCGTGGTGAACCGGGAGCATGGCTGCCGTCCTGTGCTGCAGGGGCAGGCGGCAGGCGAGGCGGATGTTTGTTTTGGATGTTGGATGAGGGTGTAGTGCAGAACCCAAAGCAGACCCACCGAGTAAAGCTAAACCACCCGCCGGGTGGGGGGTGCGGTGGTAGTGATCCATGGGATGGTATGGGCCAATCTAAAGAGTAGGGGGAGTGAAGAAGCATGCGACGGTTCTGCGCCATGGGGAGTGCAGAGCACCTGGGAAAAGGGCCGAGGTGGTGCGCCGGGGATGCATGCGTGGAGCAATGAGTGCACAACGCATGGGAGAGCTTCTGATTTGCCACTGCTTAACCTCACATGAGCGCATGGTGGCATTGGTAATGCAACCAGGTCTAGCTAAGCCTCGTTGCGCGCGAGGTGCTGCTACGCGGCATGTCACTGTCTGTTGCATTGACAGCATCTGGAAATATGTGAACCAACCCACCGCCACGGCGGCCAGGAACGCCTCGGACAGCTGACCCCACGGTCGCATGACCAAGTACGGTTTAGTCGTGTAAGTAGCCAGACCTGTATCTGCTGCTTACTGTTTCCTAATGGTGCCTAGTTTCTTTTGGTCTGGTGTGACTCCATATGTGATACTCGACGGTATAGCTTATTGAGCTCAGTCTGGCGTAGCAGACCTACACAGACAGGTTGGTAGTCCATACGCAGATGGTACCTGGTCACAGATGGATGTTGTTGATACGTAATCTGACGTGACGATGACCTTCGCACCTTTGACTGAAGGCTGCCTGATGGCTGCAGCGGGCGAGGACAATGAGCATGCTAAGGTATTCTTCTTCTTGTTGGTCTGGTGGGTGGCGCGCGTGATCCAAAACACGCAGGTTCGGGCGAATGGAACAGAAATGGAGCTCGCACTATGTGAGGTGTGCGCGGGGCTCTTGAGCTCTGTGGCATCTGACACACGGCTGTTGTGCGCTACATGAACTTGTGATCATATTGAGGCCGATCAATTTCGAGTTGGCGGTCGTTGATGTTTGGGGGAGGCAACACCACATATGTGTACTGTGTCGTGCGGATTGATGTGCTGGTGGGTCCCACCGGCATTCTGCCATGTGTTTGTCATGTCCTGCGCGCCCACATTCATTGCTGTTGCTGAAAGTAGCGCAACGTGGGGTGTGTATGTGTGTGTATGGATTCCATGCCGTCCCTACCTGTGCACCAGCTGCGTGCACAAGCTCTGGTGCCTCGGCGTTGTAGGGTGGGCAGGCGCCGATTCTTCTTTCATCCATGGGTCGTTGCACTAGGACGGCAGCCTGTAGGTCACACAGCGTGGGTAAATAAAAACGTCAGTAGGGCACTAGGTTGCGGCCCTACTTGCTGGAAGCTCAACCATGCACCTCCCTGCATGCGGTGCGCCCCGCCTGCCTGGCACAGCGGCGGTGCTTGCCTCCTTCTATCCAGGATTCGCATGGTGGGGCTGCTCGGAGTGGTGGAGGTTTGTAACTTGCATATTTCAACCCCGCAAGGCCCCCTATGGCGGTACCCTTGCCTTCGTCCCGCCACCACTGTTAATGGAGCGCGCCGTCGGCCGTCCCGCTGCTTCCCTGTGCTAGACCGGGTTTGACACTGACATCGACATGACGCGCATCAGCAACGGGCAGGCTTTCACCCCGTGGTTGAGTCTTAAGGGTGTCCACACGACCACACCGTGATCGAGTCAAGTTGTGTCTCTTGCGTCAGGGTTGCCCCCGAGGCCCAACCATCCCTCATCGCGTACGACGCGTGGCCTTGCGTTTCACCTCCCCGTAGTGACTTCCAGCACGACTCGTGACAGCATTTCCCTACTATTGAAGCACCCCAAAACACCCCTGTTGGGCTGAGCCCCCTGAGCGAAGACCGCGACCGCGACGAGGGCCCACATGTCGCACAACTCTTTCATTGTCAACAACAGTAATTTTCTGCAGACATCAGGATCCCAGCCTGCAGCTGAAGCACTGCTAGAGCGTATTCTGCAGCAATCATCAGCAGAAGAACGCGCGCGGCTCGCCCAGCAGCTGTTGGAGCAGCAAGCACCACTTCCGCGCTCGCCGTCTCCGCCCCAGACCGCAATTCGTTTTTTCAATAACACATTGAGAGTAGAAGCACCTCCTCTGTCTAGTGACCCGCCGCCTGAGGCGCCAGGTACGCTCAAAACGCTCGGGGCATTTCGTTTTGACCTTCTGACCCCAGCTGTCGGCCTTTTTATGCATGCAGACGCTCGCAGTGGTCAGGCCTCCCTTGCATCGTTCCGCGCGCTTGTCAAGCTCGCCGACTGCCAGCTTGTTGGCTTTCGGGCCCGGCGGCTCGCCCGGGAATCAAAGGTCGCTAGCAACTTGGCATAATTTACTCGTATGTGACACGTTACTTATTGCGAAACCAGGCCGCTTCTCCTAAATCGCAAGCTGAGTTCTGGATTCTGGCGCAATTGCAAACTGTGTCTCTCCCGCACCCGTTGAGCGCATCTCCAAATATCAATTTTCATAGCTTTATAATGGCTGACTCGATGGACGTTGACAAAGCGGGGCCAGGGCCAGGGTCTGCGCGCTCGCGAGGACGGCTGCCGGCGCAATTAAGGTGCGTCAAGCATTGTGACAATGAGCTGGGCGTTTTCACTTGACTATGAAGTTGATACACGCACAGGACGCTCGTGTGCGAACGTGCCGTGTTAGACCGGGCGGATGGCTCTGCCAAGTGGACGCAGGAGGGCAGCAGCGTGCTAGCAGCAGTGTATGGGCCACGGCAAGCAAAGCTGCAAAAGGAGGATGCAGAAAGGGCGGTGGTGGAGGTGGTCTTCAAGCCCAGGGCGGGGTTGCAAGGTTCGTGCGTGTGTTCCGTGTTTTTTGGGGGCGGGGGCGGGGTTCCTGGCCTTAGTCTGCCCTTCCCGTGGCCGATGAAAGCCAGTCCATATTGTGTGAATGCGCGTGCAACGTTATTGCACCTGTGGTCCGTCGCCCATCACCTACCTCAATTGATAATAGCTCTCCGTGCCTGCTACGGTATCCCCATGCCGCCGCGCGGCGCAGGGCACGAGGACCGGTCCTTGGAGCTAGACATCCGTGGCATTCTGGAGGGCGTCATTCCTCTGGGCATGTTCCCTCGGACCAGCGTCATGGTGGTACTGCAGGTTGGTACAGGCGTGTACGGCGTGCCGGGGCTGGCGCGTGAGCACAGCGGCGGGACGGCACGACTATCGGGCGTTCCAGTGCGGTGGTGACAACAGATTCTTGGTGTCCGGCGCAGCGGCGCGCACGTAATACAGCGGCGCAGGCGCGGAACGGTCGGCCCGCTGGGCCAAGCGTACCGTAATGTCAACACGGTACCCACAGCAGGTCCACGTGTCACCGTACCTATCCAGCACCGCAACCTTCAGCCTTCAAGCAACCAAGGATCGTGAAGCCCATCTATCCACATCTGCCTGTAGGTACTGCAGGATGATGGCGCGGCGCTGTCGTGCGCACTCAACGCGGCGGCGGCGGCGCTGGTGGACGCGGGCGTGCCGCTCAACTCCATGTTCTGTGAGTGTGCTGGCACGGTGTGCTGGGCTGCTGGGGGCCCTACCTCTGGCGGAGGGGCCCGACGCTGGGAATCCTGGAGCTGGGGGCTGGGGGCTGGGGGCTGGGGGGCGCGGCCAGGAGCCCCATGGAGGTGCTCTTGACCGCGTTTCCGCGCTGTGGTTGTGTCTGCTTACGTCAGCTGGACGGACGGTTGGAAGGTATTGTCGGGCCGCACCTTGATTTGTCCGTGCCTTGCGGTGTGTCCGGGTCACCTGCAGCCTCGGTCAGCTGTGCGCTGACGTCAGACAAGCGGCTCGTACTGGACCCGGACGCATCAGAGGAGCAGGTGTGTGGGTGTGAGTGGCGGGGTGTGGGTGTGTGTCTACATGTTGTGGAAGGAAGGGTGGGAGCCCAGCGGGCGCGGGCGTCCAGGGTTGGCCGTGGCGGTGTTGGTGTGGGTCGCGGGGATTGGTGTCAGGGTTAGGCGGGCGTTGGGACTTGCCTACATAATGTCCGCTACATGTGTGTGCTCCATGCTGCTGGTGCTGGCTCGACAGGCCGCCGCCGCGCGCTTCTGCTTCACCTACCCGCACCATTTTGATCTGACCAAGCCGGCGCCAGCCGGTGCCTCCGCCGCCTCCGCCCCTGCCGCAACCGACGACGCGGCGGCGGCGCCGGTGGTGGGCGATTCCGTGCTGGGCAGTCGCTGTGTGGGCGCTTTCAGCACGGATGACCTGCTGGACGCGGCGGCGCTGTGTCGGCGCGGCTGTGAGCGCGTCGCGGCTTTTGCACGACTCAGCCTCGCCAAGAGCCTGCAGGCGGCGGGCGGAGCTTAGGCGCGCAGGCGTGAGCAGCGGCTGGCTAATGGTGTTTAGGGTGAAAAGGATCCCGCGGGATGGCAGGTGGCTTGCAGTTTGCCATGGAGGGGAGCTTGCGTGTGCGCGGCGTCAGGGGAATTCCGGCGGGTGTACCCGAGCGGGGCGCTGTGGTCGTGCGAGGCTGGAGGCGTGAGTGCTGAGACGTCCTGGTTAGGGGGTCGATAGTCGCGGAAGAGGTTCAGAGAGCGTTCCGGGCTGGTGTTGTGTGCTTGGAGCCTCAGCCCGTTGCTGTGCTGTGCGCATGGGCTGGGATCCAGCTTCTACTGGCCAAGGGCAAAGGAGCCCGGGTGTATCAACACTACAGTAGAGCATGCCCCGTGCGGACATTTGGTGGATCCATTCCAGTGCGTGTGACGTCTTCGAGACTTCGACCGTCCACATACGGCACATTAGCACGTAGCGACAGCTAGAGCAGCCACATAGCCGATGACCGCCGCACATGTTACATGAGTTACACAGGTGGAGTGGGCGGATGCTGCAGGCCCCTCTACGGGAACACTAGCTGCCCAGCCCGCGTGCAGGTGCATGCGTGGCCCGGCGAATTCCCCAAAGCCCTTATGGCTGCCATGCCACGCCAGCTCAACTGCTAGTGCGTAACACATCCTGAGTTCCAAGTGAACGTGCCCCACTGTACGCCCAGCCAAAGCATCAACCCGTCAGCGGCCAGCCTCAATAGAACAACCCTGGTCCCTCACCCAAAAGAAGATAAAAAGAATGGCCAGCTCCAGACGAATCTTCGTCCCGGCAAAACATGGCTCACCCTTGCTGCAGGCACAACGGTCCCGCTGTCCATTGTCACTGAGCCCATCGCAGTTCCCATACTGTAGCCCCCCCCCGATGTACTTTTGTCAACTGCCGTTCGGATGCGCAACCACGTCTCAGCCTGCGGTCCTTTAGGAATATGTAGGGCAGCGACCTCCTAAATTCTCCTGAGCCGATCACCTGCGCCTGCACCATGCGCACACAAGCACAAGGCGCAAATGCACACCTGCCTCGATGATCTATGCCAATTCTGGGTTTCTCTTCTCAGCTTATATGCCGGATTCCTTCCGGCAGCAACTCCTGCAACACCCTCGGGCTCACCACCACAGCCCTCCCGCGCTGCAGCACGACTGCGTGTGCAGACCCGGACCGTGTGTTTGTGTGTTGATGCGCAGTCACCAAAACACCTGCGGCGCCCCATGCGCAGCCTTGCCCCATCCAAATGGCGTGTGTGGAGTGTTCCACATGCTCTCAAGCCAGCCTTCAGGTGTCTTGGCTTCTCAGGGCGCTCCCTATTTTCCTTTCCCTTGCCAGTGTTCACTGTTGCGCAGTGCGGCCGCGGCGCATGCCAGCGCGACTGCGGGGCTTAACCTTGGCGGTCACAGGCGGCGGCGGCGGGGACAGGCCCTCCTGCTCCTGTGGAGGGTTTGACACGCACCGGCGGGACGGTGTCAGGGGCGCAGGTTGCGGCACGTGGGCAATGGCATGGGCACGACACGACCGAGGCCCGGCCATACACTCTACCGCATACCGCATCACCCCTCTAGCCGACAGCGACAGGAGCGCGTAATCTTGCACCATACGCCTGCCATTGGCTCTAGTGATCACAGCCTTTGATCGCAGCCTTCACACGCCACGATTCAGTACCACCAGCCTCGGCAACCCCACTCAACCCCACCCCACCCACACACACACACGCACACACACAAACCGCGCGCGACCGCTCAGCATTTGCATACACGGTCTGCATATGTTCCGTTTCTCATGTATTTTTAACACATCGCAACACACCTGCTGCTGCAGGATCTGGCCGATCAAGTCGCCGCGGCTGCTGCCCACGTGACGTCCCACCTCCCTGCGTAGCATGTTGGGTGTTTTAGAGAAGTCAGCGTATTAAACAGGCCGATATGGCTTTCCCTCAGCTTGTAAGTGGGATGTGCGCATGGATCGCAACACGAGGCGGCGCTGCTGCGGTCGTCTCGCTGCTTGGCGTTTGACGGCAAGCCATACACCCAGCAGCAGGCGTGCAGGACGGACATGCACGCGCGCGGCCCGCTCAATACCCCTTCAGCCTGTGTCCCCTGCACACCAGAACCCCACACACACCCCACACCACCCACCAACACCAACACCAGCTGCAGCGCTTCCCGCGCGATGTCAGCACCCTAGCGCACAGTGTGTACGGCAGCGCACGGCACACGGCACTCACTTGCCCGCCCTGAAGAAGATGAAGGTGGGCACCTCGATGATGTTCAGCTCCTGCAGCAGCGACCGCGTGTCGCCGTTGACGTCGCCCATGAGGCGGCCAAAGGTCGCGAAGCCCTTGAACGTCCGGCTGAGCGCCACCACCTGCAGAGCAGTGGAGACACGAACACGTCATGCGGAGCAATGAGGAAGAATGTGGCGGAATGTGGAGGAGCACGCGAGGGGTGAAGAGGACAGCATTGGAAGTCGGTGCGCGGCGCCGTTTCGAAATTGGCGGGCAGGTCTTATTGCAAGGCCCCTCTGGTCTTTGCCATCCTCAGCTACGACTTTTAAGCACGGCGGCGAGAGGGCGACCACACGCACCGCCGGGAAGACCTTAATGCAAGGCCCAGCGCTGGTGAGCGCCACGTTCAGGACCTGCGCGCCAAGGCAGCGGGAGCGGAAGGAGGGGGGCCGGAAGGGGGGCGTGTGAGGTGCGCGTGCGTGTGCTGACTGCCCCCCTCTCCGTCAGCTACTCATGCCGGGTCGCTAGTGCCTGTCGCTCGCCAGTTTGGTTTTGGTTTAGAATGGGCTGGTATTTACACCCCCCCCCCCCCACACACACACCCAACCACGGCCTCAGGTCTCCGCTTGCTCGGTTTTCTCTGCTCCCCTCTTCCAACTGCTCTTTCCCACTGCCCGCTCCGCCATCGTCAGCTGGGCTCTGTCTTATTCTCACCTGCAGCACCTTGGGGTCGGACTCGGCCGCCAGGAACTGCTGCAGCCCGGCGCGGCTGGTGATCTCAGTCACCAGGCTGGAGGGATGCTCGCCGCCGCTTGTCGCCGTGGCCGCGTCGCCGTAGTACATCACACCTGCACGTGCACGTGCACGTGCACGGTACGGCAAGGTGCGGCACAACATGCGCAGACATTGCTGAGGCGTGAGAAGAGAGCGAGCCAGGCAGCTGGCTCGTCGTTCCCATTGCGTGCGCAAGCAGCACAACGCCACGCCGCCTGGCTGGCCTTGTCTTCCCGAGGCAACGCCAACCGCCTCGCGTCTGCTTATCCCGTGCGGTGGCGCCGGCATGGCCGTACACAACAGCGAGGTAGGCAGCACACAACTTACCCTCGCCCACTCCCGCCTCCATCTGCATAACGCCCCTGTGCTCCCACAGCAGCTTGCCCTCGCGGTAGAACTGCGGCGGCATGGGCATTTGGGGGGATGTGAGGGCGGCGGCGGCGGCGGCGGCGGCGGGGGCCGGCAGGCAAGATACTTGAGTAACGAAGACTCAGAAACCGGAGGCCGCCACCCGGCACCCCCACTCTTCCGTGAAGTCACTCGCAATTGAGCGTGCCTGTGCCGAGTTCTCCCGCGTTCCACCTCCCACCCAATCGCCGACCGCCCCTCTCTGGACCTCTCGGGACTCACGGGGTTGCAGGAACCCACCCCCGCGCTCTGGGTTGGGCTGGTTGGTTTGGGTTCTCTTTGTCGTTTCGCTTTTGGTTTCTGGAATGAGCTACCACCCACCCACCCACCCAAACACCCACCCCCACCGCACCACTCCACCCACCCACCCACCCACCCACCCACCCACCCACCCCCCCACCCACCCACCCACCCACCCACCCACCCACCCACCCACCTGCAGCGTGGGCAGCACCGTGACGCCCAGCTTCTGGACCAGGGCGTCGCGCTCCGACGAGCCATCCGTCTGTGCACAGGACAGCAGGCACATGCCCCGATGGCAGGACAAGGGGGTTCCATGGGCGGGGGCGGGGGACACAAGCACCAGAGGGATGTCGAGGCAGCGGCGTGAAACACAAACGTACAGCCTCCGTCTGCGGGCTTCCGCTTATGTCATTGTGCGGTCAGGGGTACACGGTGACCCTGTGGGGTGCAATTGAGGACCCCGCTGTTTTCCCATCTTGCACACCACCGTTCTACTTCGGCCCTCCATCTCCGGCCCCCGCCATACCCTTCCATATTCCCCCCCTCCGCCGCCCCCGCGTTTGCCTTCTGGTCTCTATAATTCATGTTCCAACATGCACGCGTGGCGTCTTCCCGGTTTCCCTTACTTGATATACACAGTGTAAGGTGCACACATATACACACACACATACGCGCACACACCTCCAGGTACAGGAATGACACGTCTGGGCACTCGCGGGCGGTACGCATGATGGTGTGCTTGACCGCTGCGCACTTGGCCATGCGCCGGGCCTGCTCCTGTGGGGCGGGTGGGTGGGTGGGTGGGGCACGCAACCACAGGGTCGGCGGCAGCGGTGGCGGCGGTGGCGGCGGCACCGGCAGAGCGGGCGGCACGACGGTGCACATGTCAGCTGCAGTGCGACATTGCGGCCGAAGGCTCCAAGTCGGCATGCACCGGTCAACCAACCGCCAACCGCCAACCGACCGACCGACCTGCTCCGCATCCAGCTTCCAGTGCAGCTCCGGCTCGGGCTCGTCTATGCCCGTCTCGCACACACGCTCGGATTGCACCTTCGCACAGGGCGCAGCAGCAGCGCATTGCGGCGGGAGCAGCACCGCGGCGAGGCAGCAGCAGCATCAGAATCAGCGGCAGCAGCAGCAGTGCAGAGAGTTGCATGTTAGGATGTTGCGGTTCTGGGGGGTGCTCGCTGTTGCCGTGGTATGGTATGCGTCCAGCCAGCCCTGCCCCAGCCCTGCCCCCGCACCCCCAACGCAACACCATCATCCTCACTGTCTACCGGTGTCCCAACCGTCTATCTCTATCACAGCCACTCCCCTCAACCTACTGCGAACATTAAAGCTCATCTCTCGCTCTGTCGCTCACCTCCACCACCACCAGCTTGTGGCCCGCCTCGTCCAGCGCAGTCAGGAACTCCTCCTCGCTGTCAATGCTTACCACACGCTCCTCCACCTGGGGGGGGGTTTTGGGCACAGGGCGGTGTATGAATGTCGCGACACACAACACATGCGCTCGTCAAAGGCGACGCATGCAGATCGCGTGCCGCTGCGCTGCCACACTGCGCTGCCGCGCTGCTGGCCGGCTGGCGGCACATGCACGCGGACGTGCTGACTCCGACGAGGGCACACAAGGCACAAACACACGTCAAAAGCTACCGGCACCAGCCGTGGCTTGACACACAAGGTGTAACGTACAGTGATACGGCAGGAAAACAGCACGCTGACTTCGGGTAGCTCAGCAATGGAGACTGAGGCGCTGGCCAACCGTTAAGGAACCGCCGCAACACCCGCGCACCCGCGGGCCCCCAACCTACTTCAGCGCTCTCCCGCAGCTGGCGCTCCATGCGCTCCTGGGGCGCCTCGTTGGCGCGGTTGCCCGCCATTGCGCTGGCGCGCAGGTTGCGACGAGGCGCCTGTGCGACATTGCGCTCCTCTGCAATGGACAATTCGTGACCCGCAGAACAGAACGGTGAGCGGCGACCTGGGGTACGGCGCGGCGTCGAGTGTAATGGGTTTTGGCTGCTCGCGACAAGGCACTGCAACGAACGTGAGCTGCGGATGCGCGACCGAGGTCGTCGAGACCTCGCACTCTCCCACGAAATCGGGTTGCTGCGTGCTGCGATTTTGAACCAATATCACAAGTCATAGCGCTGTCGCGTTCACCGACACCCATTCGCCCTCACACACCGGCCAAACAAGCCTGCTTGCGCACGCGCTGGGCAATGCGCTGGACGAGGGTAGCGCAGCTAGGTCCCAAGCCTGCTCCGCAAGGTGAGCACGATGCTATGCGGCCATGACGCTGAACTCCGCTTCGCCAGGTGGTCGACATTAGATGATTTCGCAAATGGCAAAGCGGTGCACTGCGGGCGTGGGAGTTTTGATAAGGTAGTAAAAGGTGTCGATTTCACGGCACTGCAAGCCGATTGGCCTGGCAAAGCTTTAATCAACTCCGCTGGCATGGAAAACACAGTGCTAATGACAAGCGACACCCCCACCACCCCTGGTTCCCACCCGAACCCCCCGCGCCCCCGGCCGCTCCTGTATGCAGGCGTCCTTATCAGCACACCACCAGGACAGCAGCACAACAATGCAGCGATGTCACAGCTGCTAACTGTCTCAGACGCTGCCGCTGACGACGGGAAGGGCTCCTCCTGCGCTGTATCAATTCCCGCGTGGACGGATGGGCACACCAGCGAATACACATGGGCACAGGCACTGCGGATGCCGCATGTTTCACGCCAGCGCAGCTGCCAACGCTTCAGCACATAACACGCCCGGAGGCGGACAATGTATGTCGATCACGCGACCGGTGTGGGGCATGCAGCCGTTTCGGCGAACCCACATCAGTGATACTCCACCATCCCGCCCTGTCAGCTCCTCGCAAACTGTACAGTCTCATGAATGCGCCGAAACGGCAAAACACCATCAAGATGACAAGATCCCTTCAGTACATGTAATTGGCACACGCGCGCAATGCACGTGACTCAGTGCCGCCCTCCATGTCCCTGTCCTCGCATGAATACTGAATAGCCCCACTGACACACGAACACAAACCATGAATGTTATATAACCTGGCCATATGAGATGGCATGCACAGTCGTATGAGCGTGCAATGCAGGTGGTGCAATGTGGTAGAACGCAGGGTCCTGTGTTGTTTTCGCAATCGTTGCGTTAAAAAAGGTATCTCTGTCAGTCTGTGGTCGGCAGCAGTCTAAGCAGCCAGACGGCAGTATTCTCGTCAGGCCAGGATCGCGCCCTCGCAAAGGGCCTTGCTGCGCTGCAGGTAGTCCGAGTGGCACAGCTGGTACTGTCGGAAGAGCAGTCCGTCGGTCTGGGCAGTCAAACGCGTGGTCCTGTGGGTTGTGGGGAGGGGCGGGTGGTATGGATGCGTCAAGTCAACAGGTCGCAGGTGCGGCACGTATTCGAAGGTGGCTATTTAATCAGGTCAGCAGGCGCAGCCAGGGGGGACCCTGCCGCATGGGTGGCAGTCGGAATGTGTAGGATGTGAGACCCGCAGTTATGTGTACCCGTGGTAGAGATGGCGCTATGGCGAACTGAGGAACGCGCACGCACTTACCACGCGTGCGGCGTGCTGGGCTCACACATGGCGTATGCGTCCTGGAATTTGCCGACCTTCGCGTTCTGCAGTGGCATGGCCATGGATCATACAAGGAATGGCGCATACATGGCATGTAATCATTTCACACCAAGGTTTGAGAAGGGCCCGCCCCCAAACCACCCCACGCCGACATGTGCGTGCGCCCAGCACCATCCAGCTTGTATCCCTGGTAGCTCTATCTGGGACAACGCAACCCCACGCGGGCGGTGGCCCGGGCGATCCAGCAGTCCCAGCAATGGCCGAAATGGGATCCAGCCACCATCTGCATGTTTTTACTATCATCAACCTTGCATCTTACCGACAACGGTACCATTCGTGTGCGCCTGGGTTCACACACAGTGCATGTGATGACTCAGCACACGTGGCTTGACTCACCCGGTACCGTTCAGCGGCCTTAGTTCCGTTGTACACGTTAATGGCGCAGCCGGCGGCGGCGCACTTGAGGGCCTTGTCGGAATTGATTTTGAGGGCGGCCACAGCCTTCTTGGTCTCCGCAAAGCCGGTGTTCAGGGCATTGCACTTGTTCTGCAGGGGCGAGGTGGGTGAACGTGCATGCATGGTCACCGGAATGCGCAAATGTGCACAGCAGGCTTGGTTGACCGGCTACATGCGTAATAGCGCCTGCTGACGATGATCACACAAGGGCATGGGCAAGACGGGCGCACACGCGCGCGGCCCCCTAGACAGCCTCGCTTTCGCATTTTGCATTCGCATTCTAGCGCACGTCTGCAGCTCCTAGTGTGTGCCGTGCGGTGTCATGGTAGGGCTCTTACCGAGTACGCGACGCGCGCAATCGAATTGAGTGTGTAGCTGCAGGCAAAAGCGTGTGTGCACACATAGCATGGAGGTCAGTCGAAATGCTCGCGGCGGTACCAATTTAGAGGTACTAGGGTGGCATACTAGGGATGGCCGCACCTGCAGTTTCCGCGAGCGCGCAGGTAGTCTGTAAACGGCGACAGGTGCACAAAAGCGGCAAAGTTTTATTTTTTGGGGGGGGCGGGAAGCACACAAGGGCAACACATATCAAGCCGCGCTACTTCATTCACGGCTACTACGGCGTGTACATATGCACGTACGTACGGAAGGGTGGCACTACTGTGGCAGGCACGCAGCGACGGCATGCAGTTACAAGCACAGTGCGTTGTGGCGACTACTGCTGCAGGCAGGCCTAGCAGGCCGGACTGTGCATCTGCCGGGCATTTGTATAACCGTTACACGCACCGGTGGTGTTGGTGGGATCGCCGGCCTGGAGCTTGAACCTGGTTAACAGGGCAACACAGGTGATGCAGAAAATGCGGAGTTAGGTCAAGTGATCGCAGCAGAAGGCGAGATCATGGGGCAGGGACAGCCCTGTCGTGTGAGCACCCCTGGCAAAGCGGTGCACTGTTGCAGGTGGTGTTTTACCTTAGGTTACGGGCATGCGCTAAATTGCAAAATGCGAAATGCGATGTCAACCACCGCGCAACACAATCGTGTCGTGAAAATTGCCCGCAGCCACGTACATCACGCACCAGGGCATGAAACGGGTCGCGTTGAACTCCTGGTCAGGCCCCAGGCGAAACGACACCTCTGCGAGTGTGCACATCAGCACATACGGACATGCGCGAAATTGCACATGTGTGTGCGTGCGTGGCGGAGCGTCATTACCCACGCACATTACGTGTCAGGCCAGAAGTAAGGGCGGCGACAGGTAGGCAGGATCTATTGAAGGCATCAGAGCGGGCTGGATGGATGGACTCACCCTCAGCTGAGAAGCACACGCCCTGACGCTGGGGGCCGCCGTACAGAGCCTCATCCTCGGCATGGTACTTCTCCCACTCACTCTTGCCGCCGTACCTGCCGGCACGTTTGCACACCGCACAAACGGCAAGCGTCGGTTGTAGAGGGGTGTATGCGGGGTACTTCTCCAGACGTTGTATCGAACATGTCACTGATCAGATGCAGTTCGACACATCCCAAGCCCGTGATGACTCACCCAGTGTAGTCGGACACAACGCAGCCATCGGCATCGGGCTGGCTGCGCTCGGCGCCCTTGCCGCAGTCCTCGCGCAGCTTGTTGCGGCAGAGCATCATGCGAGTGAAGGGGCTGCCAGGGCAGAAGACGTCACGAGCCGTTAGCACGGACTCGAGGTAGCTGGCTCAGGTCTTGGTCTCCGGATCCTGCGCTCCGCAGCAGAAGCAGTAGAAGCAGTTAGGAGAGGCACGCACCATTACTATTTAATCAGCAGTGGCACTCTGTGCATGCCGCCAACCCATGCGTGCTGCTGCTGGCTACTATTAAGTCTTGGTGCCAAAACAATGGCTGCACGGCCTGCTATACAGCAAGCCCGCCATCCTGGGCCAAATCGCTCACCCAGTCGCAGTAATTCTTGAGGTCGGCGTTGCAGGTGGAAGAGCCATTGTAATTGGTGCAGGCAATGTCGGCGGCCGCGTTCGCAACGAGTGCCCTAAATGAAGATGAAGCCGCGAAAGGTGGTGACGAGGGGCGCGGGAACAAGGCGATGATGAGGGGCGCGGGAAGCGGGAAGGACAGGCTCGCCGCAGTAGTGCAGGGGCTTGCAGGGCGACGTGAGCTTGTGGAAACAGAGGCACTACTCAGCCAAGTAAGCCGATGGTAGGGCTCCAGTCGCAGCACACACTGCAAAGGTGGCCAGGACTCAGGAGGAAAGCAATTTCACTCACTTGGCCCAGCCAGACATGCCGGTGGTGGGGATCTTGGACGACAAGTCCGTGTTGGGCGTGCACGTGGGCTCGCTGAAGCTGTTGCCGGGAAAGTAGTAGCAGGGCTTGGGAATCTTGGCCGCGGCGAGCACGTGGCGGCGATGATGGCTGGTGACCTTGCGACTGCATCAGGCGAGGGGTCATAGACATCAACGGCACACGCGAGGTCACACTCTTTCCTTGTCGCTTTGAGTGCCAAATTACGCAGGCTGCAAGCACATTAACCAGTACGCGCTGAGACCTACAGGCCCAGCGAGCAGCAACTCGCGACGTGCGTGTGGCCAGCACCGTGCTCGCAAATTTCAGTTGAGTCCGGCCATTCGCCCACTCGTGACACTTACGCCTCAGTGGCTGGCAGGGAGAAAATTAGACCGAAGGCAGCAGCAATTGCAAGAGCCGCCAGAGCGGCGCAGCGCCGATGTGGCGACGACGTTGTAGTCATGATGTCGCCGGGATGGGCCGAACGACGACTCTTGCTTGTAGGAGCGATATCGTTCTGCGGACGTGCTCAGTCTTATTGCTGTAGGAACGTATGACAGCAACATCTAAACGAGTGGCTTTTTATATTCATGCCTCGCGCCCACCACGTGTTTCCGCCGCCCATGCAGGATCCAGACTCCGCTGCTTCGCGGGCCCTCACGGGCGGTTTCCTGTTGGCTGAGGGCACGCCTTTGGTATGATGAAAGCAGGCAAGGGATTCGCGCGTACCAAACGGGCTCGGCTCTTTTTTGCGGCACAGCAGTTGATGGTATTGCGGATTTCCAGCGTAAAGAAACACAGCTTATACGATGTATTAAGCACCAGAAAACTCGGGGAAAGGATCAGGATCAGCGTGTCACTCATATGCAATTCTCCGTTTCAGCAAGCAGCCCCGGGTTTAAAATGGCTAGCCATATGGAATGTTGCCCTCTAAATAGTCTTGAGTTTTATTTCGATGCTCGAAACGTGGCCATCGAGGACAAATGCCATTACCGGCTCGCTCCGATGAAACCCTATCAGTCCCTTCGTGGATCAGACCCGTTTAAAGACGTTTTAAGCAAGGCGGTTGACGAGGTACCCTTTGAATCATGCATTATTCACCTTGAACAACTTGCGATGGTCATAGCCTTTACGAGTACCGTAAAGTACACGCAGGTACGGTACTGGACACGGGTGCTGACAATAATTCCGTCATCGAGTGGCCCCCGCCCAGCCAGCAGGCCGCACCAGGGGCCGCACCTCCCTTGGGCCGCACGGGGTGTATGCCATGCTGGCAGCTCCCCCAGCCAACATGTGGCATTTTCCATTCCAGGCAACGCGGCACTACGCAAACGGATGCAGGGAACACTGCAGCCTAAAGTCATACACATTCTGCATGCACGCGACAGTCTTTCACATTTGATATATCGGGCTGGAGGCGCTGCTGCTCCCGCCACTGCCCTTTCCGCTGCTACTGCCAGCACTGTCAACCGCCAGCCACCAGGACGCGGCGGCGCGGCTGCTGCACTGCTGTCGCGCTGCCGCCGGCTGTAGCCCGAGCCGCAGTGCCGCCACCAGGCTTGGGCTACAGCCCTCGGCAGACACGCGCCTCAGCCCCCGCAGCTCTTGCAGTGCCGTCACTACCGGCGGCAGCACCTCATGCTCCAGGGCCGCACCCTTTCGCCTTGCGACTCCTCCACCACTGCTACTGCCACCAGCACCTCCACCGCCTTCAAAAAGCCAACTCGCTCCGCTAGTAGGAGAAGCGGCCGCGGACCCCCTCCCTGCCATGTGTAACGGCGTTGCTCGCCCGTCAGAGACGCTGAGGCTGGCCCAACGGGGAAAAGCCGCTGATAAGCCGCACGCAACGTCGAGCTCATTGAACACGGCAGTCGCGCCCGCCACGATCGTGGAAGCTGATGGGGTTACTCCTGCTGCTGCCCCAGCACAGGCGATGGCGGTTGTGGTAGTGGAAGCGATGGCGGCGGCGCCGCCTGTGACGTCCACGCCCACCACACCTACGGCACCTGTGACACCCACGCAGTAGTCCATCTCCAACCGCACCAGGGCCGGGCAGGCAGCGGCAATGGCCACCACACCTGCAAGGATGAAATAGTTACGTGAAGGGATGAAGATGGTAATGCCAGATTGGTTGCAGTCATTCAGTGCGGTATAACGGGGCAGCTTACACCAGGCACGTGTTTGATCGGGGCAGCGCCAGTGCGAGCCGCCGGCCAGCCAGTGCGAGTGTCGCTCCCCCGCCCCGTGTGCGAGCCCACATGCCGTGCGTGTGTACACTGAGCATCCGCCCACCTGCATCGGTCACACGGCCGCAGAAGCTGATGCACAAGGAAGCCAGGTGCGGCGCGCCGCCTCCCCGCAGCAACCCGTGGAGCCCCGTGTCCGTCAGCCTGCCAGCGCAAGCAGCGCAAGTGACCAGAACACGTGGTAATGAGCCGGGTCGGGCCGGGCACCTGAGTGTAGAAGGACATGTGCTGGGAGAGATCCGCACCAGAAGCAGCACGGGGAGGAGTGCTGCGTGGCAGGCGCCGCCGCTGTCAGGCAACGGCCCACGCTCCTGCTCCTGCGGCGAACTGCTACAACTAGCTGGCTAGACCCCGCAGCGAGCACACCCCACACACGTCGTACGCTGCCCAGTGTGTGGGCCATACCAACATCACCGTATGCTCACCAAACTGCTTTAATGCCCATTCGCGTGTCAATGCTGCTCACACGCGACACGCCTTACCCATCCATGAAGGAGACGTCCAGGTGCCGCAGGCGGCCCATCACCGGCGCCAGCGCGGCCACACCCACGTCGCCCACCAGCCCGCCACGTGCCCCGCCACCGCCGCTGCCACCGCCGCCGCACTCGCCGCCGCATCCGCGCAGCACCAGCCGCTGCAGCCGCTGCAGCCGCCCTGCCTCAGCTGCCCCAACTCCTCCAGATCCTCCTCCAGCTACGCCGCCGCCGCCGCCACAGGCCCGGCCCAGAGCCGCCAGGCCCCAGTCGCTCAGGCCGCCACAGCCGCTGAGGTCCAGCTCCACCAGGTGCGGCAGCAGGCTGGTGCGCAGGCCGTACAGCAGCCCGCACAGCGGCGTGCTCTGTTGTGAAGAGTCAACAGTGCGGGTGCCGGCCCCGCAGAGGCGAGGAGTGAGCAGGTGAGTGAAGGGAGTGTGGAATGAGGCACAGCATCGCTCCTGGCGGATTGACTTGTCAGTAAGCCACCCCGTGCACCGCCCAAGCCCAAGCCCAAGCCCAAGCCCAAGCCCAAGCCCAAGCCCAAGCCCAAGCCCAAGCCCAAGCCCAAGCCCAAGCCCAAGCCCAAGCCCAAGCCCAGATCACTGCCGCACGTCCTATCCCATCATACCCACGTTGGGCAAGTCAACGCCGCACAGCCGCAGCCGCGTCAGCCGGCCCGCCCCCGCCGCCAGCGCCGCCAGGCCCTCGGGCGCCCAGGCCGCGTGCGCCAGCGACAGCGCCGTCAGCTGCGGCGCCGCCCGCAGCAGTCCCGCCACGCCCACCGCGGTGAGCAGCAGGCTGCTGCCACCACCGCCACCACGGGCGTCGCCGTGTGCTGCTTCCCCAGGGCCTGCCTCTGCTAGGCCCGCCAGGAGCTCGTCATGGTCAAGCGGCAGCAGCCCGTCTGCCGCACCAGCGCCGGCGGCGGCGTGAGGGTCGCCGGCAGCGGCGGCTGCCATTGCTGCCGCGGCGGCGGCGGCGGCAGACGCGCTTCCGGGTGGCAGGTCCAGGGACAGGTGTCGAAGCTGACGCAGCGGCGACAGCAGCAACAGGTCCCTGCGGCAGCAGTTCCACACCATGGCATTTATAATATATAATAACAGTTTTAAGTTATTGAGGCCTGGGCGATCGTGCTAGGAGCCGGACAGTGGTCACCCCAAAGTCATTGTCATCGCCATCCCCAAGCTCAGCTTGCAGGTGGCGAAGTGGCTGGGTCCCATGCCCCCTGCCACTATCAAAAGCTCCTTTTACCTCACCGTTCGCACGAGGAACCAACACCTGCAGCCGTCTGACTCACCGGTCCCGCACGCGGCTGTGGCCCTTGACCTTCAGGCACGTGAGGTGCGGCGCGCCAACCACAATCGCCGGCAGCACGTGGGCAAGCTCACGATAGTTACCGGAGGGGCGCAATGGCGGATGCTGGTGTGGCGGCGGCGGCGGCAGCGGCTGGTGGTTGGGGTGCTGAGCTTGGAGGGGCGCAGCCGCATGATCATTTTCACCATCCAATACTGCGCCCGCAGCTTCGGCAGCAGCACCGTGCTGCGCCCCCGCACCAGGCGCAGCCACATGAGGACCAACAGCTGCAACGGCGCCCGGCAGATGTGGCGGCAGCGGTGGTGGTGGCGGCAGCGCCTCAGCGGCGGCGACGGCGGATCGACGGCGGCCCTGACGCACCGGCTGCAGCAATCCCAGCTCCAGCTCCCGCAACTGCGTATCGCACAAACACACCAAAACAATGCATTAGCAGTGGACTGAAAGCGCGAGCAGCCCTACGACACACATCGCCATGTGCTTGATAGCAACTCACGCTGCGGATGCGCGGTAGTTCCATCCACAGCAGCTGGTTCAGAGTAGCCTCGTCCAGGGGCACAGCCAGCCGGAGCGCTGTCAGGCCCGACGCCGCCGCCCCAAGCCCGGTCAGATCCGGGACCAGCACACAGTGCGCGGCCACTGCAGACGACGACGGCGACGATGGCGGCGGCGGCGGCGCACCGCCACCGCTTCCCGCCGCCGGCCCGCTGCCACTGCCGCCACCGCTGCTCCTGCGCCGCGCCGCGGCTGCAGCAGCAGTGGGGCTGCTGCCACCCCCGCTGCCGCTGCTGTTGCTGCTGTCAGCGCTGCTGCTGCCGCCGCCAGCACGCGTGGCGCAGCGCAGCTCGAGCGTGATGAGGCGTGGCAGGGCCGTCAGTGCCGCCGTCAGGCCGTGTGCGGCCTCGGGCGTGGCGAAGCGGCAATGCACCAGCTGCAGGTGCTGCAGGCGACCGCAGCCCTCACGCACCCCGCGCCAGGACGCCACGTCACACGCCCGCAGGCTCAGCTCCCGCAGCAGCTGGCCACAGTCACCACCGGCTCCACCTCCGCCGCTGCAGCTCCCGCTGCTGTTGCTGCTACAGCCACCGGTGCTACAGCCGCGCAGTAGCGCCAGCCGCCCCACTGCCAGCAAGCCGCCGCCGGGCTGCTTGCTGCGCAGGCGCAGGCTGCCTACACGGCCCATTGCGCCAGGCAGTCGCAGGCCCTCACTGTCCAGCCGCACGTTGCGTTGCCAGGCTGTGGTGGTGTCCGGGGTGGAGAGGTAGAGTTTCAAGTCGACAGAGTCGGGAGTCAGATGGGTGTATGGCGTGGGGCAATGAACACCATGCAGTCGCTTCGACGTACGTGCCCAGAGAAGGCGCGTGCCGGGGTGAGACCACTCGTTCACACAAGCGATTTTGCGGCAGGGCAGGGTGCATGTCAACATGCAACATTTAGCACGACACGTACGGCACATACCAGTGAGCTTTAGCTTGTGCAGGTGTGGAAACACTGCGCCCAGACGCACCAGCACGTCCGGGCTGGGGTCCCGCACGTGCAGCCGTTGCAGGCAGCGGTTGACATCCACCGACCAGTCCCGGCAGGCGGCGCTGCGGAAGTTAGGGCAAGAGGTTTAGGAAAGCAAAAGGCCGCAGTCCTTAGTATAACAGCGGCAGCGCGGTTGGGTAATTGGGTTCCGGGCTGCAGGGCTCAGATACAACCGTAGAACTGGGGAGCAGACATGGTGCAGGGTGAGAGAGCCGCAGGCGGCAGAACCAGTGACCGGCAGACACGGCAGGGTTCTTGCCTTGGGTATGTAGGACTATAAGATACGAAATCAGATTTGCAAGAGACAAGATGGAGACACGTGTCGCGGTCGGGTCCAGGATGTGCTGCACACCCTGCATGGATGGCCATGGCCGGCGGTGGGAACAAGCTCACCGCGCGCTCGCAATGTCGCTCCAGGACAGTTCTCCGAGAACAATGTCCCACGCGGCATCCGGCACGCCCCGCCAGTCCGGTGCGTGGGCGTAAAAGACGTGCGAGACGCCGACCATTTCGTGCTGTCAAGCACTCGCTCGCGCCCGCCACCTGTCGCGGGGCCTTCCTGCGTCTTCGGCCTCTGCCTTGACCGGAGCGTAAGCAGCTATGTGCACAACATAGGACCCTATCTTTGAAGTATGGCCCATTTTGCGCGCTGTCGTCGCGTTGTCGACATCGCTTGACAGCAGCGAGCTCTTTAATTTGATGGGCGCAGGAGCACGAGATGAAACCGGACGTGGCAAATGTATTTTTCTGTTATGAGGCACTTTGGCCGGCCGCTATGTGTTTGCGGACGTGCGGCCGCTGTTTGCGCAAAGAAAGGAAGTAACGCCAAACCTGCCGACGACTACTTGCAGCGGCTAAACTCAAGCAGGTATGTATAGCTCGTGCAGATTAAATGCCGTAAATGATATTAGACCATGTCCGTTGCGGTTTCCAACACAAGCAGCACCCCGGGCAACCCCACCATCAGCCCTAGTTGGCACGTGTCGCCTCCTCCTGCGGCCAGCTGCAGCCGGGTCTGTTCCCACCCTTTTCCACCCTTCCGCACAACGCATGGGTCTGTCACTCCCGAGGGCGGGATATCTGCCCCCCTGGCGGCCAAATAGCGGACGCAGCATATGAACATGTAGCCTCTGGCAGGACCTCAATTTCCTCAATCTATTGATTACCGTATATGACTCTAAGGTGCCGCTTACTCCGCGAGAGTACGTAGTTACAGTGGCACAATCTTACCCCAGGCGTGGTGGGGCGGGTTAGCCTGGAAGGCTCGTGGGTCTAGGCGTGCAAGGGCCGGCCTGGCACGCGAGCGAGCACGCCGGGCAAGGGCCCAAACGCACAAGTCCAGAACACGGTTCACCAAAGCCCATGAACGCAAAGGCGACCTTTTGACATGCATTAGTGTACACTTATAGTACATGAATTGGCAAAGCCCGTGGACAGAGGCTGGCCGCACGCGGTCGCGACTATGGTTATCCCAGCGGGCATGGCAAGCACAGATTTACTGTGATTAGTAATTATACTGTAGTTTACAAAAACAAAGTTAATTGCATTTTACAGCATGACAAACGGTGCAGAAATGAGGAAGCGAGGCTGGACCCCTGTGCCGACCATTGCGCGGATTGATAGCCATTGTCGCCGCGGACTGCGGGCACTGTGGTCTAGCAACGCGTGAGACTCTGGGCTGGGCTTTAGACTTGAGCTGTAGTTGAGCTCGCGGTCCCAATGTTACGAGCTGGTCGGCGAAGGGAGCAGCCGCATCACGAGCTGTTGCAACAGCAAGAGCAGCAGCAAGAACTTGACCGCACCGAGCTTCAGTGCACGCTCCTCAATCTGCGCCCGGCAAGGGTGGTTGTGCGCTTCACCGAAGCACATTTGGACATAATCTTACGGGCAGGCTTCAAGGACCTGGCCTCCTTCCAGGTGTACGCGGCTCCTAAAACTGTTGCACGCAAGCTGTTGCAGGCTGGGCTGCCGGCTTGGCACTCATGCGTCATTGAGGGGCTTCGAGGTGCGTCGCACGGGTACGTGGGACGTGTGCCTTTCAAGTACAAGCCTTTGCCGTGCTACGCAGTGTCGTGCTACAACGCGAGCGTGGCAGAGCAGCAAGGCCTGCAAGAAGTCGACGCAGTGGGCCAAGGCAGCAGCCACAGTGGCGGCGAGACAAGGCCAGCAGCAGGTGCTCAATGCTGTGCCGATGGGGTGCGTGGTTTGGCGACTGCGGTGCAGCGAGGACAATATCTCCGTCCGCCTTGTATCACGGGGGTCTGTGGTTGCAGGGTTGCATCTGTCTGGTTAGCGTGTCTCAGTTTGAGCACCCGCTACCGTGGTCTTCTTCATGTGTCTGCCGCGCAGGTCTGCATCCCGCTGCTCAAACACCTTCACAGGACACCGGCGCTGGTCACGTGCGGGATCAAGGTAAGTTTGCGATGTGCGGTGGTCATCATGAGCTCACCATGTTGCGTCGTATCAAACTAGGATGGACGGACATCATGTCAGTGCTGTCCTGCACCCAGCCCCATGGAGTTTGCGCCTGCTTGCATGTCATCCGCGCGTGCTTGGCGCGCTCATCCCTACTATCTGTGCCTTCCTCTAGTAACTCCCTATTTGCCCTGCGCCGTGCCTCCGCCCAGAGCCCACACGCGGCGCCAGCCCGTCAACATCAAAGTCAACATCAACGGGGTGGTGGAGCTCGTGGAGCACACAGCCGCGGCAGCCACAGCCGCAGCCGCTGTCGCCTGGCTCAACCACAAGCTCATCTAATATGGCGGCGCCGGCGGCGGCAGCGGCAGCCTCGCACTCCGCCGCAGCTACTGCGCCTACCGCCGGGCGGGAGCAGGCTGTTCTGCCGGCAGACGACGACGTGGCGGCGCATAGCAGCGTCGCTGCAACCTCTACTGCGCCGGCTTCTTGGCATCTTACCACCTGCCGCCGCCGGCACGTGCACCGACCTGCCCTGGGCCAGGAGTAGCCTGCTGCGTGCATGCTTGCTGGGAGTCCGGCAGGGCAGCCGAGCGGGGGGGTAGTTCATTCCAGAAACCAAAAGCGAAACGACGGGGGGTCGGCAGGGCAGCCGGGGGCTCGGCTGGGCAGCCGGGGGCTCGGCTGGGCAGCCGAGGGGTTGGCGGCACGTTCATGCACGGCGGCTGCGCTGCGCGGCATGCATCACCAGCGGGGCACAGCGCCGCCACAAGCCACATGTCACATGATTTGAGCGCGGACAGTGCACGAGTCGAGGTAGCAGGGGGCGTGCGTTGGCAACATGCATATGATGGAAAAGATGGATAGGGTTTTGCATGTTTCTGTAGTGCGCCTGGCTGGGTGTTCGGAATCAGTCCCATCGCAGTATTAGGGTCGGCCAGCCCTCTAGATCCTCCCTCTTTCTACTGGCTGGGCTGCGCTGGTTGCACGGTAAGCTGACATGCCTAGATAGAGTGCTGTCAACGCGCAGTTTGCAAAGCGAGCGTCGGGCTGCTGAGCTGCTGAACTCATCCAACACAACTACAAACAGGCGTGCGCTGGAGTCTGGCTGGAGAGCCTTCTACTCTCGATGTCTTCTGGCGCACGCAGGCGCACCAGGTGAGAGGGGCCGAGGTTCCGAGGGCGTAGTTCTGATATTTCCAACACGTTAATATGCACGTGAGCACGTCCATCTTCGTCTCTCGCCCACTCGCAGGTCGCAGGACGCCCGCCAGTCGTTGAAGTTGAAGATGTTTCAAGTGGCTATGGCTGGGCCACTAGGGGACGTGGGCTGACCCCCGTCGACATGACTGACGTGCCATCGGCTGCCCCCCGAACCGACGGCTGTTTGGGCCAGGATGTAGACATCGGCGCTAGGCTTCGTCGGTGATGCAAGCAAGGGAACAGGTGTAGACATCGGCGCTAGGCTTCGTGCTGAGATTGTGCGCGTTATGGACGTCCCGTCGTTCAACACGATTATACGCGGAATCCGCTTGCGGACTCCAGTCTAGCCTTGTGAACTGCATCTGTGGTGGCGTCGTAGCAGTAGGGAGGGGATAGCGGGATGTCTGCCCCCCTGGCGGCCAAACAGGCGGACGCAGCATATGAGTGCTGGTTACAAGAAGGGGACAGTGTGAACACTGCCTCGGGCACAGGTGGCCAACCGCCACCCTGCTTGGCTGCCCACCCGACTCACAGCCGCCCAGCGCGCCGTCAGCCCAGCAGTTCAAACAGTATAGCTTACAGCCTCCTGGCGGTCTTGGGCCGGCTCATATCAGCGGTTACCGTCTCTCGGAGGTAATGTGGCCGCGCACTTCGCTTTACCGCTCACCCCCGTCTCCTGCTGCTTGCGAGACACGACTTCAACGTCTGGTGGCGTGCTTACTTTTTCGTTTCGCAATTTAGAGCATGTCCGTAACAGCTGCGTAGGCGTGTCGAAGCTAAGCTAAACGCCCGCCAGAGCCACACCACACTCGGGGAAAGCACCCTGTCCGAACGTGGTCCGAACGCGGTCCGAAGGCCGCAGTCCGAACGCGGTCCGAATCTGGTCCGAATCTGGTCCGAAGGCCGGTCTGTTCGGACCGGGGTGAAACATGCTTCGGTCCGAAGCCGGTCCGAATTACCCCGTCCGATTCTGGTCCGAAACCTCGTCGGACCATGAACGTTCGGACCAGCCCTCAAGTGTTCGGACCAGACCGTTCGGACGCAGCGGCCAGCAGCTCATCCCGGCCATCCCGGCCCGCTTCCCAGCCATCCCGGCCCGCACCCGCTCGCCCCCCCCCCCCCCCACACACACCCTCTCCTCGCCCCCCAGCCATCCCACCCCCACCCCCCGCTCTCGCCCGGCCGCCCACATGCATGGCGTCTAAAGACACCTTGTGTTATCAATCCTACTTCCCCCTATAATAACACTCACTCACCGAATTGTGCTAAGCGCCAGTCCAGGATGGCCAGACATCCTGCGAGCCACTGCGAGCAAGTCGGGAAAATCAAAGCACTCGGAAGTCGACTAGGCATTCATAAGGACTGTGTGTGCCCGTGACTGAGCGGGTCCGCAATACCATCATTGTGACGGGCGACCGGTTAACAACCGGACGCGGCGAGATATGGGAGGACAAATGCTTCAGCTGTGATTTAAATTGTGAGGAATATCAGCACCCAGGCTGGGGAGCAGGGAACGACGCGAAAGAACAGTCCGCGATTGACTGAGCCTTGACAACACAATAACTCATTAGCACGCACCGCTTATGTGAAGCATATAGGTTGTCAATGCATAAGAGAAAGCCCACTGCAGGCCACAGTGAGGCCACAGCCTGTCGCGACCAATGCAAAGCCGTCGGGTTGACCGCGTTGACCGCGATGCACGCCCCGCTCGTAGACGTTTCCGCGGGTTATCTGACTCGCAGTGTGGCAATTTTAGTATCAAGTCACGACCAAGATTGATAGAAAGTGAACATAGACTGAAATGAGGCGCTACGAGTTGGATGTTTAAAAGCATGCTGTAGGGCAGGCTATGATTTTGTCGAGGAGAATAAGTTTGTATATATGTGTGCTGAGTTTGAACGTTTCATATGTCTGTATAAATGCTATGTAAGCACCGCGACTTAAGCAGTGGCCGTTGTTAGCGCCATGCGCCCCCATGCAAGACCCATGCTGGGGGCGCGCTCCCATGCCCCCGCCCCCCCCTGTCACATGTGCAGACGGGCGCGAACAGACCCTAACGTTCGTCAGCATTTAGTAACATCAGCGACATGGGGGTGGATGTGGCATGGCTACCGCACCTGGCACTCTACCCAGACCACGCTCTAGCCCCACCCACGCATGCAAAGGCCAACGCCCAGCCCTGCGCTCTTGCATATGGCCGTGTCTATACGTGAGAGGGATGGGAGTGCAGTATGGCTGTGTGATTCCGTCGGGTAGGATTGTGGCAGGGGTCGAGATGTGGATGTGGCATGGCTACCGCACCTGGCACCCTACCCAGACCACGCTCCAGCCCCACCCACGCATGCAAAGGCCAACGCCCAGCCCTGCGCTCTTGCCTATGGCCGTGTCTATACGTGAGAGGGATGGGAGTGCAGTATGGCTGTGTGATTCCGTCGGGTAGGATTGTGGCAGGGGTCGAGATGTGGATGTGGCATGGCTACCGCACCTGGCACCCTACCCAGACCACGCTCCAGCCCCACCCACGCATGCAAAGGCCAACGCCCAGCCCTGCGCTCTTGCCTATGGCCGTGTCTATACGTGAGAGGGATGGGAGTGCAGTATGGCTGTGTGATTCCGTCGGGTAGGATTGTGGCAGGGGTCGAGATGTGGATGTGGCATGGGTACCACACCTGGCACCCTACCCAGACCACGCTCCAGCCCCACCCACGCATGCAAAGGCCAACGCCCAGCCCTGCGCTCTTGCCTATGGCCGTGTCTATACGTGAGAGGGATGGGAGTGCAGTATGGCTGTGTGATTCCGTCGGGTGGGATTGTGGCAGGGGTCGAGATGTGGATGTGGCATGGCCACCGCACCTGGCAACCTACCCAGACCACGCTCTAGCCCCACCCACGCATGCAAAGGCCAACGCCCAGCCCTGCGCTCTTGCCTATGGCCGTGTCTATATGTGAGAGGGATGGGAGTGCAGTATGGCTGTGTGATTCCGTCGGGTAGGATTGTGGCAGGGGTCGAGATGTGGATGTGGCATGGGTACCACACCTGGCACCCTACCCAGACCACGCTCCAGCCCCACCCACGCATGCAAAGGCCAACGCCCAGCCCTGCGCTCTTGCATATGGCCGTGTCTATACGTGAGAGGGATGGGAGTGCAGTATGGCTGTGTGATTCCGTCGGGTGGGATTGTGGCAGGGGTCGAGATGTGGATGTGGCATGGGTACCACACCTGGCACCCTACCCAGACCACGCTCTAGCCCCACCCACGCATGCAAAGGCCAACGCCCAGCCCTGCGCTCTTGCATATGGCCGTGTCTATACGTGAGAGGGATGGGAGTGCAGTATGGCTGTGTGATTCCGTCGGGTGGGATTGTGGCAGGGGTCGAGATGTGGATGTGGCATGGCTACCGCACCTGGCACCCTACCCAGACCACGCTCCAGCCCCACCCACGCATGCAAAGGCCAACGCCCAGCCCGGAGGCGCGGCTGAACCTCACCCTGCACTGTGCTGCCATGACGCGGCGCGGGGCGGGGCAGGGTGGCCGTGAGGGCTTCCGCCCCTCATCCTTCGGGGACGGGACGGCACATTTTCGGCGCTTTCATGAGTTCATATATGCTATAGATACTATATGTTAACGTTCGGTACTCCCAGCACCCGTAACCAAGTGCCCTGAAAGCCAACATGACAATGTGGTCGCGGGTACTAGAGAACATGGCCTCCTTAGGCATAACAGCGAGCCACAAGGGGCTTACAGTAGTAGTATGGTAGCTTAGTAGCTGCGGTGCCGGCTTTGCGCGCTTGGAAGCCGCGGGGGGCGCTCTCCAAGATGTAGGATGGCCAGTGCAGGGTTGCACGTGGCGTGCTTGAAGGCCTGACGCTTTTAATTAATAGAGCATACCTATTTCGGGAGGTATGGCTCACAAGACACGAAGAATTCAGCGCGTATGCGAAACGGGCCGGGGGGCATTGGCCAATGCCCCCCGGCCCGTTTCGCCTATGGGCCCCCTCGAGGTGTGCTCTTGGTATATATTGCTTTGTACATATACCCTCTACTGCTATACAGATTAATTTCACAGCCAGGCCGCCTACAGAGCGCCCCCTCCCGATGGACGAATTCCAGTGTTATTCTTGGCCCCAAACGCGGTCTGGCGCGTGTGTAGAACTGTAAAACTCTCGCAAATTGCGGCCTGGCTGGAAATCCCTGAATATCGGTTGGGCCAAGCGTTGCCAGGGTCCGTGCGGCCCCTGGCCCCTCCCGCCCTGCCCCTGCCTGGCTGTCCGAAACCCCTGGTCCGAAGGTCATTCGGACCAGGTTCGGACCAGGTTCGGACCAGATTCGGACCACGCACAGCCACGTTCGGACCGCCCCGGTTTCCCCGAGTGCCAGACACAGCATCACAAGACACGCGGCTCATAAGGCACCGCTACGCGAAGACCAAGTCGTAAACGTCAAGGCAGCACACCGTCAGCATATGGACTTATGGAGCTTGGTCTTCGCGTAGCGGTGCCTTATGAGCCGCGTGTCTTGTGATGCTGTGTCTGGTGTGGCTCTGGCGGGCGTTTAGCTTAGCTTCGACACGCCTACGCAGCTGTGAGTCGGGTGGGCAGCCAAACAGGGTGGCGGTTGGCCACCTGTGCCCGAGGCAGTGTTCACACTGTCCCCTTCTTGTAACCAGCACTCATATGGAATTGCAGCCTCTGGCAGGACGACCAGCAGGGGTGGGCAGGGCCTAAATTGCCCCAATCTATCACTACCGTCATGACTCCAAGGCGCCGCTTATTCCGCGAAAGCACGTAGTTACAGTGGCACAGCCTTGCCCCATTGCACCCGACAAAATTGACCTGGGTGTTGCTACCAGCTCACGCCCCTAGGTGCTCGTCAGAAACCCCAAAACCGCGAAAAATCGACGGTTGGCACTGGTTCGCTGGAAGACTTCCTGCTGCGACCGCTTCTGCTTTCTTTCAAGAAGAATGCGCCCACTTTGAGCTTTCTGAGCTAGATGATAAGAGCCCACCGGCAGCGAGCGAGTGCCGAGCTGTGCACCGAAACCGTGGCGCTTCGCTTTCCCCCAGAAGGCGCAAGGTCGTCGCCCGCGACCCTCTCAAAATGCTTTATGCCATTGTATAAGAAGTCGTCAACATCGCCGTCCACCACGCTATTGCTTTCCGTGCACGTGGAGCCTGCTCGCGGCTTGTCTGGTGGAGTCCTGCGCTCTCGTATCAGGTTCAATATCGTGTGTGCAGGGAGAGAGCACGTCACTTCACACCCCAGATTTGCCTTGGATGGTCCTTGGCCTCATCCTCGGCGAGAGCGGCATTCCAGGCGGCCGAAAGAATAACCATTTGTAGCACTGGCAATGTCTATTGACTCATACCTCAGGTTATGCAATTTGAGCCAAGACGGGCCCGTTGCTGAGCCGGGCGGTCAACTCAGTCTCACACCTGCTTGTTTTTGAAAGGCGCGAACGCTTTTGAGTTATCCTGAGACCTAATTACAATGACAGAGACGATAACAAATGCTGCAGCCATAGGCGCGGCGCCGGCCACGAGTCCGCTGAGCATACCTGGGCGCAAAGCAATGTTGCCGCCAATCGCGGACAGCTTGCCAACAAATGACACATCATCTTTAAAGCGAGGCGAGGAGGACGGGGAGACAGCGACCTCAGGCACGACCGCGACATCGCTGCCTGACACGAGCGGCCCGCCGGACAACGTAGTGCACAGAAGCTCAGACGTGCGCAGGTGCGACAGCCAAACCGCGGAGTACCGACAGGTCACTGACCTGGGGCACGGAGGCCGAGGGAGGAGGGGTTGCAGCTGCAGGACCATGGACTACGATAATAACCAACCGCCGTGCCACACGACGACGGTTGTGACGGCGCCTTCAAGCCCTGGCTTCATTGAGAGCTCCGGCCCCGCCGCTGCATGCCACCGCAGGAGCTTCAAGGATGTGGGCAAGGCGGTCAAGGTGTCGCTGCGTATGTCAAATGGTAAGGGCTGGGCATTCGACCTGCGGGCTGCGGAACAGAGCTGGCACCCATGCAGGCTCCTCTGCTGCAGGCCGCACGCAAGGGCCCTGCTCCCTGCGCCTCAGCGCTTCAGCTCTCCCCCCACGCTTCAGTACCAACGCAAACATCATCAACGTCGCCATCACTTGGGCTAGTTTCCAGAAATGCCAACCTGTGTCTATGTTCGACTACTACGTGTGGCCCTCCCGCCCCTTCCTCTGTCCCTCGCCCCCCAACGTTCTGGCACCTTTCCTACGTAACCCAGGCTTTAACACGCTTCGAGACATGACAGCTGATGGATCCTTGGACCCAGCCTGCCTCAAGCCCGTGCGGAAGCTGGGCGAAGGTGCCTTCGCCGTCGTGGAGGAGGCGCTATACACCCCGGCCGCCCCCGTGCTCCTGCCCTCCCCCTCCCTGGATTCCGATGGTGCCGTGCCCCCGGCCGCCTCCGACTCTGCCACCTCGCCGGCTGGAAGTGGCGGCGACGGTGCCGGTGCAGGTGCTGGCGGCGGCCCCATTGGTAACGGCGCCCGCGCCAGCAGCGGGCAGCTGCCCTCAGTGGTGGCGAACACGTCGGGCAAAGCACGTGGTGGCGGCGCGGCGGTCACGGTTGCGATTAAGCGGTTAAAGCCGGAGATCGTCAACCACCAGCAGGACCTGCAGTCCTTCCTAGCTGAGGCGGCGCTGATGCGCAAGCTGCACCATAAGTGAGAGATGTGACTTGGGGGTCCGGGCACTGCAACACCAGCCCAAGCAAGGCCAACGATCAGGGGGAGCTTGGGTGCACGACAGCATGGGGCTACCGTCCACAGGCGCCCCACAGGTGACGCCAAGACAATGGCAGCACCTCTGCTCCCGGTGCCACAGGGCACACATACAGCCCCTTCCAAGCAGACTCGTGCCTGCCCTCACCACACCACACCACACCCTTAACAGGCGCATCGTGGAGTTCATTGGTGTGGGCAGCACCGACGCCAGCAGCGAGGACGCCAAGCGGCGCTCTATGTTCCTGGTGCAGGGTGGGTTGTTGGCTAGTGAGCCCACGGATCCATGTTATAAAGCTACAACTCATGGTTGAGGGGGGCCTGACAACTTGAGGGGTACTGCAGGCCGGACATGCAGCCATGGAATGTACGGTAGTTCCCGGAACCAGGCGAGGGTTGCATTGTGGTTCTGCGCCGTGTCCGCGCGTAACGAGTGCGCCTTTGCTTACGGCGCACCCGCCTTGCAGTACATTACCCGCGAGGTTTCGCACCGCACGTTTGCCGCACAGCTTTTTAACTCCGCTATATTGTCATCGCTTCGTGTTGAAAGGTGTTGTGTGCGTGTGTGTGTGTGTTTGTGTCATCATCAGAGTTCATGGATGGCGGCACCCTGAAAAAGGTGGTGAGCCGCCAAATGATTGACGTCACCCGGCGGCTGTACAGCTGCGCGGACGCCTTCCGCTGGGGGCTGCAGGTGGCGGAGGGTGAGGCAGCAAGGACGCGGGGTGGGGTGGCTAGCGTGGGTGGCTAGGCACGGTGGCTAGGGTTGTGAGGGTGTGGTCTGGCGGCGTGTGTGTCATCAAGGCGCGGTGGGCTGCCGGCTGGCCGCAGAGGTGGCCACGCTGGTGTCACCATGGCGTCATGCTGTTTGCTCCCATCAGAGCGTGGGCTTGCGTGTGGCTGGATACTTGCTTCCAAGGCACATGTCGCATCACAGAAATCAGCACCACTAAACAATCTGCGACACACACACACACACACACACTTGTGCTTTTCTAACACACACACACACACACACAGGCCTGGAGTACTTGCACTCGGCTCGGCCCATGGTCATCCACCGCGACCTGAAACTGGAGGTGGGGGCGGGCGCGGCGCGCGGGCGCTACTAGCCAAATTGTCAGGGGGGAGGGGTCTCGGGCAGGACTGCGTGCGTGAGCACGGGTGGGTAATTGCGCCTGGCTGCTGGTTGCGTTTGCGCAGTCATGTCGTCTGCGTGTGTGCCGGTGCACCAAGCTCGGGACGCTGACGCCCGCTTGCTTGCCACACGCGGCCACGTGTATGGCAGTGTGGCGTGCCTGCCACTTGATGGTGGTGATGAATGACGACGTGTCACACCCACGCGAACACATCAACACACTCTCTTCGTTGCTCACATGCACACATGCACATGCGCACCAACCACACAGAACATCCTGATGAAGGGAAAGGACCTGAGCACCGCCGATGCCAAGATCGCGGACTTTGGTGAGCGTGTCGGCCCGGTCCATTCCCATAGTGCCACATGCGGTTGACATGTTTAATGTGTCCGATGCAACGCGCCATAGTACGGTAGATATGTGCTCTTGTGCAAGTACTGTGTGATGGGATCCCCGGAGTCAGGGTTTGCCGCAGGACCATGCGCACGCAAAGCAGCACTGAGGCGCCTGTCAGTCTGCGATCACCTTGCTCCCCCTCCTCCTCGCCCACTGTCTTCTTCGCACGTTCACAGCACCCTCCCCTCGCCCGGAAGGTCTCTTGGCATTGTTCGGCGCCTCTTAGCCACCCGCGCCCCTTTGCGCCCCTTGGCCACCCGCTCCCCTCACCGCTGCAGGCCTGGTGGCTCTGGTGCAGCCGCGCGCGCGCGCGCCCGCGCAGTCGCTGAAAGCCTCCGCCGCCTCCGCCCTGCAGCGCGCCGCCAGCCGCCGTGGCCATGGCGGCGCGGGGCAGATGCTGCAGCGGCTGGCGTCCCGCCGCAGCGCCAAGTGAGCGCTGTGTGGTGTTAGCGGTGGCAGTGGTGATGCTGGAGTCCTGTTGTGTGCGGCGCCCGGTGCTTGGATCCTTCCGGCGCCTCTACCTTCATTTCGGTCCTGTGTGTGTGGGGTTACAAGGTGGTGCGCACTTCTCGTGCCTTCCTGCCTCGTGAAAACCGAAGGCCCGGGCCGGGGTGACCCTTATAACGCCTAACTCACTTGGTTGTTCATCTCTCTTGGCCGGCCCTCGCAAGGGGCACATTCCTGCTCCTAAGTTTCCATATGGTGTCGAGCAGCGCAGCAAGCCTAGCCGGGTCCGCATTCCGCATCACTTCCTGCATGCCCTGTCCCTGTCCCTGTCTCTATCGGTCTCAACTCCCCCTCGCTATCTTGCTTAATCCCTCTCCCTCTTGCTGCTTTTCCTTGCTGCTCACACGCAACGTCCACACATGAACAGGTCGGTCACGCTGGAGGGCACGTGGGACGAGACCTTCAAGGCCGCCAGCCACATACAGCGACAGATGAGCATCTCGGCGCTCAACCCGCCGCAGCAGCTGTCGGGCCGCACTGGCAGCTACATGTAGTGAGTAGTGCCCCTGCAGCACGCGCTAGCGCGGTGAAATGGAAGAATGTGCATTCCAATGTGAAACCCTGACACACGGTGTGGACTGAGTGACACGGGACAGGGAGTGGTGGATAGGCGTGGATGGCTAGCGGGTTTGGGCAGATGGACGGTGGCGGGGGCTGCTGCGTGTGAGGCCCCGCATGGTTTCGAGAGTCTGATGACCGCGCACGGGCAAGCTGGCGTTTGCGCATGTGCCCGTCGGTGCTCATATCTTCCTTGCCTCAGTCGCTTGGCTCCCGCTGACATTCCTGCTTCCTCGCCTGCCCTTGTTTGCATGCTCCGCCGCCGCCGCCCCTACGCCATCCATTCTGCTTCCCCCAGCATGTGAGTGATGCTTCGACTCTGGACTACAGCTGGCGCGAAACTAGACACGACACCAAGGGATTGCTATGCACTTTTCATGCTGCTCCTGCCGTGAGGTCGTGCGGCATCCGGCGCACGCAGCCACACCACGCGCGGCAGGCGGTTCAAGTTCGGACAAGCTGCCCAGTAACACGCTTCCGCCGCTGGCCTTGCTGCTGCCGGCGCGGGCGTGCTGTTGCTGTGCTTAGCTGCGGCTGCTGCTGCTGATGCCGCACTTGACGTACACGCAGGGCCCCCGAGATGTACCGACAGGAGGCCTACAACGAGAAGGTCGACGTGTTCAGCTTTGGCGTCATCCTGTTCGAGGTGCGTGATTGGGTACCACCGCACTGCCCACCTGGCCCCTGGGGCGAGAGTGGACTGCTGGCTCGGCGTGCTAGCAGCGTATGCGTGACTGCGTGCTGATGAGGCAACCTACCCGAGGCGGGTGTGCATATCGCACATGACCGCACAGGGATGGAACTGAGGCTGGAAGTTGTCACCTACGGCGTGGCTTCGTACGGACATCACTAACCACCCCGCCACCCTGCCCGTTTCACTGCTCACGCAGGTGCTGAATCGGTACCAGATGGTGCGTGCGCTTGGGGGCTGTGTCGGTGACGTGTAAAGTGTGGACTGGTGTAGGCCCGTGGCGTACGTGTAGAATCCTTGCTGAAGGGGACACACCGCTGCGCGAGCCCCATGTCCGGGCGTCCACGCCATCCTGTCTAGAACGTCTCGCCGGAACCTGCCATGCATGGGCTTGCGCCACTAGTAACCTCCAAACCCTCCGCCACCACCCCAAACCCACCAGGTGTGCGCCATCAGCATCGCGGGCACAGAGGAGGAGATCGAGGGCTACGCAGCCAAGGCGCGTGCGGCGCGTTATGTGTGGCCTGTGGCGTGGCGGATGGAGGACGGCGGGGGCTGGATGAAGGGGCAGTGTTGCGTTGAGCCCACAATCAGCTGCTGCTAAAGCAGCAGATAGATATGCGACGCGTTGCTGGCCTAGGGCGCTCAGAGCTACACCTGGACGATCGTGCGAGAGCCTCTGCCACCGTGCGTTCCCATGCTACAGCATCCACTGCCCAGGCTTGCGCGGCGCGCAGGGTGCAGGACAAGGGTCCAGCGCTCTGCTTGGCCGGCTTCGAACGGCACGCCTGACCAGATACTCGGCATTGACACTCGCACCCACTTGACTGATCACCCATGCGCGCGCGCTGCCACATCCAGGTGTCTGAGGGCTACCGGCCGCCGCTGCCGCAGCGCTGGCCTGACGCCGTTAAACAGCTCATCTCCGACTGCTGGGCGCAAGACCCGGTGGGTGTGGATGCGGCCGCGTGCAAACCTTACCGTACTTAGGTTAGCTTGGGCCAAGCGCGAAGCGCAACCATTCCCGGTGTTGGGGGTGTCCACACGTGGTTTGGTGCTGGTGGTCCCTTAACGCGCATTAGGTTACATTCCGATTTCCCATTTACACTCGCTGTAATGCACCTGCGTCACATCACGGCACCTGCCCACCACGTGTGCAGGCGGCGCGCCCTAGCATGGCGGTGGTGCGGAGCCGCATCGCGGGCCTCATCGCCTCGGGTGCACCGGAGGAGATGCAGGAGCAGCTCACGCCCATGTCGCCCTGCTCGTGCACTATCTCGTGAACAGGCATGCATGCGATAACATGCACCTTGCATGGGAAAATGCTGAGGCAGTGCACACGCACAGTGCGGTGGGATGGGGCGACCATTGAAGGGCGCAGGTGCCTGGCCTGCATGTGGAGACAGTACGCCTCCAAATATTCGGCTGGTGTGCTTCTTCCTACATGGAGGTTGAAGCTGGGGTTGCGGCTGCGACTACGTGCACGGGGTATGCATGTTGGGATTGCACAGGCGTTTAACGCGGGCTGCACCAGCACGGATGTTCTTTCGGGTGCAAAAATATTGCTATACCGTAATGATTCGGGACTGAGTCTTGATTGGTGTGGTGCTGGCTTGCAGACGGCGGGCGGGTATGTCTTGGTGGACATGTTTGGGAAGTGCTGGTTGCCTGTGGCACACGGACGGGCACTAGGCAGCGACGACGGCATTGCAACACTGCCATTCATTGGAGCAGGCGGTGCCATGCTCCAATGCAGGCGGTGCCTGCTATTTGCGGGTGCTCGAGGTTTTTGTGACCGACGCAGGGGTGCCGACCTAAGGGATTCTTCGAGGACTGGCTGTTCAAGGGCATTGTGGGCCACGCCTAGCCTTAATTCTGCGAAGCTCGCTGGCTGCTGAAATGCGACAGGGAGTGAAGATGCCTGGATACTTGTTGCAGGACTGGGCTGGACCTGGCTGGACTTGACAGCACAGGTCGGAGTTTGAAATGGTCTGGAATGGGACAGACTGTGACAGACTGATCGTTCTATTTGATTGATGGCTTGCGTTTGCGGTGCACCTGGGCTGGACTTGGGATTACGCCCGCCGTTGCTGTTGGACGGGATTATTGGTAGCATGCATTTTACGGCTCCTTGAAGTGTTGATGCTGCAGTGTCCATCGGCTTGATGGGAAGAAGATGGGAGGAGCTCCTTCACGCCACGACAACTGCGCTGTGCGCTGCTGTACGTTAGTCGGTGGACTCGCGGGGCGGCGCCGCAAATCACTTGGCACTTTCACTTGCTGCATTTCCTCATGTTCACCAGCTCGCCAATCGTTTGGATTGGCTTGCGGCATGCCTGATTATAGCTACTACTGGTTTTGAACTTAACGTTTGTGGCTGGCGGCGCGGATGGCAGGACATGGGCCAGCGGAACGCGGCCCAATGGTCATGGAATTTTCTTAATGAATGCCCTTTATCTGAATGTGCCTATTTTGGGTCAAGAAAGCGTTCGTGCGTATGTTGACCGTGCTTGTGGCGTTAAAATGTTTTGACATGGATTGTGACGGCAGACGCTGGTTGAGGGAGCCGCAGCTGTGCCTCAATCGGTGAGGTGTGATAGTTGATGTATGAGGAAGCCGAAAGCCCGGAAAGCTGGAAGGGCAGGCCACCGTAACAATGGAAGGCGCTGCGGTGAGGCGAGGCGGCCGGTGGGGATGGTTTCAGGGAGAGGGTAGTCGGGGTCATGACGCCAAGGGATGCAACGGCGGCGGTGAGCGGTGTGTGCGCATGACTGGGTGTCGGCAAATCAGTTGGCGCAATAGAAGCGTGGGGTGCATGTTGTGGCACGTGAGCATGATGCTTGCACGGCTGATTGAGCTGCACGCTTACGCATTAATATTATGTTACAGTTTTGGGGAGACTTCTGCGGTTCTGCCCCGGGCCCGAAACACGGCTGCTGCAGCCTACCAGCTTCTTTGGACTGGCGAGAGCGCCAACAACCTGAACGGCGCACAAAAACCAAGCCTACGGCGGTCGAAACGCACACGACGCTTGACCTCCGTGAACACAGGGCGTTCGTCAGACGTAAAAACAAGGAAGGCAGCTCGCTCGCACCACTATGCATTGTTGTCTAGCTGCCAGACGGTGGGAGTGGCGTCTGGGTTAGCCGTGCGGGGCGGTGCTGGTACGTGCGACTGTAAGTAGGGCTGAATTCTGGTGTTGCGGCCGGTGTCCCTGACATGTATCTTACTACTGTATGTGTGAGGATGCGCTGGGCTAGAGCCCAACAATATGTGGAGAGGAGCCGCGTCAGCACTTCGTGGCGTTGTAACAGATGGCTTCGGACTGCATACGGTATGCCCACCTGCCCTCCAGTTCCCAACCGCAGCAGCTATCTGTTACACAACGGCACGCGAGCCCCTTCCTGCCGCCCGCACAAACAGCCTGACAAACTGCATTTACCCCTTCACGCCTGCCTGACGGTAGGGCAGTGTGCAAGCTGTGCGGGCCCTGAGTGCGTGTGGACCTACCAACTCTGCAAGCCTTCAATCCTGCCCCCACCATCGCCACACTGCATCTGTCTTCTGCATCCGCTGTCGTCATAATCTCGGGGCAGCACCGTGCCTCCTCGCAAGTCCCAACTGCCCGCTGCTCGCATCTATCCCGCCTGTACACACCGCATCTGCAACACCACGCCGCCTCCATGAGCGCTACCTGCTCAAGCGATGGCAGGCTCGGCCGCTCCACCAACCGCCCCGCCTTCCAGCGCCTCCGCCTCCGCCGCGGCGGCCGCCGCCAGCGCCGCCTTCTTCTCCTCCGACAGTGGCAGCAGCAGCTTGAGCCGGTAGGCGTCCACACCGTTCAGGTAGTACCTGCGCGGAGCGACAGGTGAGGGTGGGTTGAGCGCGGCGCATAGTTGTATGAGTAAGCGACATGTGAATGAGGAGGCACATGCACCGGTTGCAGCGAAGCTGATCCGACCTTGCGCGCCTCGCCCGTTAGGCGCAACGCGTCGACCCCGCGCCTGGACAGCGAAATGCCGCACGATCGCTGTCCGACCCCACAAGCCCCTCCATCACTGTCCATGCAGACCACGGGGCCTTGAAACGCGAAACTTACAAAGCTATGTACCGACCGCGCCGCTCACCTGTGTAGCCGCTTTTCCCGCACGAAGCCCAGCCCCTGGTACAGCTTGAGCGCGCCAGTGTTGACCACCTCCGCCTCCAGCACCACCTCCTCGCAGCCGCCGGCAATCATCTCCCTGATCGCCATCTTCACCAGCTCGGAGCCTGTGTGTGCGTCAGAGTGAACGTGTGAGTCAAATGAGGCGAGCGCATGCGTCCTTGCGAGCATAGGTGTCGGTGGCAGGGCACGGAACTCATGCCAGCGCCGTGGCCAGCGCGTGGCAAACCCTAGACTCATGCTCTTGCCCGATCCGCCCCACCCCCGCCTAGTGCATTCCGGGGCCATCAGCAGTCCTCCATCGAAAAAGCACTCACCCACGCGCTTGCCGCGGTACTCCTTGTCAACCACGAGCATTGCAACATAGCCGCGCAGTGCCCGGTCCCGGTGCATGTCCATTTTACAGACGACCGTGCCGAACGGCTTGTCGCCGTCATATGCAAGGTAGCATAGATGGGGCCATTGCTGTAGAAAGTAGCGGTAGGTGAAAATGCTGTAAGGCTCGCTGAGCTCCTTATCGACCAGGTCCATGACGATGGGCAGGTCCTCCTCGCCCTTATACTGCAAATTGGGAATGTTACACGCGCAATTATTAGCATCGAGTAGTTATCCACGAGCGATGAATCCAGCTTGCGCAGAGAGTTTGCAAGCGAGTTGGCGCTGTCCTCTCTGCCCAAAGGGCTGAGTTACACATATATCCCATGGCTTCAGATCAACAACGGCGTGTGCGGCTGGCTGACCCACTCACTTGCACATAGTGAATGCCGCTCGTCGACGCTTCGGCGCCGCTCTGCGCCCGGCCCGCCTCTTCTGCCATGTTTTAAAGATGCGATGTGAGCAAATCAATGTTAGATTCACTGCATTCTCAACATATTGTCTGCCCAGCTGCTGAGGGCGTGCACATGTTCATTGTGTTCGTGTCGGCCTGGCAACGGCCTAGGCAAGTTGTGGAGAGGGCCCCGGCGCTTCTCACAAATCCTATTTTGCTCTGACACTACAGCACGACGGAGCTAGAGCAAAAGCTTCTGAGCGAACGGCTCGACACCCCTCCTCTGACTCACCTTTGGACCGGCGACCGGCTGCGTGTCGTCGCCTGCGCCCTCACTCAAGCAAGCTTTCACGTTTAAATGGCCCGCAAGTCGCGGTGACCAGGATCCGTGAGCCTTGCGCAGGCGGGCGCGAGCACCGCGGCTGCAACAAAAGTTTCGCGTGTTGCCGCGGCTCTCTTCGCCGCTGACACGTTCTGAAGAATGTATGTTTATCGACGCATCTCCCTCGCGGCTCGAGCCGGCACGGTAAGCGGAGGCTGCAGACACTGCCTTCGTCGCGTTCTGCTCGTTAGGCGGCCCGTGGGTCAAGCGAGCGAAACAGGTCATGCGCATGGGCTTGTGCTGCTTTGCTGAGTCGGTATTTTGGCGTGTTGGCACGGCTGCAGGGCGGCGTCGGCTGGCAGCTGCTGCGGGACCGCGGCTGGCGCCGCGCCCACATGACCAAAGTGCTGGCCGCCGCGCTGCCGGTGCTGCTGGCGCTGTCCTCGCTGTGTGAGCGTAATGTGTGAGCGTAGTGGAATGCGTCTGGCTGAACCGCTGGAGGAATGGGTGCATCTGGGTTAGCCTGCCTGCTGCCATTTGACCCCACGTTTGACCCCACGCGCGCAGCGCCCTCGGACCTGCTGCTTGGGGGCGTGCCTAACACGCAGGGTTACCCATCTACTTCGCTGCCGGTAAGCGCTCTATCAGGAACAGAAACGCTCTGCAATGTCCACAGCAGCTACGGGATCTGCAAGCCCTTCTTCCCCGTCCATCATGCCCCTCCTCCGCGCATAAGCACAGCCCATGCGTGCCTTCTATGCCACAGGAGGAGGCGCGGCGGCATCTGGCGGGCGGCCCCACACCGCAGCCTCCGACCGGGCCACAGCCGAGCGACGGAGCAGGCAAAACCGGCCCCGGAGCCGGCGGTTGGGGCCCCAGCCTGATCATAGATCTTGGCGAAGGCACCGCCGGCGGGACCCCGCTGCAGACGCAAGAGCAGCAACAGCAACGGCAACAGCAACAACAACCGCAGTCGCCCCCGGTGTCGGCTGAGGAGGCGGAGCCGTACACATTTGGTGGCGGGCTGCCGCAGCCGGCGGCGGCGGCGGCGGCCGCGCCTGGTGGCGGTCAACCGCGGCCGCAGCCGGCGGCGGCGGCGGCGGGCGCTGCTGATGAGGGGCCGGAAGCGGGGCGGGCGGGATGCCCCATCGGCGGCACCGAGTGCCCCTTCGCCAACGGGCACGGCCACAGCCAGGGGCAGCAGCACGCAGCTACTGCCGCAGGGGCAGGCGGGGGAGTTGGGAGCGGCCACGCCGGAATGCTCAGCGGCGCGGCCGTCAGCGGCAGCGCCGTAGAGGGCGTTGTGGGCGCGGCCCTGCTCCGGGCACCGCACGCGCGCATGACTGTGGTGCCGCTGCCCCCGCTGCCGTCGCTGACGTCACCGGTATCAGGCGCAGTGCCTCCGATGCTGCCGTCAGGCTCAGCGCTGCCGAAGCCTCCTGGGACCGCGCGGCGCGCTTATGAGGCCGCGCAGCCCACACCGCCACAACCAGGACCACCGGAAGCAGCGACGGCAGCAGCCGCACAGGCAGCACAGCAGCCGGCGTCAGTGCGGTCTGCCACCGCTGCCGCTGCCGCCGCCGCTGGCGGCGCGCTGGGTGGCCTGCCTGCTGGGCCGCGGCCGTCGCCGGCAGCGGCGCTGGGCGGCTGGTCCATCTCTGGTCTGGTGGAGCCCGTGGTGCAGGTGAGCGGCTTGGGCCGAGTCTGGTCTGGTCTGGTCTCGTTCACTGTGGTCTGAGAGCCTGTATGATGAGGATCATGATGGTGATTTAACCGGATAGATGCTGTGCAAGGTTGATGCAGCCAGGTGGGCGCCAAGGAGCCTGCATGTGTATGTGTGTGTGTGTGTGTTTGTGTGCACACAGGCGCTGCGGGTGCATTCGGCGGCCACGGCTGCGGATCTGGCGGCGGCGGCGCGGCTGCGGGCGGCGGCGGAGGGCGCGGCGGCGCGGCTGCGGCAGCACCTGGACAGCGTCAGGTACGGCATGTATGTTTGGCTGTGTACGGCGTGTTTGTGTGCGCATACGGCACGTGTTCGCATGGCCACTCCCGGGCCTCCAGCCTGAACGGAGTGCACACCAGCGCTGATATCAAAACGCAACGTGCCGGCCGGCCACGCGTGTGACACGCCACACATGGGGTAGCCACAGACAGCGCAAGGCGGCACAGCTCCCTCCTTGCGCGCAGGGAGCAGCAGCGGCAGCTGGACTCGGAGCGTGACGCGGCGGCGGCCGCGGGCGACTACGCCGCCGCCGCGCGGCTACGTCTGCAGCTGGACGGCCTGGAGGTGGAGGCGGGGAGCCTGGAGGCGGCGGCACGGTCGTCAGCAGACAGGCGCGTGCCATGCTGTGTGTTCACTCGTGCATAATGTTGTTAATACCAGCCCAATTTAAGCCAAACCGAACTGAGCTAGCGAGGTGCTTTGCTGTAGGGAGATGCCCGCACCGACACTCGTGTGCTTCCTTGCCCTCGCTCTCACGGTTCGTGGCCGCCACCACCACCACCACCAACACCACCATCACTACCAGGCTGGACTCGCTGACGGAGGTGGAGGGCGGCGTGCGGGCGGCGCAGGCGGCGGCGCTGCTGGCTGCAGCGGCGGAGCTGAGGCGGCTGTCGGCAGCGGCGACGGGCGCGCTGTCACGGCTGCAGGCGGAGATGGCGGAAGTGCAGGTGGGGACGTGCAGCGCCTGGGCGTGCCTGGTCTCGGTATAGGGTGGCTGGAAGTGCACCGAACTCGTCTCGGGTGCACCGATTACACGGTCTTTGCGTTGTCAACTCATGCTCTCAAGTACACTTCCCGAGGTGCAGCTGCCCTGCCGCACCGCCACCAATATCCTCTTGCGACCAACGCCATTTGGGGCAGCCGCGCCGCGAAACCTGTGCTGTCCTTAAGCAAATGACCGAGTTTCTTATTGATGTTGAACCTAAACTCTTACACAGAGTACGTTTTATCACCTCCGCGCCGACAGGCCCGCGTGGACACCACCACCAGCGCGCGCCGTGCTCTGGGGCAGGTGATACGGTAGTACAGTATGGGGAGACGTGGCGCGCACTAGGGATGCCGCAATCAAGGTTGAGTATCAGCACCAGAAGTATCGTTTTAAAATGTGTCTGGTTGAACGCGAACAGGCGCTGTCGCGGCACTCGCAGCAAACGGACGTGCGGAGGGAGCTGCGGCTGCTGGCGCTGGACGCGGCGGCGGCGGAGTCGGCGGCGGCGGCGGCGCTGGCGGAGCACAGGTGCGGCTTGCGTGCGTGCACACATCCGTCAAACCTAGCACAGCTGCACCATTTCGTTTGAAGTTCGCTCTCTTCAACGCAAGCAACTCTTGTCTCCGCAACGCAGGGCCGCCAACCGTGCGGTGCTGACCGACGCAGCAGGCCTGGTCCGCAACCTGACGGCGGCTGACAGCCTGGCGGCGGCGGCGGCGGGCGAGGCGGAGCTGTTGCGCGGGCAGCTGGCGGTGGCGCTGCAGATGCAGGTGCAGTGACGTGCTTTGATACGTTGCTGAGGTGGTATGGTGGCATTCATGGTGCTACTTTCGGGGAAATTTGCGTGAGCGCCAGGGAGCTGCTGCGCTGGCCGCGAGGGAGGCCACCATTACGGTGCACAGGGTTCCATGCTACGCAAGCCGCTCCACCATTCAAAGCGACATGCCACGTGCTTGACCTTGTTCCTCACAGGACTACGAGCACGCGACGGAGCTGCGCTCCAGCCTGTCGCGGCTGGAGGAGGCGGCGGCGGGCGGCGGCGGCGCGGCGGCGGCGTTTGGGCGGCTGCTGGCGGCGCACCAGGCGGTGGTGGCGCAGTGAGTGCATGTGTGGCTGTGAGGCAGTGAAGGCAGTAGTACGGCAGAGCAAACTGTTAAAACAGCATGCGAAGATTCATCCGGGACAGTACGGTAATGGCGCATCCGTACGTTGTGGGCACCCAGGCGAACTGGGAACACCAACCCCAACCCCGAACAGGCGCCTGGCGGACTTCGGCGCAGGGCTGCGGCGGCTGCAGCGCGCGGGCGTGCTGGTGGGGCTGACCGATGACCTGAGGCGCATGTATGGCAGCGGCCAGGTGCGTCAATGGGTCTCATCTGGGTCGTCTGGCGGAAGAGGAAAGAAATGAAGTGAGGAAGCTTTGGGGTTGCGCGTGAGGGTGTGGACATGCGCCTGCCGCGACCTGAAACAACAGCATCAAGGACGTTGCTGCCACACGCCCCAAATTTCTAAGCCTAGTGCTACTACTCCTGCTCTTGATCCTACTGCTGCTGCTGCTGCTGCTGCTGCTGCTGCTCTTGATCCTGGTGCTGCCGCTGTAGGTGGACGCGGCTGAGGCGCTGCGCCTGGCCAGTGGACTGGCGGCGGCGGTGCGCGAGCTGGAGGCGACCAGCACGTCCGTGCCGCCGGCGGTGGAGCGGGGGCAGGCGGAGGAGATTGTCAGGGGGCTGGTGATGTGAGGGTCTTGTTCGGTGGTGTGCTCACATGACTGCCGCGGTCAATGATGAAAAGGCCCTATGGAAGGGGTGTTTGCATACCGCAGGCCCCGATGGTATTTGGACCGTGCGTTTTTCAACAACCATTGATTGTTGAATGACCCGTTGATACGAATTTGCTGACAATGAGAGTTGGATGTGCCTTGAGTTGACAATATAGACTTGACGATATCACACTGCAAGAATTGCGTCTGCTGACGAAGGCACAGGCCTAGCTCACGCGCGCATGGTTTTTTTGGCAAGGCCTCGCGATTTCGCGTGCTGATGCCTTTCGTGTCAAAATATGGCAATCTCGCTCCCGGGAGACTCTTTCGGGAATTGGCGGCGTGATACTGATTGGCCAGCAAGGGAAGACCGCAGCGTGAAGCAGGGTTAGGGGTGGGGGTGGAGGGGACGATCCACCCTGGCCAGGGTTCGTGCCGGGGCACGAAGTGCCCAACTCCGACAAGTCCAGCCATTATGCGAGCACAAGATTTATGTGTGCTACACGCTGTTGCAGGCCACCGGCGCGTCGTCTTCTGCTCGCGCAAAGTACGGCGTAGAGGGAGATCACGCGCGCCCAGGCGCCTAGGCGACGCTTGGCAATTACAATTTTGTTCACTTCGTAGGTTTTGCTTTCTCGAGAATAGACAGCTGGATAATCGCGTTCCTGGGGAAGGCCCGGAGATGGGGCTTGCAGTCGCTTGAAGCTGGCTTGCACACGCCAGCGAGCCTTCACTGCTAGCAGCATGGCAAGCTGCTCATTACTGGATTCAGCCAGCCTTCTTGCGCAGCGGGCCGTGAGCTTGCGCCTGGGTCGACGCGGCACTGGGTGCTCTCAAGCGCTGCTCGCAACTGCAAGGAGGTGCGATCCTTTGCATTGTAAAGGTGCTGGAATGCCGAACAGATCTGGAAGGGAGCTCGGTTTGGGCTGACGGCTTCATTTTTGCTTTCCAGGGCTCCCCTCCACGACAGCAGCGTACAAGGGACTGCAAAACAGGCGGCAACAAATGCGTCTGCACCAACCCAGGTAAGGTTCTTGGCGCGGGCGGGGCCACGCCTATATCTTCTTAAGCTTGAGCGACCCTTTCCCGGGCGCAGGTGCTGCAGTCGGTCGACGTCGATCGCCTAGTCCAGCAACAAAATAGCAACGGGCAGGCTGTGGATGTCCACGGCTTGCTGACGCCGCGAGCCCCGAATGGGCGGAGGCGACCGGCCCTAGTCCACAACGATGGCGCGCTGCAATTAGCGCTCGACAGCGGCGCAGAGCATGCTGTTGAGTCGCTCATACCAGCTGTGCACTACGATGGCTCGTGCGAGGCGCCGTCGCGGCCGGACCTCCTTGCCAGCGGGGCGGGGTCGGACGTGCAACACCAGCAGCCGGAGGCGCACGGTCACGGCGACTCGGAGCGCGCAGTCACCGGCCGCTCGCCGCGTCAGCGTGCACGCGCATCGGTTGCTTCTCCAGCTGCGTCCTGCGAGCATGCGACGGAGCCTCGGCATGCCGCAGCGACGCCAGCAGACGGCGATCAGGGCTGGGGGGCTGAACTGCCACCGAGCCTGAGCAGCGCAGCTCGGCAACAGCCCGCGTCCACAAGTGGCCGCTCGAACAGCTTCCTCCGACCGCGCGGGAGACAGCCGAAGCGGCAACCCGGCGGTAGCACTGCCGCCCCGGACCCGGATCCCAAGCAAGATCAGGGCTCGGAGGCGGGCGGTGGTTTGAGAAGTGAAATCGGGAACGGCGCTGGCGGAGGCGGAGGCGCAGGCAGCGGCGGCGGTGGCGGCGGGCGCACAGGCGGCCGGCGCGCCAGCAGCAGCGGGCGCGGACCACGAGGTGGCGGCAGTAGCAGCGTTGTGGAGCAGGAGCTCGTGGCGGAGCTGCTGGAGTGCCGCAATTGCTACAGCCTGCAGCGGCTGCTGCAGCTGCACCGACCGCGGCTGAGCCCCAAGCTGATCTGGTGAGTCTGACGGGTAATAAACGAGCTCGTGCTTGTGCGCGAAGACCAGGCACAGCTGGGAGCTCAGAGCTGAGGAGATCCGCGCTCAAGAGCTTGCCGTGGAGCTGCAGCACATGGATGGGAACCCCTGAAGATTGTGAGCTGTTGTTTCGGCGAGTGCGGTATTGCTGCTGGCCCTGGTCATGCACCCACTCCACCTCGCCTGCTGCCCGGATCCCACGCTGCAACCGTTCGTCTTTGTCTTGGAGCTTACGCCTGCTGCCGCGCGCGTTGCACCTCGGTTCTTTGCGCTGCTCGCAGCGAGGCGTTGGTGCACATGAGCCACCTGGTGGCGGAGGAGCCGCCGCGCGACGTGCAGGATCGCCAGGCAGTGGCGGCCCTGCTAGACGATCTCATGACCCGGCTGCGGGCGTGCGGCAGCAGCAGCGGCAGTGGCAGTAGCGGCGGCGGTAACGAAGATGCGTTCACCGCAGCCTCCTCGGCTTCTTCTTCTTCCTCCTCCTCCTGGGCCCAGGCTGTGGACAACGGCGACCTGGCGGCGCTGGTGTGTGCGCTGTCCAAGCTCAGGGCCTACAACGGGCCCCTGCTGCGGGAAGCGGCGGCGGAGGCGCGGCAGCGCGTGCGGGGCGCGAGCGGCAGCGGTGCGGGAGGCATGCTGCGGCCGCGGCAGGCGGCGGGCCTCATTTGGGCGTTTGCCAGGTGAGGATGCGGGCGCGGGTTTGTGCGCTGTGTTGAAGCGAACGTGCTGAGGCGGATGCAACGCATGCTGTGGCTACATAATGAATCCGGCCATCGGCAGCGTGGATGCAACGGGTCTGGGGTCGCGGCCAGGGTTGATTCAGCTGACGTGGTTGACACGGGCGATACCGTGGTGTTGCGATTTGCTGCTGTGCCGCTGACCTGTGTGCCTCGGTGAACACATCACAGCACCACACAAGCCACGGTAACAACCCCGTGCCACACGCGACACGCAGGTACCACCGCGACTTCCGGTTCGCACTGGAGCCGGGGTGGGCGGGCGACATGCTGATGGCCGTCACCGGCAGTAGCACGTCAGCGCTGGCCATCGCTTGCAGTAGCACCAGCAGCAGTACCGGCAGTACACGGTTGGTGCCGGCGGCGCGCGCTGCCGACATTGCGATGACCCTGTACGGCCTGGCGCTGCTGAACACGGGCGCCAACGGCAGTGCCAGCCACAGCCTCGCCATCGGTGGCAGTAGCGGCAGCGAGCAGCAGCAGCTGCCGGCGCCGGGGCCCGGCCAAGACCAGGCGCCGCCGGCGGAGGCGCTGCAGGCGCTGCTGGAGGCGTCGCTTCACGGCCTGCAAGGCGAGCCGCTCGCGTCGTCATCACATGCTGCTGCTGCGGGCGCCGGCACGGCCGCTGCCGCGGACGCAGCCGGTATGGATCGCACGAGGAGCGGCGCGGCCGCGGGCCCCGGCCCCGGCTCCTCCATTGCCGCCACCTCCTCTCCGTCATCGCCGGGATCTACCTCCAGCAGCGGCAGCAGCAGCCGCCACGGCATGGGCTGGTCGGACTGGGGCGGCCGCGAGCTGTCCATGGCGGCCTGGGCGCTGGCCTCGCTGCGCCACCACCCCGGCCCCGCCTGGCTGGCCGCCTTCCTCGCCCGCTGCGAGGCGGCCACGCGCTCCTTCGGCGAGGGCAGCGCCGTCGCCAACGTGCTGTACGGCCTGGCGGTGCTGCGCGCGCGGCCGCCGCCGGGCTGGATGCAGCACTTCCTGTGGCAGGCGCAGCGGCGCATGAACACCATGGACGGCCAGTCGCTGGCGATGACGGGCTGGGCGCTGGCGCGGCTGCGCTACCGGCCCGACCGCAAGTGGGTCACCGCCTACCTGCGCTACGTGCGGGCGCGCGTGCTGCAGGCGGGCCGCGACCCCGCCACGCGCCTGGGGCTGTCCACGCAGGAGCGCGCGGCGGCGCCGCCGCCGCCCGAGGCGCTGGCCGCGGCGGCGCGGCGCGAGCGGCTGCTGCTGGTGCAGCAGCAGCAGCGGCTGCAGCGGCAGCGCCAGCGCACCATGGGCCTGGGCGGCCCCGCCGGCGCTGCCACCGCCGCTGTACCTGTCGGGGCCGCGTCGCCGTCGGCGGGCGATGTCCATGCGGGTGGCGGTGGAGCTACGCAGCAGCTGACGCCGCCGCAGACGTACAACGTGGTGCTGTGGTCGCTGGTGCGGCTGACGGTGCGGCCGCCGCGCGCCTGGAGGGAGGCGTTCATGAACAGCGTGCAGCCGCGGCTGGGAGCCTTCTCGCCGTCAGAGGTGAGAGAAAGACAAGTGCAGAGTACTGGGGGCGGGGCTCACCAGCTTTCAGGTATTGCGGGCCCCTAGATCGGGCTGATGGGGGGGGTGCTGACCGGGCCGGGCTGCCGAGCTGGCACAGGCTGACAGGTGGACACAAGCCGCAGCCGCTTCTGGAGGCATTATTCCACATCCGTCTTGGCACCTGCTTCGTTGCCCCCGACTCCTAGTTTTTGTATGGATCCCTTCAACCCTCTCCCTGACCCTCTCCCCCTGACCCGTACCCTTTCCTTCACCCACCCACCCACACAGATGGGCACGCTGCTGTGGGCGATGGCCAAGCTGTCCTGGCGCCCGCGCGACGACTGGATGCTGGACGCCTGCGTGGCCATGCGCGCCTCGCTGCACCGCTACGGCCCCAGGGAGGCCGTGCTCAGCCTGGTGGCGCTGGGGCGGCTCTGCTCGGCGCTGGGCTACCGCGCCGCCGACGGCGACCTTCTGGACGGCCTGGCCGGCCGCGTCGAGCCCTACCTGCCGCGGCTGCAGACCACCACCCTCATCAGCGTGCTGCTGGCCGCCAGCCGCGTGGCGCCCGCGCTGCCGCCGCAGCGGCTGGCGCCGCCGCTGGCGGCGCTGCTGGCGCGCGTGCGCGTGTCGGCGGCGGCCGCCGTGGGGGGAGGCGGCAGTTTGTACGGCAGCCCCACCGCGTCCCGCTCGTCCATGGATGAGCTCGATGACGTGTCGGCCGCCGCCGCGCTGCTGGCGGCTGCTGCCCCGGCTTCTGCTGCGGGACAGCAGCAGTCGCCGCCGGCGCCGGCGTCAGCGCTGGTGCTGACGCCGCGGCAGTGCGCCAACGCGGTGTTCGCGGTGGGCTGCGCCGCGCGTCGCGCCGGCCGCTTCCCGGCCGTGCGGCAGCTGTGCGGCTCGCTGCTCCAGGAGCTGCTGCCGCGGGTGGAGGCGGTGGCTGGCGGCATGAACGGCACCGACCTGCTGCTGCTGCTCCTTGGCGTGGCGGCGGCGCGGCTGCGCCTCAGCCCCGACTGGCTGCGCCGCCACGAGACGCACGCGGCGGCGCGGCTGGCCGCTGGCGCGCTGACGGGGCTGCAGCTTGTGGAGTTGCATCGGGGCTACCGCGCTCTCGGCTACCAGCCGTCAGTGCTGCCGCTGCCGGCGGCGGTGGCGCACGCGGCCGCGGGCCAGGCGCTGCGGCTGGCGGGCGGCTCGGGCGCGGCGGCGTTTGGGGCGGCGGCGGCAGCGGAGCTTTTCGAGGGCGAGGAGGGCGACTATGGGGAGGGTGAGGCGGGCTCGGGTGCGGACTCAGATGCGGAGGACTCGGAGGGCGAGGCGGAGCAGCGTGAGCACGCCCGCCCGCGCGGCAAGCGCCACCTGCGGGCATGAGGCGCGGCGCGCCCATGTACGGTGCGGGTGTGTGCGGCGTCGCCAACCGTGCGTGTCTGCAGTTCCAATGCATCCTGCGTGGATTGGACCGCCAAGAGGCTGCGAGCGGCCCCAGGAGACAGTTGTGTACCGTAAGAACTTGGTGGCAGGCTGGCACGGGAAGGTGGTGCTTCGGGAGGACTGGCTGGGTTGCAGTTGTTAATCAAAAGATGCAGGTTAGGATCATTCGTGCCGAGGCAGAGTGTGGGTTCGGTGTGCATGTTGAAGCTGGTTCGGTTCCGTCTGAGTGTGTAGGTCAAGGACAGGCTCTCGAGAGAAGGCATTGAAGAAAGCAGTTGTCAGGTAAAAGCGCATGTTGCCCAGGAGGCGTCAAGCGCACCGGAAGTAGCTGAGCTGTATTTTATTTGGGGGCGGCGGCAAATCGCAGGGTTTTCATGTGGGTTGACGGCCGGAATTTCACCCACTGGCACTGTGGCAGTCAGAGGCAGTACATCGCGCACTCGTTCGCTGTAATTGCGGAACAATTTATGGAGGGAGGAGTCCTTGGCCGCAGGGCGCAGCCAGAGCAGGGGAAAACCATGGGAGCTGCCAGCGGTGCTGGGCAGGGGAGTTGACTTCAGGTAGGCTGCGCCTGGCTGCGAGCGCGGGAAGGTCTCAACAGCCAGGCCAGCTTAGACAACCTATTTTCATGGCCCATATCTTTTCATAACATAGGTAAGATTCAGGTGTTACAGGCAGGTTGGCCTGGCTCAAGCGCCAAATCCGGTGCCGAGCGCGGCCACTCGTTCGGCATGGGACCAAGCAAGCTATGGCCGCTCGTGTGGCATATGTCGACAGTGCGCTGTTCCTGAGTATTAAGTTTGCTATATATATTGCGAATTGGCATTTTGCAGAGCCTCCAGGTCGTTATCAGGAAACACTGAACACGATGCTTCAAGGCCAAGGCCTCCTGCGCGGTGATGTGGGCAGGACAGCTGGGAGGTCATCACAACCTACTGCTTCTTTCGCGCCCATCGCATCAAGGTTGGCAAGCCGGCGTGCGGTATGCGCGTCCGCGCAATCGTCGGATGTCGCCTCTGAAGCAGTGGCCACGACCAGCGCTGGCGCGGCCCGTTCTGCAGCTCGGGAAGTGTACCAGCTGAGCGAGGCTGCGTGCTGCTCCACCTCCGCTCCCACCGCGAGCGCCACGGTCGCGGGCGTCGACCCAACTGTCTTGGCAGCCGTCGCTGGGCTAGGGCTAAGCCTTTTCGCGCTAAAGCGCATCCTGGACACACCCTCGCGCAAGTATGACAACAACGTGGGCCAGGAGTATGACGCGTGGACGGAGGAGGGCGTTTTGGAGTACTACTGGGGCGAGCACATCCATTTGGGCTACTATTCCGACGAGGAGCTCGCGCGCGGGTACCTGAAGAAGGACTTCAAGCAGGCAAAGTTCGATTTCGTGGACGAGATGCTCCGATTTAGCGGGGCGAAGAACCCCGCGACCATCCTGGACGTGGGGTGTGGCTTCGGTGGCACCTCCCGCCACCTCGCCAAGAAGTTCCGCGACGCTAGCGTGACCGGTGGGTGCGCGTGAGGCCTGGCAGGGGTTGTACACGTAACTCAGCTGGATGGAGAGTGGGATGTGACTGCCGGCGAACCAGATGCAAGGGCCGGCGAGGTGTGTGTGGCTTGGGTTGGGGCACAGACGCTGCCGGCGGCACAATCCCCCCAGCAGGTGGTTCTTTAGGATGTCTGGTGTGGTAGTCTGAGCGCCAGGCGCCAGGCCGCACCTGTAGACACGTGCAGGCAGTCACGGCTGTCTCGCCCCTGGGTACTGGCCTGGGCCGGTTCACGGCTTCACAGGCTGTTGCATCTGCGCCTTACACTTGCGCATCGCTTCCTTGAATTACCTGACCCCAACCTCCCATCCTCTTATCTGGCACCCGATGTCCGTTCCTGGCCATGTGCCGCACGCAGGCATCACGCTGTCTCCCAAGCAGGTGCAGCGCGGCACGGAGCTGGCCAAGGAGCAGGGCGTGACCAACGTGGAGTTCAAGGTGGGTGCCGTATTAGCAGCTGAGTCCTTGCGTGGGGCTTGGGCCTTGCTTTGCAACATGCTGTTTGATGATGGCAGGACAGCAGGTGTAGTTGCGAGTGGGCACTTGTGGTACGCGGCGTTGTAGAGCCCGGGTGTTGGGCTGGCAGCATACGGTAGCCGCGTTGCGTGTGGTGGTGGGTGGGGGGGGGCAAGAGGCGCTTTGGGCTTTAGCGGTGGCGCACGGTGACAGCGGGGGCCGCGTGTGGCACACGGGCAGCGAAGGGGGTTGCGGTGAGCTTGTGCAGGACCCAATCGGATGGCCATCAAACAGTACCATTGGCGTGGTGGTAATGCAAAAGAGGTACCTGGGCGTTTGAGTACACACAGGGCGGCGTAATGCAGAGGGTGCGCACGCGGATGGCCTGGGGGAGATCCCGCAGCGCCGGCGGGCGCAGGCGGCAACTTGACCCACAGGCGGGGTCCTGGGGCGCTGCCTGCGCCCGGCGTATTCAGATCATCTTCGCCATGCGCGTTTCATCACATCACGCCAAAACACACACCGTGCTCACGGCTGCTGTCGCACGCTCCTCGCTGCCGCTGCCGTACAGGTGATGGACGCGCTGGCCATGCAGTTCCCGGACAACTCTTTCGACCTGGTGCGTGGAGGGGGACACATGAACAGCGGAGGGAGTTGAAGAGGGAGAGGGGGGTGGAGGGGAATGCGGCGGGGGGGGGAGCGGAAGGGCGCCAGGCGTGGTGGGAGCTTGGGGCGTGCGGGGTGGGATGGGGATGTTCCAATTTCCAGCTCGGCCATGGGGGTTTGGGGCTCACAAGGATCAGATAGGAGGAGGGGCCGCACAGGGGCATTCAGAGCGGCGTGGGATGCGGGTGTGCACGTCCTGGCTATTGCAGTGGAAAGGCCTGCAACTTTTCTCGTGAGCGTGGCTTCCGCCCGGCGACGCGAAAGCTGCTGCTGTGTGCTGTTGGCACTTCCAGCCACACCACCGCGGCTAGCCCGCCCTATATACCGTGATGCCGGCGTTAACCGCATCACCACTGTAACCGCTGCAACCGCCGGCAGGTGTGGGCGTGCGAGAGTGGCGAGCACATGCCCGACAAGCGCAAGTACATTGAGGAGATGACGCGCGTGCTCAAGCCCGGCGGCACGCTGGTGATTGCCTGCTGGTGCCAGCGCGAGGAGGGCGACAAGTGAGTCGTGTATGTGTGTGGGGGGCCACCGACATGAACTGCGGACCTGTGGGGCGGCCAGAGGGGCTGCGGGGGGGGGCAGGAGGGCGGCGAGGAGGGGCACGGCTATGGTGGAGTGCTGTGGCGGGGTGGGTAGGAAGCTGCGGAAAGTGGGCTCAGGTGGTGGTGGTGGCAGTGCTGGTGGTGCAGGGGTCAAGGAAGGCACCATGACGGGGGAGGCAAATGAGGGGGGAGAGGGCACGGGCACGGTGCCATGCGGGGCCTGAGATTCCATCATCAGGGAGCGATGAGAAGGCAAACAACAGCGGCTCTTGGTGGTCAAGGCATATCACTCTTTACACCTTTCTTGCCCCCACCCTGAGCCCGCTCCACTCCCTGCTCACTCACACCCACGCGCAGGCCCTTCACGCCGCAGGACAAGGAGGACTTGCAGTTCCTGTACGACGAGTGGGCACACCCCTACTTCATCTCCATCGCCGAGTTCGGCCGCCTCATGAACGTGAGTGGGGAGGGAGCGGGTGGGGCGGGGAAGGCGCGTGGGAGGATAGGCGAAGGGGGAAGGCAGGATGGGAGAGATGAGTGTTTGTGGGGTGGGGGGCATGAAGGGCCAGGGGGGAGCGACGCAGGCAATGGCGACTAATGTAAGGCATAGATAGTTATGGGGGTATTGAGCGAGTCAAGGGGGACCAGAAACCTTCACCCGGTCTTGTTTGAACCCATTATCAAACCTCAACATTACCATATTATTCTTTCGCTTATCACCGAATCACCAACAAACACTCAAAACAAAACACATCCACAGGGCACGGGCAAGCTGGACGGCGTGAAGCTGGAGGACTGGAACAAGAACACCATCTCCTCGTGGCGCCACAGCATCTGGGTGGGCGTGTTCGACCCCTGGATCGTGGTGTTCAAGGGCCCGCGCATCTGGTACAAGACCGTGCGCGAGATCGTCACCCTGGAGCGCATGCACCAGGTGGGTGGGTGAGGCGTGTCGAGTGGCGTGTGGGGGATGGAGGCTGTCAGCGGCACTGAGAGTGTGGGGGGGGGGGGGGGGAAGGTGGGGGCTTGGGGCAGGGCGCCGGCGTTGGGATGGGGGTCACCGCAGGAGGAATGCAAGAGTGTTAAGTCAGGCAGCAGAGGGAGCGCGGGGGGCAGCACGGGGCCCTGGCGCTGCAAATGTTCTCGCCAAAGTCGACGGAAGGCACCCAGCCCCGGCCCCGGCCTGGCATACCACGTTCGGCTGCTTACCGACGGCACATCCCTCTTCACCATGCCCGCGCACATTTACAGGCGTTTGAGAAGGGGCTGATGGAGTACGGAATGATGACCGCCACCAAGAAGCTGGCGCCCGCCGCGCAGCCCGCAGCCGCCGCCGGGGAGCGTGTGCCCGTGGGCGCCAAGGCGTAATGAGCGTGAGCGTGAGCGTGAGCGTGAGCGTGGAGCAGTGGAGCAGTGGAGCAGTGGAGCAGCGGGCAGCGGGCAGCTGTCGATTGTATGAGCGGGATGCTGGGGGCAGCATGGGGAGCCGGAGGGGGCAGGTGTGCGGGCAGCCGCTGCATAGGGAAACGAGGTGGACGCCCAGAGGACTGCTGCTTTGCGCGGGCGCGGCAGCTGGTGCAGATGGCGGGAGCGAAGCCGGGTGCAAAGCGGTGACGGTGGGGAGGAGGGCACGGGAGGAGGGTGGGTGTAAGAACACGTGTAGACAGTACATCTCAAACGCGTAAACGGGGACCTTGCGCAGGAGAACCAGAGAGGTAGCTGTACGCTTGTTTGTCTGACCTGTATGTTGGTGAGCGTTTGACAGTGTGGACAGATAGTGTTAACCGTGAGGCTGGGAGAAATGACATGGGCACATGATGTGCCGGACGCGCCTCAGCGTGTGGCGGATGCGCCGCTGCTGGTTTGAGGCATTTTAGCGCATGTCCGTGACAAGGCATTGTATACCGTATCTGTACAACTCAAATGAAGACGTACCGTAAGATGGGCTTACCGTAAGATGGGCGTGCCCCCGTCCGGTAATCGACAGCTGCAGCTGTCAGATGGCGCCTCTGAACTCCTTCTGCCTCCTCGCCACCGGTTGTGCTGTCTCTGCAATACATGTTGAAGGGGGTGACACATGGGGGGGGAGCGCCATGCGTGGGAATGGCAATCCTGGAAACCTTATAACTTTAGCCAGAACCCTGGCCTAGTCACCAAACCTTGAACACAGGAAGTCCACCATGTTCGGATTGCTAAGCCAGGGTTCCAGTGTCGTACTTTTTGGGTTGTACGGCAGGGGGTCTAAAATGGAAAATGGACACCAGCACCCGTTAAACATACGCCCGCATTATATTTTGTCTGCTTGTGCCGCATTGTGCTTCAGTTCTGGCACGCGTGCCGTGCAAAACGCGTCTTCCCACACACCCCATATGGCCCGGGACTTCCCCCGACTTTCCGGTTGTCACCTCCACCTCCCACGGTCTCGAAGGCTTATCTTATACATATAAAAGCATGTGACAAAGTTTCCCTACTAAATTTTGCTGCTTGGCGATGGTCTTGGTGCCGGAAGGTGCCAAGTTGTTGAGGAACGGCATGGGAGCAGGCACGGTTTGCTGGCATGAACGCAAAACTTGCTCTGCGAGTGTCCAGATGCGCTAAGCTAGTATATTATGTCATATTCACCTATAAGCACACTTACACGTGTTTAAAAGTCCAGAAATTGCGTCGACATTGCCCCCGAGAAGACCCTCACCAAACCGTTCATTATTGTTTCCAATAGTTTCCTTCATCCCTGGACATGTTGCTTGGTGCTAGATGCGGGCTCAGAAGCGCGCATGTTGGCCTCGCCCGGCCCAAAGTGTAAATGTGGTTTGTCGGATGGAGCTCAGGGGGGCATTCCGTATCACCCGGATACGCGTTGTTGCTACTTTGTATATCAAGGGCCCCACGGCACTTCAAAGCGCGACCAAAGCGGACTTACCGTAGTGCTACGCTCGATTGGTGATTTCTGGATTGGTGAAGGCCAAAATTTGCGCTGGAATTAAGAACGGTAGCACGAGATTTGGTGAAGGCATGTGGTGAGAAGTGCTCCACATTATACCGGCGTCACCGAATTGGTGATTGTGCCTGCAAAAGCGTACCAGCCGCAGCCTTCCGCCCACGCTTCCAGTCGCATCCACCAGCCACGTACCGTATGAAGGTCACTGCAGCTCGTATGGGGCGCCTGCTTTCGTATTAGCACCCGTGTTAGCCAACAAAACCAGCTGCATCCTTGGTTACCGTACATGTACACACACACACACACGCGCGCGTGTTTTCGCCCAGCTTGGATCCAGAACACACAGGAATTGGTGACAAGCGCAGGCGACGCGCAGTCAGCATTATTCTCTGCCACAGAATTGGTGATTTTCACCAATCGGGTGTCAACAATCGAGCGTAGCACTACGGTATCGAAAGCTCGCATGCTCAATGCATGTCGCCGACGACCCTAAATGCGGAGTAAACTCGTTTCCGGTCGAGTTCTGCTGAAATTTTGATATGCATCAAATCAGTTGAGTAAGCGCTTTAAGTAAATGCTATTATCTTGGGGCGCGTTCGGCAGGCTTGCCATTCGCCCATGCCTTGCGCACTAACCGGCGTGAGTTCGCCCTGCGAGCTCACCCAGTACTTGCATAAACTGCAACCTATTATACTGCGGTACAGAAACATCTAAATGCGTAGCCATGACCATAGCGTTCGAACAGAAACGGCAGAACCTGCCATTGTCAATGTGGGCGCTCGCTATGCTCGTTCTACCCTTTCCCCAACCTGCGCCTGAAGGCAGGCGAACCATTGAATTACCCCTACCCTGTGTCCTGGCCCCATCTCCCCGCCCCTTTCACCTACCGGCACCCTTGGGCGGCCGCCACAGCCAGGAGAGGTGGTGTTAGCGACCACACCCACCCACGCACCCACCAGGCCCACTCAGGAGGCTGCATACTGCTATAATGATCTCAGCATGTAGTTGTGTTTTTACCGGCACGCTCCTGCGGCGTGGAGGCAGTGCCTGTATCTTCCTTCTACCGCGTATAAATTTGCCCTTTCTCGGCCGAAAACGTAGAAGCTTTCAGGGGTTGGTGGGGCGCACGTCTACGGGCTGTAGACGTTTTGGCAGGCAAATCAGGGGAAGTGTAGACGTTTTGGGGGGGCTTGCCCCCCAAGAAAATGTTTTAGCGTAGAAGGATTAGCAGGGTTCATCTACGCAGTAGTAGACACTGAGGGCCCAAGGGCATCTACAAGATACAGGCACTGCGTGGAGGTTCCTTCCCACCGTGCGAGCCAGAGCTGTCGAATGGGCACAACGTGTGGATGCGGCGCCCACGGAGGAACGCACGGCGCACCCTGCTTCTGGGAGTGTCCCGTGGCACAGGCAGTGCTGGAGCAGATTAACGCGGCGATGGCGAACACCATCACTCGGCAGCAGCTATGGCTAGCAGAGCCGCCTCACAGAGTGCAGCAAGCAGTGTGGGACGTGGTGGTTTTAGCCGCCCTCTCGGCCATGGAACGCGCCCGGACAAGGTTGAGGGCAGTTACCAACGCAGGGCCCCCAGAAGGTACAGAAATGGAGGGCGCCACTGAGCCTGTAGAAATCGCTAAAGCGGAAGCGGTGACAGGGTTTTGGAGGCGGCTGCAGGACTTCGCAGGATTAGGGGTGCCCAGGAAGGGGTGGAAGGAGGTAGGCACGGCACACCCCCTGCTAGCCGTGCAGGGCGGGCGCATTAAGGTTCAGCAACCTGCTTAGTCAAGTCTTGACAGCTCGCAACGGCTGCTTATCAGCGGTGCTAGATAGAGTGTAGATGAGACGCGGTTTGTGTGTATGAGTGTGTGGATGGTACCGTTGACGGTGACGTACGTTCGCGACCCTTGTGCGTGGTGGCGGGTAGGCGCTAGGTTGCGTGCTTGTCTCCTCTGCGGTGACTCGATTGAGGTGGTGGCTTGGGCTGTAGCTTTGGCGGCTAGGTGCGGCGGCTTTGAGCGTTCTCGCTGGCCCTGCCCCTCTTGCTACGTGTGGCCGACTGATGAGTAGCATAGGGGTGACGTGTGCGCTCCCAGGCGTAGGTAGCCCCCAGGGGAGCGTGGGTCGCTCGTCTTCGGGTTGCCCGCATCCGCCACTTGACATGCTGCTGGGGCCCGAGCCGTTGCCGAGGGCCTGGCAGGACGCGGTGCTGTCGTCACCGAGACCAGCATGACTTCTGTAGCCCGCACACTGCCGCTGGCAGCACCGCCATAGGCAGGGGAGTCGCAGCCACCCCGCCCCACCCCGCATGTGGCCAAGCACACAACGTTCAAGGTTGCGGCGCCCACACCCGGCCATCCACCGCACTTGCCACTAGCAAGCTGCTGGGGCTTACTTGGCGCGGCGCGATGCTGTGAGCGCCCTGCACTTAAGCAGCCCCCGTGCCTGCCACTAGCAATACTGCTGGGGCTTGGCGCTGCGGGATGCTGTGAGCGCCCATGCGGGCAACGCTGGGCATTGCGTGAACTTGGCTCGCGGGGCAAGGGCAGGGTTGAGCGACGTGTCCATCCCATCCTCTCGCTTCAGCCACACCAGAGATTCAGCACCTTTTGCAAGGAGCTGGCATCCAATGAGCGCACCAAGCCGGATAGTCCGCGGCGATAGGATGAGGGACACGCCACCCGGTCCTTGCCCCGGATCCCCTGGCTGCACTGTAGCCCCACGACTACCTGAACACACCGGCCTGTGAACGCATCCCCCAAACGTTGAGCATGAACGCATTCGCCCCAGTGAGCACAACAGCAATCACCCCAGTTAGCACGAACGCAGATCGCCACGCGCCTTACGTATGCTGCTGGGGCCCGCGCCGCCGGCGGGCTGGGCGGGGCTGGGCGGCGGGCTGGGCTGGGCGGGGCTGGGCTTGGCGGGCTGGGCGCCTGGTGCTCGTGCGGTGGGCCCGTACGGCGGCGCTGCCAGCGGCAGTGTGTGGGCAACAGCAGTGTTGCTTGTCCCGGCGACGGCAGCACCGCCCGAGCACGCTGTGCTATAACTATACGCTAACTATAAGGCTGCGCTCTGTGAACCGAAGTTCGCGGGCGGGGGTTGGCGGGGACCGAGTTCTCAGGCGGGGGTTGGCGGGGGACCGAGTTCACGGGAGGGGTTGGCGGAGCGAGCGCTAAGAGCCGGCCTCAGTGAACTGCTACTTTTCACAGAGATTATACAGCTACGTGTAATATACACACAGAAATTAAAATCGCTGCAAAAGTCGAAGGTCGTGCCAGTTTACTCCGCATTTAGGGTCGTCCGCATGTCGCGACCTGGGACTTCTATGGACCTATTCGTGTTTGAACATTTATGAAGTTGTTTTACGGTACTAGGAGGGGCTATCTAACGACTTCAACACCGGCAGCACGCCGTATAAGGCGCTCTGGGGGTAAAGAAAGAAATTGCCAGACGCCATGCCTAAAAATCCCCCGGGACCCCCCACGGACCGTGGTGGACAAAACCGTACCATAGAGGGGGTATTACCCCTCCGTTTAATGTCAAAGTGGTACCAATCGGCTCCTCTTGCCGAGCTCTATCGCGCTGTGCCACGTTGGGATCTGTTCCATGACTTAGGGACACAGAGGATTCCATCCATGGACATCCCGTTAGCCAACCCGCAACATGCCCGACCGTATCCACGCTCCATCTTGCTGTTATTGACAACCTACACAAGCAATCGCTGTTGAGCGCGTGCCCGCGCCTCGTATGGCCGTCAGTTCAGTTTCGCTGTCATATCTCGATGTGCTGGGGCATCCCAGGGACATCCCAGGGACATGTCCTTGCCAGCTCACGCAGACCGCCCTTATATCGGAGTAATTGGCTTCAATGTCGTGAGTTTAGCTACAGAAATCTGCGTTCCGGCGCTGGAGGAGCTTGCGGCGCCTTCTGAAGAAATCCGCCAGGACTGGCTGAAGAAACCGGGGGACCCCTGGAGGGACCGACCGACCCTTTGGCAGGCCATATCTTCTTCAACTCGAAAGGAATGAATCGCTTCGCTCAGGGGGCTCAACCCAAACAACTAAAAGCACCAGCGTTGGTTTTGTGCTAAATGCTATCATTTTCAGGCATGGGGTAAACTTCTGTCATTCTTACCCCCCCTGCATGCGTGCTCATTTGCCAGGGCCCCTTACCGCAGGAGAGCACCGTCCAGCAACTTCCTCACCGTCCTTCCCTCCTTGCACACACCCTTTCGTTCCGCACCGCCCATCACCCTCCAGCTCCATCGTTTTCGTTCCGCACCCATCTGCACCGTCCTTCGCTCCTTGCAAACACCTTGTCATAATTTACGCACCACAAATGATAAATTGCATTATGAGTGCTGGTTACAAGAAGGGGACAGTGTGAACACTGCCTCGGGCACAGGTGGCCATGCATTATGGCATGGACAGCGTTGGATACACGACATGAATAGCGTTAGCAAGAATCAGTAAAGACGGCTTGAGAATCATTTGAGGGCAAATACGCATTCACATAGCCGCACCGGCACGCCACACACGTACACTATTCCTTCCGAATCATTGATAGGTTGTGAGAGCAGCACGTATGATACAGTACGTAAGGGCATTCGAAAGGGATATAGGTTATTCGCCCGTGCCAGCACACGGCGGCACCAACTCGCTCATTGATCCCCACAGCAAGCACGCCCCATAACTTTCCAGGATAACGCTCACGACCATATTACACGGCCCGCAGCCCAGGCAGGCGCGCTTGCAAATGCTCACGCCACCACGGCCCCCTCGCACAGGGCCTTGTTGCGCTGCAGCGCGGGCGAGAAGCACAGCTGGTACTGGTGCAGCAGGACGCCGTCGGTCTTGGGGTTGAGGCGGGTGGGCCACATCAGGGCCTCGCTGGCCTCGCACACCGAGTACACCGCGGGCAGGTCCTTAAATTTGTTGGCCTGCGTTTGCATGTGTGAGCATGCCGGCAATAGAAACCAGCCATTAGCAATGGCCGGTACCGCTTGTGCTTGTGGGTGGGCAGCAGGCTGGGCAGTACCGTGTGTACGGCATGCCGGGATTGCCAGCCCCTGCTTTCTACCCAAACGCAAGGCATGCACGGCATGCAATTGCGGCTGTGGCCGTCTGCCCGTCCAGCGCCATAGAAATAAGCATGCCACCCAGTTGGCTTACGCAGGAACCTTTATATGGCCTCCCTGGCTGGGCTCGGCGGCAGGCCAGCAGGACTCGGCAGTAGGCTCACCGTGTAGCGGACGGTGGCGATGGCGCCGCTGTAGGGCGTGATCAGGCAGCCGTCGGCGGCGCAGGCCAGGACGGCGGTTGAAGTGGTGTTGATCGCCATCATGGCGTGCGTGGCCTTGTCAGCAAAAATGTTGTTGTTGCTCGCGCAGGCGAGGTTATACTGGCTGCGGAGGATGGCGTTCTGTCGTTTGCACAGGGCGGGGACAGCGGGAGCGTGGGGGCGGGCGGCGGACAGCAGTGGGAGAGGGTGTGCGGGATTTCGTCATGTGATGACCAGCAGCTGTGGCGCAAGTACCCTTCTGTTAGAGCGCCATGGTATCAGGCCAGGCCAGGAGCGACGGGCAGGAGAGTGGGCGAGGCTGGGAGCAGGCAGGAAAGTCAGACAAAGTGCTGGTGCTAAGACACGAGATATACTAAACCCACCTTCGCGTAGCTGCAGTTGCCGCGGGCGCGGTAGAAATCGTTGACGTCGTTGGCGTTGCCGTTGACGTAGGTGGCCCTGCAGCATTAGTTGACATGGGTGCAAGGAGCACGGCGGCGGTAGGCGGGTGACCATACATGTTAGGACAGACCAAGTAAGCAAGCACGCGCCATCCACTCAAAGCAAGTAGAGGCGGCGTGCCACACCCAGGATCACGCACTGGAACATGCGCTGATGGCCATGCTCAGAGTACTCGCGCACGCACACACGCACCAGACAGTGTAGGTGGCTTCGTTGTACTCGTTGTCCTTACCCAGGCGGGCAGCCAGCTCTGTGGTAACCACCGGCGGCCCGACATACACAGCACCACGGCAGCAGGCATGCATGGCGAGTTAGGGAAGGGTGGGGCTGAGTGGCGTACCGGGCGAACCATCAAAGCAGGAATCGCATGGGCGATAGGGTCCCGGGCACGGGACAGTATACATGTGTGTGACACGAACCCGGGTAAACGAGTAGCCACTTGCAGTTCCCGGGCGCGGCGCAAGAACTCACCCTCCTTAAGCATGCACACGCCGAAGAGGTTCTTGCCGCCCGTGGCCGCCTCGTCAGCCGGGCCGTACTGCTCGTAGATGGACTTGCCCCAGTAGCCGCCCCAGTCGGACACGACGCAGCCGTCGGCGTCGGGCTGGCTACGGTCGGCGCCGGCGCCGCACTCGTTGCGGCGCTTGTTCTTGCACAGGTGGGCCTTCTGGTAGATGGAGCCGGCGCAGAACATGGACGACTGCAGGTGGTCCGTGAGACCCGAGACGCAGCTGGTGCCCTGCGAGCGCGCATGGTGAACACATATGTGCGCCAGAGATGGGGACAGGGAGTAGGAGTGGGCAAGTGGAGGTGGAACTGTCAGCTCGCTGCTGACACTACGTGTGTGCGCCTCGCACGCGTGCATGACTGTTTACGGCCTCTAATGACGAGTCCAAAGGGGCTCGACCCACCCAGCCGCAGTAGTTCTTGGCATCGGCGTAGCAGGTAGCGACGGTGTCGTGCTTGGCGCACGCAGCAGCAGCGATGCCGCCCTGAATGATGGCCCTGCGCGAAGACATCAATAGCGAGGGTGCTTTCCTCAACACATGCATGCATCATTTGTTGCATAAGCTGCAACACCGAGCTTGGAAGCCATGGACGGGGTAAAGGCCGGGTGAGGTCAACCAGCCATCGCTGAGCGTCGATGTCGTTACTCAGCGCACGCACGCCCATTCAACGGTTTTGCGCGGTCAGCAGTATTACTCAGTCTTGCTTAATCACAATCGACGATTGCATTGACCAATTAGTACCCACTTGGCCCAGGCGCTCATGCGCTTGGTCTTGACGGTCGCCGAGAAGGCCTGGCGGGGCGAGCATGAGGCCTCGCTAGAGTTTGTCTGGGGGCTGAAGTAGCACGGGGTCGGTGCAGTGGAAGCAAGCAGGCTCCTACCAGCACTGCGGTAGTGATAGCGAGGTGGCGCAGGTGAGGGGTTATGAGAATCAGGTGATGTCCGTTCAGTGCATGCGTGTGGCCCGTCGGCCCAGGCCCCGAACCCACGCGGTGTAACTCACGCGTTCGCGCCCTTGACGGGAGCATACTTGTCCAGATTGTTGGCGGCAGCCGCCAGGATGAGCACTGCCAGGAGCGCCCAGCGACGCTCGCGCCGACCAGAGTGTGCCATCCTTACTGTGGTAGCAGTGCCTGGACCACAAAAGTACCCGAGCAATTAATATTAGAGATAAGGCACAGTGCTCACAAGTAGCACTGGTAAGTGTGCATAGCTGAGCCGAGCCGGCTATTTATACTTGCTTGCAGCGCAACGGCGGGCCCCATGGCGGGCACAGTCATTCGACCCATGCAGGTCACACATGTAATTACACCCGAGGTTATTGGACATATGACAGGTGCCCGCGCATATTTGCTTGACTCGGGCAACTCACGGGCAACTTGATTATTCGTCGAACGCAAGGATTTGCAGCAGCGCTGGATGGTTGCTAAACCAGCTTCGGGGCTGCCCGTGCACGCATGACTAGCATGACTTACGTTGCTTGAATCGCGGGAACTCGCCTTCTTGCCCCATGCCAACTTCATGAGCGTTGCTTGAATCGCGGACGCGCGGGGCACCTCGGGTTTTACGCAAGGGCGGTTCGCTTGAGTCTCGTGCGAAGGTCTCACCGTGGGTTTATGTGCATGCACGCATTCCACTCCTGTGCTGGCGTAGGGCGGCGCCGTGTGAACCCTGCAATCGCACATCAAGCCTACCGCAACTCAGTCATGGCCAACCGGCGGGGCTCACCCATGGCCGGGGCGGTGTCCAAAACATGGGGCATCTTCAAAGCCCCGGGAAATGCCGGCGCACAGCTCGGACAGTGAATCTAACCTTAACTATGGCTTGCCTTTCACTGTCCGAGTTGTGCGCCTATGCCGTACGGCCGTTCCCGTGCGGGGGGTCTAAACAACCCGGGCTCACCCGTGGCCATGGCGGTGTCCAAAACGTGCACCAACTAGAGAGCCAAAATTCATAGCGTAGGACATCTCGGACTAGGAATTTAACCGCACCTACCCCCCAAGTCTAGTCCGAGATGTCCTACGCTGTCGTACAGCCGTTTCCGTGCGGGGGGTCTAAACGGTGCCTAGACACAAAAATGGACCCCGAACGTTGCCCCCGCTACGCAGTTGCACCCATACACCTGATATCATTATAATTATTAAGTTGGGGCTTGGCGCGACCTCGTTAGCGTGCAGAACTCGTGGCTTTCGTGGTGCCAGCCAGCCGGTCACGGGGGTACGTGTCGGCACGGTCAAGCCAAATCGCACATTTACCCACATGGACTAGTTTGGTATACTATATATACATCTAATATGACATCGCGCATGGTCTGGAGCTTCCCAGCGAGGTTTTGTCAAAAAGCATTTCGCGAGCTCGGACCCCAAGAAAGCGCCTGTTAGGTCCCAAAGGCCAATGCCTTGTCATTCGCAGGTCACAGGAAGCGGATATAAATGCTGCGCGCTGGCTAAATATGCTCTTCCTGCTGTAAGGTCGGGAAATGTCGCGGCATTTGGCAGTCGCGACGAGCCGAACTACCGGGAAAGCGTGCAAAACGACTTGCAACAGCATATTTATGACATTCTTAGGCATTTGGGAGCGATTGGGCATTGGACACCGCCGGGCGTATGGGCATGACACGGGTGAGCCCGGGTTGGTCATGGCAGGAGTAATCGTGCTCAGTGCTCAACTGGGCTGCGGGGCTGGCTAGTGCCTTCTGCGGTCGGGCGCACCCAGCACGGCATGCTCGATGCACGGGTGCTGGTATATGGTACGGGAGCAGGCGATGGTAGAGGCGAGAGAATGTTCGAGAGGTGCAGCAGTAGCAGCAGGCGGTTCTGGAAGGCGGAGCAGGGCACACGGGTATGACGCAGGTCTGGGGAGGGGCAGAACCGTGTCCACACTGCACACGCGCAGATTTTAGTCCCCGCCTTTCAGACTATAATTATTATAGTATATAAGGATCTTAAGTCCTGGCGGGCGAGTCGGTTTGTAAGGGTCGCTGTCACCACATTTCGCGAAGCATGCTTTCGCTGCAGTCCGTCTTTTTGGCCGCTGAATGCTTTTTTAGTTTCCATATGCATATATTAGACGGCGGCAATCGCAAGCGGTATCAAAGCCACTGAAGTATGGAAGCGAAAGAAGCATTTTGACCGCGACGTCACCGATTGTCCCCAAAACAAATGTTATGGGACCCTCATAACATAAGAATGATATGGATAAGTTGCGGGGTCTAATAGCGAGGTCAGCCTCGCGGTCATGCCGGACCGTGCCGACAGGGCAAAACGCACCCCCCGTGTAGCAGCTAGGTGCCCCGGTAGTACCAAAACTCCCATGTGAACCGTGGCTAGAGCAGGTGAGGCCACATGGCCGGAATTTGGTATTGGTACGACAGGGTCAACCGTGTCAAAACCACCGTGCGTGTGTGGGGGGGGCACGGGGGGGGGGGTAGAAAACAAATCGCCAGACCCCATGCCCCGAAACCCCTCAGGACCCCCTTGGGAGGGACGACCGAGTCCCCCTGGACAAAACCGTCTCAAAAAAGGGATTATACCCCTCCATTTAATACCAAAGCGGTGCCAATCGACTCCTCTTGACGCGAAGGCAATTGAGGCACGCTCTCCCGCTGGTGGGACCTGCCGGACGCACATTGGATACGTGGGTGCACTTGCACATCAGGCGTCACGGCGTTTTTGTTGAGGCCTGGGTCTTGAGGTCTAGAAGCGTTTCTTGAGCTCGTGTCGTGTGGAATGTTTGGGCTAGGGTCAAGGCTGGAGCCCGGGCCGGGACGGGTCATACCACACATAGCAAATCAGGGGGTTACAGCAGGGTGTGCTGTGGCACGCAGGTCAGCGGGCTGCATGGGGTAGTCCAAGGGCGATGTGACAGGTGCACCACGATACCAGCACCCGTGCATCGAGCACGCCGTGCTGGGTGCGTCCGACCGCAGAAGGCACTAGCCAGCCCCGCAGCCCAGTTGAGCACTAAGCACGATTACTCCTGCCATGACTGAGACACGACTTCAACATCTGGTGGCGTGCTTACGTTTTCGTTTCGCAATTTAGAGCATGTCCGTGACTGAGTTGCGGTAGGCTTGATGTGCGATTGCAGGGTTTACACGGCGCCCCCTACGCCAGCACAGGAGTGGAATGTGTGCATGCACATAAACCCACGGTGAGACCTTCGCACGAGACTCAAGCGAACCGCCCTTGCGTAAAACCCGAGGTGCCCCGCGCGTCCGTGATTCAAGCAACGTGAGTCATGCGTGCACGGGCTGCCCCGAAGCTGGTTTAGCAACCATCCAGCGCTGCTGCAACTCCTTGCGTTCGACGAATAATCAAGTTGCCCGAGTCAAGCAAATATGCGCGGGCTCTTGCAGGGGCACTTGTCATATGTTCAATAACCTCGGGTGTTATTACATGTGTGACATGCATGGGTCGAATGACTGTGCCCGCCATGGGGCCCGCCGTTGCGCTGCAAGCAAGTACAAATAGTCGGCTCGGCTCAGCTATGCACACTTACCAGTGCTACTTGTGAGCACTGTGCCTAGACTCTAATAATAAATGCTCGGGTACTTTTGTGGTCCAGGCACTGCTACCACAGTAAGGATGGCACACTCTGGTCGGCGCGAGCGTCGCTGGGCGCTCCTGGCAGTGCTCATCCTGGCGGCTGCCGCCAACAATCTGGACAAGTATGCTCCCGTCAAGGGCGCGAACGCGTGAGTTATACCGCGTGGGTTCGGGGCTTGGGTCGACGGGCCGCACGCATGCACTGAACTGACATCTCAACCTGATTCTCGTAACCCCTCACCTGCGCCACCTCGCTATCACTACCGCAGTGCTGGTAGGAGCCTGCTTGCTTCCACTGCACCGATGCCCTGCTACTTCAGCCCCCAGACAAACTCTAGCGAGGCCTCCTGCTCGCCCCGCCAGGCCTTTTCGGCGACCATCAAGACCAAGCGCATGAGCGCCTGGGCCAAGTAAGTCCTGATTGGTCAATGCAACCGTCGATTATGATTAAGCAAGACTGAGTAATAGTGCTGACCGCGCAAAACCGTTGGGCGTGCGCTGAGTAACGACATCGATGGCTGGTTGACCTCACCCGGCCTTTACCCCGTCCATGGCTTCCAAGCTCGGTGTTGCAGCTTATGCAACAAATGATGCATGCATGTGTTGAGGAAAGCACCCTCGCTATTGATGTCTTCGCGCAGGGCCATCATTCAGGGCGGCATCGCTGCTGCTGCGTGCGCCAAGCACGATACCGTCGCTGCCTGCTACGCCGACGCCAAGAACTACTGCGGCCACGTGAGTAGATGTCAGTTGCCCCTGCCTTCTCTCACACACTAACGTGCCGCAGCCGCAGCCGACCCGCGCCCCCTTAACCTCCCTGCCGCGTCCATCCTGAATATCCCCACGTCCCCCTCCCCTGCCCTCCCCAGAACGGCGAGGTGTGCACCTCTGGCCTGTCAGAGAAGCTCCAGAACGACGTCCTGTGCCCCGGCGCCCCCTACACAAAGTACATGGTTTGTTCCAGGAAGCGCCGCACCGAGTGCGGCGCCGGCGCCGACCGTAGCCGGCCCGACGCCGACGGCTGCGTCGTGTCCGACTGGGGCGGCTACTGGGGCAAGAGCCTGTACGAGCAGTACGGCCCGGCTGACGAGGCGGCCACGGGCGGCAAGAACCTCTTCGGCGTGTGCTTCACTACTGGGGGTGAGCCGTGGGATGGTAACGGGGATCGCAGGATCTTGGGGCGGGCAGCATCCTGGCGTGGCGGCAACTTTGGCTTGCGAGCAGTGCTCGTAGTGCGGTGTTCGCAGTGCGGTTTCGCAGTGCACCCACTCAAGTGCAGCAGGGCAGTGGCAGCAGCCGTGCGTGCACCTGCCGTCGCACTCCCCCCACCCACCCCCGTGCCAAACACGCCGCTTCGCCCTTTTCCTGATGCACACAGAGCTGGCTGCCCGCCTGGGATCTAACAACGAGTACAACGCCACTTCGTACGAGGCATGGTGCGTTTCGCGTTCTTCGCTTTTGGTTACCGTTCATGGGATGCCCCGCGCTGCGTCCCGTTTGCGTACGTTTCCCAAGGCCAATTGCGTGCACCTGCGGGGAAGCAACCGAGCGCCCGCTGCCCCCGTCTTTGTTCCTGGCCGCTGCCGTTTTGCTGGTGTGTAGGTCAGCCTGGGTCTCCGGTGACTCGAGCAACCTGGCCGACTTCTACCGCGCTCGCGGCAACTGCTCCTACGCCAAGGTAAGCAACTACCGCAAAGCCCCTTGATACGGTATTGCGCACCTGTCCGGCCCAACGCACTACTGCTTGCTTCCCTGGCCGAGCCGGGGACCGGCCCTTGCTTGCCCCCGTGCCGCCGCGTCCCACAGCCGTCTGCTTGCGCCCCATCCGCACGGCCAGCATCACCACCCACACGCGTGCAACACGACCCTTTCACCCTCACCTGCTAAGCCGCTGTCATTCCGTGCCGCCCGCTGCTGCTGTGTACCTCTATGCATCCCGCCCTCGCGGCGCGCGTGTGTGCAGAACGCCGTGGCCCGCAACGTGTACGCGGCCGGCTGCTCGGCGCAAAACCTCATCTACGCCGATGCCACCAAGGCTCTCCGTGCGCTGAACGCCAGCTCCAATGCCGCCCTGACCTGCGCCGCCAACGGCTGCACCACCACGCCATACAGCGGCGTCAAGGCCTCCAACCGCTACCAGGTGGGTTGGATGGGTCGGTCTGGGTAGCCAGTCCCGTGTGGGCTCTGGCTCTTGGGTCTTGGCGGTTGGATGGGTTGCTTGGATATCCCGGGAAGCCCCATCCTGCTAGATAGGAGAGGTGCGGCGGTGGGGCCGCGGCACGCGAGGTGGGTGTAGTGGGCGGGTGCGTCCTCGGCCGCCGCTGTTCCTCCCCTCCTTCCTCACCGCTCGCTGTCAACCTTTATCTCCATGTTAAACCCACCCACCTACCTCGCTCGTTCCGTGCCACAGTCTAGCAAGCTCAAGGACGTCGTGCCCGTGTACGAGGTCTGCGAGATGGACCAGAGCGTCATGTGGTGAGTAGATTTACTCGCATACAGTACAGTGCCTTGATGGGTGAAGGGTGTACGGGGGTACCGCATTCCCTGGAAGCGCGGGGCTGGCAGTAGCGGCAAAGTGCAACTGGTCCATCAGTCGTTGATGTACAGGCATTCAACAACATACGCGGCGCCGCAACCCGCCGCCCCAACGCCAATGTTGTCTTAACAGGGCCTACCGCCTCAACCCCAAGACCGACGGCCCCCTGATGCGCCAATACGAGCAGTGCTACTCGCCCACCGTGCAGCGCAGCAAGGCGTTGTGCGAAGGCGTGGTGGTGGTTTAAGGACGCACGCCGAGGCCATTATTTGAGCTATGCAGTATTATTTATCGCACCAGACAGGCAACAGATGGTCTAAATACGTGTGCCGTGTGAGGATGCTCACGAGGAGGGACTCCATGCTGTACCTGTTCGTTGATTCATTTTTGTCGTGTACCGGCCTAGAATGAGCGCGCTTCCGTCGCTCAGTCACGTTGCGTACCGCGCCGGAAATGCGCCGTTTCCGTCGTGACATAAGTGTATGTCGTGTGTGAGAGCCGTGTTTCTGTGAGTTAATTTGATCTCTCCGGCAATGTATTCATCCAAAATAAACAATTCCCTATTCATCTGTAACCACCCGGTGTTGCTCCATACGTATGCCCGCTGCGCGCCCATGAAGGCTTCGGCCTCAGCACTCAGCATATATTGACGTCAGAGAGACATAATCAGCCGCCAGGCCAGGGCCTGTAGTGCAGCAGGGTCAATTCATGGGGCTGCAGGGAACGGATGGTTGCCACAGACTGACAGGACCGGCGGGGCGGCAGCAGGACTAATGCATGGGCCGGGGGCGGGGAGGGTAGGAACAAAAGTTCGGCACCCCACCCCACAACAACTCCCGAAACTCCCTGACCGACGACCAAACGACCCCGCCGTACAAAACCATGTCGTACACCCCACAAATCCCCTCCATTTTGACCGCATTAATGCCAATGCACTCCTCTGAGGCCTATCGTGTGCTGGGCCGTCGTGTCAATTTGGTCTGGACTGGGCTTCCCACGTGCCCCAATTTAGCGTACCGTACGTACGCTTGATCACCGCGCACCCCGAAATTTTTTTAAATTTTGACGCACCGCGCACCCCAAAAATGGTAACTTTTTTGCACCGCGCACCCCGTTGAGGGGCAACTTTACACCACCGCGCAGCTCCAATACTGCCCGGTGGAGCAGCCCTTTGTACGCTACACAGTGCATGTACCCTCCTTCCATGCACTGCACACTAAAGCAATTATATAGAAAATTAGCGTAGATTGCAGTTTAACGGGCTTGAGAAAGTTTTGGATTTGGCACGCCCCATCCGGGTAATTTTGCGCCACCGCGCACCCCTCCCAAGATAATTATTGCACCACCGCGCACCCCCCCTCGGGGTGCGCGGCACTGCAGCTTTTTTGACAAATTAATTAATTACATGCGCGGTGGTCGGCCTAAGGTACGGTATGGCCGTAACGTGTCAATGCGTCCCGACCAAAGGTACCGTGCCGCACGCACCCACGACTGGGGGTGTGTCCCGCGGGCATCTATTTGATGTTTGATAGACGTCTAGTGCTGTTTTGTGCGCTTGGAGCTGTTGCAGAGGTTGCGTGCGGTGGGATGCCGGACACATGTCGACCGTGACACCTGCCGTGACACGTCCATGTAAACCGAGGGGCACACCCAAACCTTGCCCTGGCGCCTCTCTGCTGTTCCCCTGGCCCCTTGCAACCCTCTGAGTAGCACGGGTGGAGGTTCTGCGCGTGTTTAAGGGTGTTCCGGGCCTGGAAACAAAACCTCCTGGACCCTCCTGACGAAACCTTGCGAACCCCCCCGACCGAAGGACCGAGGGCCCACATCTTTGTGATTACTACCCTGGTTGAAACTCCGGAAGCGGATTCTGAATGCTCTCGTCAAGCTCTATCCATTCTGGGGCTGGGGTACAAAACTGTACATCTTACCCCGCCCTGCATGGACCATGCAGGGATCGCATGTGCCGCCGCCGCGCATGACTCAGGTACGGTCCTTCAGCTTTCACTTCGTTCGTCTCAAGACCCCAACAGCGACCATCCCGTGCGGGGCCCACACGTTAACGTAGATCGGCTCTGAGCGACATGTTGCTGATTAATTACATGCATGGATGCCAGACAATGGCGATGCCATCCATATCGATGAGAACTGTGCCGCTTGCGGTGTTCGTTGAGGCCTCCGCGTCCTCAGCTCCCGCCCTCAACTCCCGCCTTCCGCTCCCGTCCCCAGCTCCAGCTCCTGCTCCTCACATATCCAGGTCCTCGGGGTACCACCACTTATATTTGCCTTGAGTGTGGCCTGCTCTAGCGCAGTGCACGGCTTGACCGGAGCGACAATGCCCCCACTGTAGGCCATCCGTGACTCGAGGTTGGGGCTAGTCAGCTGCAGCCCTTAGTCAGCCTGTACACAGCCCTTGCATAATGTACAAGAGGAGCACCTCAGGCCCAGACTGCTGACCTAACTCTTACAAGCACACAAGTACATCAAGCAAGTTACACTTCAAGCATCACCCCAGCCTCTGTCTGCAATGCGCCCCGTCCGAATCAGTGCATCACCCCAGCCAATGTTTTTATCACACACCTCGCTTTCCAGGAACGATGCTTGCATTCATGCTCCACCCAGTACCCCCACGCAGTCCCCCCCTCACCATTCGCTAACCCCCGCAGTGCCCATGCGTGGTCCTCACTCTTCAAGCCCCCTTCCCCCAGACCGTACTATTACTACATACGGCACATGGTGTGCCGCGCACGTCGCACGTGTGCCTACACCTCTGCTCGCCTCCATTACACCTTTGGGGCGACCCGCTACTCCACACGCTTCTTCGTAGCCCGGCACTTCTGGACGTGGGTTCTAGACTTGCACGTCTTGCAGTCGCCACAGAAGCATTTGGTGCGCATCTTGCCGCTGGTGGCCTTGCCCTGCTGGCGGGCCACGGCCACGGCCTCCGCATTGGCTGGGTCAAAGATGCCGCTGCCCCGCTCGAAGGCGCTAGATTATTACAAGCTACTCATACAGCTGGAATTGAAGAAGAGCTGCCAATGAAGGTGCCTCCACTTGTAGGCCATGATGCCATGATGCCTGATGCAGGCTGGCCGATCTCCTCCTTGCCCAAGGACGGCCGTGCCGGGGGGCAGATTCCTTTCGTGGCATGCTTGCAAGCAGGCTTACTTAGCAGGCGCCTGCCGCGCCGCCCGCCGGCCCGCCCACGCAGCTGCTGATGCCGCTGCGCCGCAGCGCCAGGTGCATGGAGGCGGCGCCCACCAGGTTCATGGCCGACAGCACCAGCAGCCCCAGGGGCGACTCGCCGATGGCCACCAGCAGCCCAAAGGCCGCTGACAGCGCCAGGCGGGACCAGACCGTGGCGCGGTAGAAGCCCAGCGCGCCCAGGCCCTGCAGCAGGCGGCGTGTGTACGGTGTCAGCCGTTTGTACATGCACCGATGTGGGTCGCCTTGGAGGCGGGTAAAGCGACACCGCATGCATGAGGGTTGGCAGGCTTGGCACGCACATGCCGCGGTGCCCTAGGGAGCTGCTCCGATGCCCCATTCCCTGCGGCGTGCCCGTACCAAGGCAAGGGAGGCAAGCCTTAGCTTACCGCGCGGTCGCCGCCAGCTGTGCCCAGGTACTGCCAGCCGATGAGGGTGAAGAGAATACCGCCCACACGGATCCAGCCCGAAGATACCGTCTCAGCAGCGAACAGCAGGCCTGTGACCCGCGAGTGGACGGGACAGGAGCATATCAATGAGGCGGTGCTTGCTGGTCCCTATCTCACAGTGAATTCCCATGCTGGAGTTGCGATGCTGAAGGGGAGTCGTGGGCCCGGCAGGTAGCGGCATGTGCGTGGAGACAGCGGGCAGCAAGTGGGGGTCCCCCAGCGCAGCAGCGGGCAGTTGACACCACCTTCCAGCAGGTGCTTGGTTCATGTGCTCACCGAAGACTTGTTGCGGGGCCAGGCATAGAGCCAGACCGAAAACTACTGCGTATGTTCCAGTGAAGAGGGCGGCCTGGATGTGAGGGGTGCCGCTGGGCGCGGCCGCGGGCTGGCGACTGTGGGGTCAACAACGCGAGGGCGGCCGGGCAGCTTCGGTTAGTAGGCACGACAACACGCAAAACGGGTCCACGATTACCCAATTGCATATGGCCAACCCACCTGGCGGCACCCTCAGCTCCCGCACGCACGCAAACCGCAAGGCGCCTTGTGCGGGCCGAATTGTAGCATGGCTGTGGCTGCGCTGGCCCCCGCCGCGCCAGCGAGGGGATACAAGCGATTCGTGACGATACAAGCCCATAATTTGCGTTGGCGCGGCCGCTGAAGGTCGCACCGCTCGTCGAGCGAGACACCGCAGAGTCGACGGGGGCTAGCGAGGGAGGCATTGGCTGCGCGTGGGAGTCTCCGAGAGCGTCCTGACAGCTAAGTTACAATGGATGTGCGTCTGAGTATACTTTCGGACAGCGGCGTACACGGAAGCTGGGCCAGACAGCCCGCCAGCCCGGAACTAGGCCATTCGCGATGGGCAAAGCCCCCGGTAAAACCAGAGTGCAGGGCCTGCGAGCGCTGCTGCGATGGACTTTTAACCGTCTTTCCTGAATACATTGCACATTAATGTTGCATCTAGGTCTCTGAAGACCAACAAAAGAGCCTGTTTAAAAATGACAGAAGGACCGGTTTGACAGGCGCCCTCCACAGCCCGCGCCGATGCCTTGATACATTGATAGCAGCGTCAAAAAACCATGGATGCCTCTCCGGGCCCTTCGTCGGCAGCTGGCGCTGCTGCGGGCACCAGGACCAGCGGCCGTGCACGCAAGCCTCCAAGCGAATTCTGGATGAATCCGGATGCCAATAGGTCGCAGACAAAGCTGCTTTTAGACTTTCCGGAGCTCAGTGAGCGCAGGCAGCAGGGGACCGGTGTGCCCAAGTCGCAAGGTGAGATTTCTCCCTTTTTCCTTCGCCAGCTTGCACCCCAACTAAGACTACATATTGGTGCAAATGTTGACAGGCAAGAATAGCACTGGTCGACATGGCGCTGCGGGCGCGGGGCAGGCGGCAGAGCCCAAGTCGCCGGTGTCCGCGCAGCCTGGTCGCCCACGGCGCCTGTCCGCTGCCCTGGCCGCTCTCGCACAGCCAGATGGTCAGGAGCCTCGCAGCCCAGGGACAGGCCTGCAGCACGATGCCGAACAGACCCCCAAGCGGCCACAGCAGTCGCTGAAGGCACACGAGCACTCCTCGCCGGGCCAGTCACCAGCAGCGGCGGTCGCGCGCAGGCCAGCAACCCGCTCCACCCCGGCCAAGGAGTCCGCGTACGAGAGCGGGGCCGCGGTCGACCTGGAGCGCGAGTCCGCGGCTCCGGAGAGCGCAGCTCGCCAGCCCAGGGCGAGCAACGCCGGCGGCACTGCTGCAGCTGCCGCCCGGTTGCAAGCAGCGGCCGCGGCTTCAGCAGGGCGCTTGCCTGTTGCAGCTGACGCCCCAGCGCCAGCAGCAGCTGCGGCCAATGGTGGTGCTGCTGCAAGCCCCAAGAAGAAGCCTGCCGCGAAGGAGATCCAGAAGCTGGGCGGTATCAATTGCCTTCGCTTTGTTTTGGACGAGAATCTTAGCGGCAAGCGTGCCTCACGCGCGCGCGGCGCAGCGGCAGCCGTACCGGCGGCCGCGGGCCCAACAGCAAGCATCGCCACAGTGGCGACAGGGGCTGCGCATCAGGCCCCCGCCAGCGCCACCGCTGCGACCAGCAAGGTCGCCCGCGAGCCACTGGCTCGCACAACGCGCACGGGGCTGCCTGTCGCTGCTTCCGCAGCCACTGCAGGCGGCGTGGGTGACTGTGCTGCAGTCGTTGCAGTGATGGGCCTGGGCGCAGACGAGGACGGCAGTGTGCCGGCAGGCAGTCCGACGGCGGCGCCAGAGCTGCAGCGGACATTGCCTCGTCATGGTGGTGAGGGCCCAGCTGGGGCCGCCGCAGGCGTGTCCTCGCGCGCTGGCTCGGCTCGGGGCCGCATCGGCAGCCGAAAGGCCAAGTCCAGTGGTGATGGCGGTGCTGAAGGCGCTGAGAGACAGCGGCAGGCTCAGGCGGGCAGCGCCGCCCCACAGGCGCAAACCTCGAAGCCCGCTGCTGCAACCGTACTCCCAGCTGCTATGCCGGCGGCGGCGGAGCAAGACGACGAGGCAGCCAGGCCGCGCAAGCGCTCACGTAAGGGCGGGCGCACGGACGGCAGTGACGCGGCTGCTGCTAACACGTCGCAGCTCCCACAACAACCGGCCGCCATTGCTGCCTACGACGTCGCAGCAGCAGCAGCCGCCGCACCTCAGGCCGCAGACGGCCCGGGACGCTCCCAGTCGCGGCGGTCCGGGCGAGCAGCCGGCGGCAGTGTCGCCACGGCCTCTGCGCAGCCGCCGCCAGCTGATCATTCCGTGTCCGCGATGGCGGCGGCCACTGCCACCACGGCTACCACCGGGCAGGGTGGGGACGCAGTCGGTGGGCAGGGCCAGGGCCAGGCAGGAAGCGCTGGAGGGAGCCGGGCACGCAGCGAGCGTGCTGGGAAAGGCAGCAAGGGAACCAAGCGCCGGCGGGCGCAGGAGGCCTCGGTAGCGACTGGGCATAATGTGCAGGGCATGGCGGCTGCCACACTGACGCAGCAGACGCAGGAGGGCTCTCAGCTGCGCGGCAAGGAAGCGTCGCAGCTGCAACAGCAAGAGCAGAAGCGGGAGCAGGAGCAGCGACAAGAGCAGGGGCAGACTAAGCCAGCCGCTTCGGAGACCCGCACGGAGTCAGCCACGACCAAGAGCCGCAGGAGGGCTGGTAGCAAGGGAAAGAAGGCAGCGGTGGCGGCTGGTGAGGAGGAGGAACAGCAGCTGGAGGAGGAGCAGCAGGCAGCGACGGCGGCAGCAGCGACGGCGGCGCTAGCACCAGTGGGCCCCAGCAGCCGCGAGGAGGGGCCGACGCATCACGCTGCAGCTGCGGTGCCGCACGCTGCGGCAGCCCAGGGCGGTCAAGGCGCGGCTGACGAGCACCGCAGGGCTGCAGGGGACTTGGACACCGGGTTCGCAAGCGCCATGAGGGCCGCGCACGCGGCGGCTTCCGCGGCGGCCTCAGCGGCCAAGGCGGCAGCGGCCGTGTGCGGTGCTGGCTCGATGTCCCCCACTGAGTCTGTGGCGCAGTCCTCCGCTGGCAATGACTCGCGACAGCGCCCTATTCTGGGGTTGGGCCAACAAGCGGTGAGTTTGAGGGGTAGTTCATTCCAGTGAATTTGAGGGGCAGCAAGGGGTCGTCTGGGCTTCAAGTGGGGCGTTACGATGTCTGTGTCGGGTTCGTGGGCTGTCTGAGTTTTAGCGGCCATGTGCGGCACTAGGCAACATTTCGACGAGCACGTGCAACCTGCCCGCGCGTCAGGTCGTCAGCGGCGGTGCCGGAGCCGTAACCAGCGGCATGCTGCCGCCACCCCGCCGACCGCCACCGCCGGTGCCGCGCTTCCACGACCCGCCGCCGCAGTCCGCCTGGCAGCCGCAGGTCGAAGCACCAGACACTGCTGGTGGCTGGGGCCGGCCCCCCAGTCGTGACGCTGCGCTCGCGCGCGCATCTGCCAGCGCCGTCGTCGTCGAGGCGGGCGGCTTGCAGGGCCGTATTGGCCATTCTGGGAGGCTGCAGGGGCAGGGGCGCGGCCCTGAGCACGCCCTGCACCCGCAGCAGCAGCAGCAGCAACGCGACCTGGCAGAGCCTGTAGTCCAACACGCTGCGGTTGAGAATGAGGACGCTGGCGGTGGCTTCTTTGTCCGCCGTAAGCACGGCTCGGGCGCGGCTGCCGGTGTCGGGGATGAGGCGGAAGCGTCGGTGGTGCTGACGCCAACGCAGCGGCACGGCCCCAGCCCACGCCGGCAGCCGCCGCCGCCTCATCAGGGGCGTCAGCAGCAGCGACTTGGCGGCCCGCCTGCCGTGCCGCAGAGGCCGCAGCAGCAACAGGTGCGCGCGGTGCGTGGGGTTCGTGCAGGGCGACCAGGGCGCACGGGATGCCAGGCATGGCGTATGCGATGATGTGATTAGGCTTCAGCGAGTGCGGCGACGCCACGTCCCTCTTGCGCCCGGCTAACTCGTTCGTTTGAACATGGCCTGCTGCGCACTTCAGGACGCCTACCACGTGGCACCGGACTCTCAGGCGCCCGTTGGGGAGCGGGAGCACTGGCAGCAGCACTTTCACCAGCCGCGGCCTCTGGATGGCCCTGATGGTGACTGCTACGACCGCCGCGGCGTCGCATCCGCGTCCGCCGCCGCCGCAGTAACAGCAGCAGCAGCAGCAGCAGCAGGAGGAGGACGTGGTGCAGAAGGTGTTGGCGCTGCGTTCCAGCGCCAGCCGGGTCGCTACCCGCCGGCGCAGCTCCATGGCAGCGACCTGCTCGCGTCGCCGCACAGGCGCTCCCTTGACGCTCCCATGCAGGGCCACAGCCAGCGTGTGGGCTCCGCTCAGCAGCGCCACAGCGAGCAGCAGCTTTACGCCAGCGACTCGCTCCGGTCCTCAAACGCACATGCCGGTGGAAGCTGGCAGCCCGACGCCCACATGGCTGGTGGCGGCGGTGATGCCTACTGGGATGGGAAGGGCCGCCAGGAATGTGTGGGTGGCGCAGCGTTCGGGCAGCAGCAGCAGCAGCAGATGCCGAGGGGAATGCAGCACGAGGCTGGGTATAGCGGTGGAGTCAGGGAGCCAATGGAGGAGGACCATGCCGAGGCGCATGGGACTGCGTCTGACGGTTTCCACCATGGCTGCCCGCCAAGCATACAGCAGCAGCAGCAGCTGCTGTTGCTGCGCCGCGAACAGCGGCCGCACCATGAGCAGCAACACGAGCGGCAGCAGCAACAGGATCGTGGTGTGCCCGGGGCAGCCGGCGGGCATGCGGCCGCTCCCGAGGCGGCGGACTGGTTCGTGAGGCGAGCGCCAACGGGCCAAGCTGGGGCAGGCCAGCTGGGGCGTCATGCTGAGGCATACCCAGAGCAACTGCAGCAGCAGGCACCGCCGCCGCGGCAACAGCCACACGCACAGCAGCACCACCAGCAGCGCTACCCTCAACAAGACGGGACTGCGCAAGCGGCACCAGCCGCCCAGCCGTTCCGGGCGCCGCGGATGAAGCCTGTGCCAGCGGCGCAGGGCCCCCCTGCAGCGCCGCATCGGCAGGAGGGGCGCGAGCAGCAATACCGGCAGGAACAACGAAAGCAGGCTCCGGCTGCGCCCGCGCCGCAGCACCACCAGCTGCAGGGACAGTCCAGACAGCCGCTTCTGCCGCTTCAGCAACAGCAGCAGCGGCAACTGCAGCAGCCGTTGCAGCCGCAGCCCGGCCAAGCCCACTCGCAGCCCCTGCCGCAGCAGCCCCCGGCGTTCGCTATCCCGACGCTGCGAGGCCGCGCACCACAACAGCAACACCAGCACCAACCGTCGCACAGTCTACAGCCGCAACAGAGCCATCACCACCCCCTGCAGGCACGCCCCGCGGCTTCCATGGGCGCGGCTACGTCCACAGTCGCGAGCGTTTTCTCGGACTCGTTGCGGCGGGCGCTCAGCCGGGCTGACCAGCTTGTGAAGCGGAACAAGACGCGGCAGCAAGAGGTGGTGGAGAATGAGGAGGTGCGTCGTATGTCTGCACCGCATGCCCCGTTTCTAGAGCAGGTAGGATCCTGTACGGTATTCCTGAGGCCTTTGCCCTTGCATGTGTGCTGCGGCGCGTTGCATGCCGTGCAGGACGGCTGGACGCTGGAGCAAGTTCAGTCGCTGCAGGTGTGCGTGTGTGGCTTGCGATGGCGTGTTGCCGGGCGTACGTAGGAAGCCGGCTGCCGGCAGCGGCAAGTTCGGGGAGATGTAACCACGAGCAAGTGCCTGTGGTCAGTCTTGGCTCCCTTGCCTACCGCAGTCAAGGCATGTTTAGCTAGGCGTGTTCTGCTGGCACAGTCGTAACGTGCCGACGCCCCCTCCGCCGCACCGCCTGCTCCCCCTGCAAGGCTGCCTACTACCGAGTGGACCCGCTGCACCCGCACTTCTGGCGGGAGGTGGCGCGCGGCGTGCCCGGCAAGACCGCGGGTGGGTGCCGGCCTGGCCTGTTGGGCTTCGCGCCTTCGGCAGTACGGTAGTAGCCACAGGGCGTGCGGGGAATGCCGCGTCCGGGGAGGGGCGTGGACTAGCGACCCAGGCAGGCCAGGACACCTGAGCAGAAGCCGTGCGACCCGCTCCTTATCGCTATATCCCGGGTACGTGATCATTATCTATGTGGCTGAGTAGGCGATTACCACTTGACGTGGTGGTTGCGCCACTTGCAGCGGAGTGCTTCTCGCGTGTGTTCGCCTCGGGCCGCGACCGGCAGGAGCGTGCGGCACTGGCCAAGGCGCTGCGGCGGCGGCCGGCAGCCCCGGCCGCCGGCCCCAGCGGCTCCACCAAGCCGCTCACGCTGGCGGCGGCACGCAAATGGACGCAGAAGGCGCACGAGCAGGTGGGGGGGGGGTAGTTCATTCCAGAAACCAAAAGCGACACGACCACGAGGGGGGTGCAACTGGAATTGGTGACTGCAAAAGCAAGGCTGGCGCGTGCAGTGGTAGGGAGCGCACCTTATAGCGGCACGGCTGCACGGGCGCGTGACTATTTGCGCATGTGTGTGTGGGGGGGTAGATACGGTAGCAGGCGCTCATTCCATGTCGTTTGCTGTCGAGAGTGCAGGAGCAACTGGAGCGGCTGGCTCGCTTGGGCGGACTGGACCGTGATGAGGGTGACGACGATGAGGAGGAGGAGGAGGAGGAGGAGGACGATGATGACGAGGAGCATGAGGAGGGCGAGGAGGCGCAGGGACCGGCCGCACGCGGCAAGAGTGGAGCTGGTAGCCGTGGCGGCAGGGGCGGCGGCGGCAGCCGGGGGCGCGGCGGCAGGCGGCCGGCCCTTGCCATCCCAGATGATCCAACTGAGATGCGGCGCATCATTGACAACCTGCAGCAGAAGCATCAGGCAGACAGGTGGGCGAGGCTTGCGAAGAGTGCGGGCCGGTAATTGCCACGCGGTCACGGCGTGACACCCATCCAGACGTGTGCGTTGGTGTATGCGGTAAGCCCGATTGCGGTACACGGTCTGGACGGCGTCAGCGAATGTAGCCCCTGCTCAAACACATTTGGCTGTTGCATCCTCCTTTGCAGGTTCATTACGTCCTTCCTACGGAAGCAGGGCGGCTGGGCCAAATGGCACAAGGCCGTGCGAGAGGCGCAGGACCGACGCCTGCGCAGCGTGGCTGCTGGAGGCGCAGCCGCGGCTGCAGCCGCTGGCGCCGCAGGCGGCGGCGTCCGCCGCGGCCCCGGCGCCAGCGGTGCAGCCGCCGCCGCCGCTGCTGCTGGCGGTATAGGCAGCGGCCCGCTCGACAGCGACCCACTGGCGCGCGTCATTCGCCGCATGCTGGCACGTGACGAGGCGGAGGAGCTGCGGGAGATGTGGCGCGACGCGGACGAGGCGGAGGGGCTGCAGCCGTACGGCGGCGGTACGGCGGGGTACGGCGATGACGAGGAGGAGGAGTACGACGAGGCGCGGGAGCGGGAGGAGGAGGACATGCGGCGGTTCCTGGTGGCTGAGGGGCTGCTGGGGGCGGACGGCATGCCCGTGTTTCGCTGAGCAGCAGCAGCAGCAGGGGTGCGCTTGAGGGGTGCGTGAGGCGTGCAGCCAGGGAAACGCAGGGACCTGGCGACATGGGGCTTTCCATAATGGTGAGCTCTGCGGCGGAAATATGCGGCATTAAATAGTTCGTTAGCCAGCAGCCCGCAGCACACGGTCGGTGTACCCACTTCGGTGATGCAAGCAAGGGAACAGGTGTGCGGCGTCCCTCGAGTGTCAGAAGATCCCACCCCCCAAAATACCGTCAATACATGAGCAGTCGGGACAGAGGCAAAATTGCGCGCTGTGACTGTACCGACTGAGGTAGCTGGCCGATGTTGCTGGAGCGTTTTGCTGTTGCGCATTCCTCACGCTCCGGGCGCCCGGCTAGGCGATGCCACCACTGCGACGCCACGCAGCGCGAGACAGATGGAAGCGTCGCACCTGCAGGCAGGAGTCTCGGTCGGTGTACCCACTTGTATAACGTGTTCCCTGCAGTCCGCCAGGGCCAGGGCCGTGTGGGGTGCGGGTGTGGACTCTGCAACGCCCTTGACGGATTGAGGCTTTCAATCAATGACAGAATCACAGAGTATTGAGACTGGCGCTGTATAAGCGCATCGCCATGTGAGTTGTAATGTTGCTGGTGGCGATTCGCCGTTCGCGCACGAAAGCCTGCCTACCTTCCACCGCGTACAGTGCGCTATCTGTTTTGATCTGACCATGCATGACCGGCTGCCATTCCAGCCTTCGAGTGCGTCTTCGTGCTTCACTCCCCCCATCCAGGCTTACCGTACTATCAATGAATGAGGGTTCCGAAAGTGCACATGTTAGGAACACGCCGGCAGCGGGCTGACATTGCCCTTGGCCTAGCCCGTGCCCACACGACCTCGTTGCATCACTACCGCTCCTCAAACTCAAGCCCCCTGCAATGGTCGCTTTGGCTTCTGGAATAAACTACCCCTCCTGCGCAACACTCGCACCGCACGACACTCGAGCTCCATTCCCGCACACGCCACGCTCCAGCCGACACTACAGACTACACTACACCCGCTTCCCGTACACCCAGTGGTCCCGGTACCCGCCCGTCGCCTCGTACAGTGCAGGCATCGGCATCGCGCCTGCCCCCGCGCCCGCTGCCGCGGTCGCGCTGGCACCGGTCCCATGCAGCTGCGCCGTGTGCTGGGCGGTGGGCGGCGGTGCACGTGCGGCGTCGCGCAGCGTGAAGGCCATGAAGTGCGGGTGCAGGCTGCCGGCGTGGAGCATGGCGGCGTGCGTGGCGGCGTTGTCGCGTGCCAGGATGCCTGGGGGTAGGGAACACAGGGACCGGCAGGACACCCACCGAAGGCAGGGTTACAAGCCAGCAAGCGACGGCTTTTAGACTGCGAAACCAGGCCGCCCAAAGTTGATCCCCCGGGCCCCATTTGGTGTGGGGGTGTGCAGATCATCGCATGAAATTGATGACGCCAGCGCTCACCTGCCGAGACGCGGTTGAGCATCTCGAAGTACGTCAGCAGCATCACGCCCACCACCTGCTGCTCCTGCTCCTCCATGCCGTCGCTGCACTCCCCGGCAGCAGCACCAGCAGCCGAGGCAGGCGCGGCTGGTGAGCTGCTAGGCGCGGTGAGCAGCCAGACGTTCCCGGCGGCCAGCTCCCGGGTCACGAAGGGCCCGGTGATGGGAAAGGCGTCGTAGGGCATGGGCAGCCATAGCAGCGGCTCCAGCGCCCGGTTGCTGCTGCCGTTGCTACAGCCGTTGGTGGTGCTGCTGCCGCTGCTGCTGCCATACAGGAGGTGCGACACGGCCGCCCGGAGCTCCGACACGTCCGACACGCGGCGCCAGCGCGGCAGCAGCGCCAGAGCGGCGGCGTCTGACTCCAGGGCCGCACGCGCGCCTGCACGACGTCCGAGTGAGTGAGGGTTAGGCACGTACGCGAATACGGAGCTTCCTTGTCGGAATAAGGCAGGCGCACCAATAGCCGCACGCGTTTACACGCACATGCACACGCACACGCGCGCGGGCGTGCCCGGCACCCTTGGGCAGCAAACGCACACATGCTGACATGCACGCACCCGGGATCCAGTCGAGCATGTTCGGCGCCCCCGCTGGAACGCCACGGCCGCGCACCCAGCCCACCGCCGCCTCGTAATCATCTAGTGGCTTGTGGGCGGGCCAACCCTCCACCTGGAGCAAGAGGGGTGTGGGTTTTGGAGAAGGAGAAAGCAATTGAAGACATAATCACGTTCATCACAGGAAGTTGCCGGATGGCGAAGTCTTTTCCCAGCTCTGATGACACCACTGTGTCACCTTGCCGCCTACCGTGTCACCCGTGACAGCACTACACACACGCACACACACACCTCGTACAGCGGCCCCGTCAGCTGTCGCCCGATGATGCGCTGCGCCGCGGGATTGTACGACGTCGTACACGTGACGATGCTGGTGATGGGCTCGGGGGTGGTGGAACAGGAGGAGGAGGGCGGCTGCGTGTGGCACGTGTCCGTGTGGGCGACTGCATGGGCACCGGCGGGCAGCGGCGGCGGCAGCGGGCCGAAGTCGGGTGGTGCCACGCCTGGCGGGTGCGCGTTGCATGTCAGCTCCACCTGTGAACGGCTGCAGATGGCCTCCTGCAGGTCAGGTGAGGGAGCAGCAGAGGGAATGGGCACAGATGTGTATGGGAGTCGCCACGCGCACATGGCGAGCATCGAAGGCTGGCGCGTTGTGTGGTTGTGTGGCCCTTGCTTGGAAACCCGTGCTCGGGCCCATCTTGCCCGATCAGCTACGGTCCTGACCAGCCACCATGTGTAGGCAGGCCACATGCCCAGATCCTTGCATACACATGTTGCAACATGATACCCGTCAACTCCCAAGCTTTCGCCGCCGCCAGCCCAGTCCCCGCCCCCCTTGGGCTGGCTGGTTCGGGTTCTCTTGGTCGTTTCGCTTTTGGTTTCTGGAATGAACTACCCCCGGCCCCCCCCCCTTGTCAGGGTGGTCACGCACCATGAGGAAGTGACCCATGCCCTTGCCGCGGATGCCCTCCCGCACACGCAGCCCGAACAGCCAGATGCACTCGCCGCGCCGCTCGCCGCAGACTGCACATATGTACATATCGCGCGCGGCGTCAAGAAAGAGCGAGGAAAGAGCAAGTGGGAGCAAATTCCATGACAAGGATACACAGATCAGCTGTACGCTATCCTCCAAACGTCCTCAGTCGTCCAGCATCATGCGCCCGCGTAGCGTCGTATACTGCTCTTGTGTAGGAAGCTACAATACTCAACTGATGCCGTCGATGCGGCCCACGCCGACCTCGCTGCCCCCCATCTCTTCGCCCTCCGCTGCCGGCGCCACCGCCTCCGCCGCCAGAACCAGCACGCCTGGGTCCTCCGAAAGCTTCTTAACGAGACGCGGCATGTAGTCCGTTCCGCCGTCTGCGGGTGAGAGCGGGCAACGCTGTCAAGTGTCAGGAAGGAAGCCGGCAAGGGCCGCTGAGAGGTGCCCTTGGCGGAACCTTTCCGGCCGGGCTAGGCCGCCATGTGACTGGCCATGTGACGCATCCTTCCCCTCCCCCCCTTCGCAGGGGTGCCCCCTCGCCACGTCTGCGCTACGGTATGTCCCTGCCACACCCATTGGGGCTCTGAAGATACCTTGGACATCAGCTATATAGCAAGCTACTTACAGACGTTGGCACAGATCTCCCGCAGATCCTCAATGTCCCGGTCGTAGTTGAAACGGCGGACCGCGTGGGGCAGCGTAGTCGCGGTGGAGGGCTGCTTCTCAGCCACGGCCACGGCGGTCCCTGCGCCACCGGCCACGCTAGCTCCTGCTGAGACCATCCTACGCTCAATTGCTGAGAATGGCCTTCGTGTGTGGGGGCTGCGAGTTGTGGTCCTAGTTTGGTGTAAATGAAGGTTCATCGCCCGGAGCCCAGCTTATGGTTGAAGCTCATTAAGAACAATGACACGTATTCTAGAAGGCGTTCATGGATGGTACCACCCAAAATTTGTAGCGCCTTCGCAGCGCAGTTGTCATAGGAGTCGTAGTCAGCCTCCGCCACGCCACGAGAAGGCTGAGGCTAACCTCTACAAAATTTCAAGCAATATTTTCAATGACGCGTTGCTCGCTTGGCGAGCGTCAGCTGCCTCGCCAATCACACGCCACCCTGGCATGCACAACCCGCCACACACGCAGGCGAACTGCAAGTTGCAGGTGTGGCAACTTCAAGGCCTGCAGGCGTCAAGTCAAGCCCCGTCAAGCTATTCTGTGAACCAGTTCTACCCTTGCTGCGTAGCCGGTCAAGCAATTTTTCAACTAGCCCGTCGCTGCCCGTCGCACCTTAACACGATCGCACGCGCTACCCACGCGGACGTGCACGCGCCTAGCATCCACACCGCGCACTGGCTACCCGCTATGACTTCGAATCCCGTCTCTGAGCTCGCCCCTCAGACCGTGTCATCCGCCAGGCGTGCAGCCCCCAGCACTGGCGGCACCACCCCGCCCCCGCGGCCACCGCTGCCGCCGCTGGGTGCGGAGCCGCCCCCGCCGCCGCCGCCGCTGCCCCAGTGGTGCCGGAGGTGGCCGCCGTGACTGCCCACCAGACCGGCAGTAGCGCCACCCACGGCGCCAGCCGCCACGCCGGCCGCGGCTGTAGCAGTGCTTGCCAGCGCGTGCGCCTGACGGCCCACGGTGTGCTGCGCCTGCCAGCCGAGCGCCGCGCCCGTCGCCACGCCCGCGCCCACGGCGCCCTTCACACCGCCCACAACCGCGCCCATCGCGCTGCTCAGACCTCCACCGCCGGCGCCGGCACTGCCATCCCCGCCGGCGGCGGTGCTGGCGCCATCGCCTGCCACGCCACCAACCGTCATGCCGCCGGCCAGGCTGGGCGGGTGCGCGGGCGCCTCGTCCGTGTCGCTGCGGTACCCACGCCGGCTGCGAGGCGAGATGTCATTGCTCCCGCCGCCCCCAGCAGGTGCGCCGCCGCCGCTGCCGCCGCCTCCCCTGCCGCCACCGCCACCATTGCTACTGCCGGCCTCGGAGCCACGCGGAGATGACAGCAGCGGCTGCACAGCCTGAGCCAGGCCCTCCGCCGCCAGGAGCACCGGCGGCGCGCCGACACCGCCTCCGCCGCTGCGGCCGCTGGTGGTGGAGCCGCCGCCGCCGCCGCCGCCGCCGCCTGCCTCCAGGCTGCCCGCGGGCGCCTGCGTGCGTAGCAGCAGCAGTGGAGGTTTCCCAGTTGCGGTTGCGGAGCGTGGGGCCGTGGCCTCCTGCTGGCCCGGTGTGTCACCACGGCACCGGGACAGGTGCGTTCTTAGCGACTTCCACTTCCGAAATAGGAACAGGTCGACAAACTCGCCACCCTAAGAACCCATCGGCCCAAACTACGTTCACATAGTCTCTCCAAAGCAAGCACGCAAACACACACAACACGCACAAGCACAAGCACACGCTCGGTCCCAACCTGGTCGCCCGCCGCCGCCCCCATGAGCCGCCGCGCCGCCGCGCTGCCCAGCGGCCGCATGACCCACAGCGCCGGCCGCCACAGCCACCTGCGCGCGGGCGCTTGCGTTCAGTCACTCCCAGTGGTGCGGCGCTCGAGAGCGTCGCAATCGTAGCGGTGTGTGTGCGGTGCAGCCGGAGTCCGTACGCAGGGGAATCATCGCCGTGCAAAACGTGCATCAAGCACCGGGTGCTGCCCGGCTGCTGCCCGTGTTGGAATTACTGGAACCTCGCGAGTGACGGTCAGGTTGCAACCGCTCCCTGCGGTACAGACGGACCTGTCCGTACCCACAGCCCACACAGCACGCGACCCACATCGCGCTCTGATACACCGTGTCAGCAATCCCAAAACCAAAAGGCGCGGCTCAAGGCGCTGCACCACCCAACTCCACCGCTCCACACGTGATGCCTCTCACTTGGTGCGCTTGGCGGTTTTGGCGCCCACGTGGCCCACCCGCGCAGCGCTGTGCGCCACCGCCGGCGCCGTGGTGGCAACCTGCTTGGCGGCGGCGGTTGCCGTCTCCGCCACAATCTGCGGAAGGCGAGCACATGGCGTGCGTGCAGGCCGAGCGGGTTTACACACAGACGTTTAGGTGAGTTGGTGGGGCAGGCAATGGGCATGGCGCTGTGTGCCGCCAGTGGTTGGGCCGTGTGGCGGTCTGGCGGATACAGTGAGGGCCCAGAGGCGTCCTCTGGACAGTCCCGTCCTGCTATCCAAAGCTATTTCGTATGCGCAATAGCCTACGCACACGCACACCCACATACGCACACACGCACACGCACACCTGGAAGTCCTCTAGGTAGGGGCGCGGGTCTTGAAGCTTCGGAGGGCGGCAGGGGGCACAACAGCCGACAGGGGGGGGAGAGTTTGACTGTTTGAGCCCAAGCCCATTAGCGGGTATTAGCGCTGAGGACGTGTCACAACCAATCCCTTGCGTGCCAATGCGGCAATGCTTGCTCCCTCGCTTCGCCGCGGCGCGGCGCGGCCTCTGAGCAAGGCCCGTGGGTCCAAAGGCCGTCTAGGCTCAACGGCGCCCCAATTTTACACCATTGCAACTGTTTGGTGGTTGTCCGCACGCCGCTGGCCCCGCGAGCGGCCGCACCATTGTGCCCGCCGCGCAGGCGCACGCGCAAGGGCCGAAGAAGCAGCCCGACACGGAGATCGGCATTTTTGCCCTTTAGCCCTTCTGTGTGGTCACTTGTCTGCAGGGTTAGTATACGGAACAGATGTTCAGCACAGCAGACTACCGGTACTAGCGAGTGTGCACAAGGAGGCTGTTGGGGCTGTTGGAGCGGGCTCGGCGCGTCATCGTGGGTTCGGGCTCCCGCCGTCGCCAATCTGGTGTTTCCTCACCCCACCCCACCCCCGGCCCACCGCCACGGCCTTGCCCCTTCGAAAGCCCGGGCCGAATCAAGCGCCTTCCATGGAGCTGCTGCGTGTACGGTATGTGACCCTTACAGACCCAGCGCACACCAGCTTGCTGCCGGTACGTGCGTGCACAGTGGCCTGCTGGCATTCTGGCGTCGCGGGGCCCACCGCCACGCACCCCTAACAGCAGTAGCACGCCCTCCCGGCGACCAGCAAGCACACAAGCGATTAGCGCCTTATAGCCCTCCATCCCAGCAGCCTCCCGAGCCCCGAGTATTGCCAATGCAAGGCTGGCCGAACAGCAACAACAACAACGCTCACACAAAAAAAACCCAAACCCGAAACAAAGCTCCTGTCAGTTGCCTCAATCCGCAACCATGGAACCGCAGTGCACGCCACGGTGGATGCCAGCACCATATGGTCATGGCTTGTTATGCTCGTGGTGCTGCCATGCGTGCCATACGTGTGCATGGAATCTCTTTTGGCATGCAGTGCTCCACGCATGCATGCATGCGCGCCCTGTGGCGGGCCGCCAGGGCGGGCCGCTGCTTAACACCCGCCATTCCAACCCAATTCCAAGTTCTTATCAAGGAAGTTTCCTGCTGTCAACCAGTGCCGACCACCTGTCTGCCCGTGAACTCTATTCATAGAAGTTGATAGGCATCCCGTCTGTCACGCCCGGCGTTCACCAAAGGTGCCTGTTCGCCAAAACCCAGGCCAAATAGAACCCAAAAAACCCAACCATACTCGTCACGCCCCCAGATTGCACGTCGCGGCCCTGTGTGTAGAAATGCGCCGCCAACGGTAACGGCAAGGCACGGCCTCCGTGCGTGTAACATATGAGCGTGTTGCCGCGTCCCGTCTAGCTATGCGCACCCGGACGCGACACACCGGCTGTAAATGGATCAAACCATGCACGCAGACACAAAACACGGACGTATTGCGCATGCACGCCGCCACGCAATACACAACGCGTCCTCCCTCACTCCACTTCCCCCAACCACCCATCTATCTGCCGCTAGAAGCGGCAAGGGGCAGGGCCTGCGAGACCCGCCATAAGCCGTGGAGGGCGGTCCCGCGACTGCGCAATCTCCCGATGTCCAAGGATACTGCTAAATGCTAGCGATTAAACATGCATCAAATAAGCCGTATACTTGCAGTTGTGAACATAACAAGGAACCTGCCTCGGGGCAGTGTCTAGCCGACCACGCGGCATGGTCAAGCCTTGCACGCGTGCCAATGACACCAGCTCCCATGCACAAACTCCGCACCATAACACCAAAACCGTGCTTGACAATCTAGTATTTACGCAAGCGCTATGAATTGCATTACAAACATTGCAACCCACAACAAAATCGCGGCTTCCTACGCCACCGCCGCCTGGTGCGGTATACCCGTATACCTGCTAAGTGCTTTTTTTCTCAATGATGGTAGCTGCTACTGCAATCAAGACATTAGCGTACGTGCTACTGCTGCTGCTGCTGCTGCTGCCCGGATGCATTCCAATGGACGTTGCGTCCGGCTGACCGTTTAACCTGACCCGGTCTGCCTATGGGCCCGCGTAAGCCGGGTTCGCACCACGCGCACCGTTTTGCTTCTGCTGTTGCTGCATGACAGCCACCCCGGGCACGGCGGACGCCGCCCGCGGAATAAGCGGTATTACGACTTCCACTGGTGCCCCCAACACAACCTGCGGCGACATAGACGTGACACACACACGGCGGCATGGAGCAGCAGCAGGCGTTAGTAGCAGCACACATCTCTCACTGACATGCAGGCACTGGTCGCGGCTTCTTGCGCCCAACGCCGCCAGCTGCCCCACCCCTTGCCGGTGTCCGCACGCACTCCGCAGGTACGCCCTCCCCCACAGCTAGCCTCCCAGCTCAGCCACATTCCCCCACAACCCACAACCCACAACCCACAAGCCCGCACAAACGTTCCACCAACCTAGCAGCAGCAATCACTCACGTGCGCCTTGGCTGCCTCCTGGCCCTGCTGCTGGCCCTGCTGCTGCTGCTGCCGCCGCGCCGCCGCCGCCGCCGCCGCCGCCGCCGCGGAGGAGGAGGACGAGCTGGAGGTCGGCGCGAACACCGTCAATGGCACACGCACGCGCGGCGGCGAGGCGCCGCGTAGCGCGGTCGCCGACAGCGGCAGGACCTCCACGGTGGCGGTGTAGGAGCAGCGCACGAGCGCGCCGCAAGTGCTGGGCGGCGTATTGGAGGGCAGCGGCACGGGAAGCCGCAGCGCGTTGGCGCCGAGGTAGCAAGCGCCCGGCAGGATCGAGGCTGCATGTGTGGCGGGGGACAGGCAGCAGCGTGGGCATACAGCAGCAAGGAGAGGCGGGCGGATAAATGTAGTTGATAGGGGTCCCCTGGTGATTGACCATGGGCGGGATTAAAAATTTGTGCGTGGCTTGCGCGCGTGCTCCATCCCGGCTGATCGCCGGCAGCGTACAGCCAGTCAAACTACCCTCCCACCTGTGCTCTTGCTTTTGAAGATGCGTTCCTCCTCCATGAAGCAGCCCGGCGTCAGCATCCCCGCCGTCGCGGCGGCCGCCGCCGCCGCTTCGGTCGCCAAGGCGCTGATGCTGCCGCTGCCGCTGCTGCCGGCGCTGCCGCCCCCGCCGCCCCCGCCGCTCTCGCTGCTGCTGCTGCCGCCGTTGCTGACCAGCGACAGGCGCCGCTCCACCTCCAGCCGCACGTCACGGAACTCCTGTGATGACCGGTTGTCCACCTGCGGGCGTGTGCGTGCCAGCAGCCTTGCTCAGTGGGTATGGGCACGGGCACACAGTTGAACAAGTAAATGGGTTCCAGCCCTCGGCCCCTGGTTTTCAACGCTCCTCCTCCATGAGTCAAGCTGCCCGCTCACTCGCTCACCTCAACCACCACCTCCGCCGCCTCGCCCGCCACGTAGGCGTCACGCCCCGGCCGCAGCCGCACCGTCACGCGGCCGGCCCTGGCGCAGCAGAAGAAGAAGCTGGGCACAACCGCCACCGCCTCGTCGCACGGCAGCGCCGCCTCGGCTGCCTCGCCGGCCTCGCTGCCGGCAGTCCCCGCCTGTTGCTGCGCCTGCTGCTGGGGGGATAGTGACGAGGGGCCTGCAGTGGCGCCTGCAGCCGCGGCGGCGGCCTCCGGGCGCTGTGTGATGACCAGCTCGCAGCTGGCGCGCAGCAGGGCCGCCGGCTGCTGAGCCTCCTCCGCAGGCGCACCCCCAACGGCCTGCTGGCGCACCTCCACCTGCAGGACGTGAGCGAGTTCGCAAAAGACATAAGAGATGCTCATCAAGCGCACCGGTAGGGAGGACGACGGCGACATCGCCCAGTGGCAAGGTGACTCCCGCTACGAAGCCAACAGGCAAAAGGGCTGAAGCCTTAGCGAAAGGCGCGTTAAAGTTTACAGCGTATACTTATGTACATGTACGACTTGTGTAAGCAACTGCGGGCGCGACGCACCTGCATGCCGTAGCTGACCTCTCCTCTGTAGGCAGGACCGCGGCAGGCGAGCAGCGTCAGGAGAGCACACTACGTCAGTGGTCGCCACTCCCGCATGCCGAATCGCCACACACCAGCCATCAAGACATGCACTATTATGGCGATGATTGGGCCCTGCCTGCGGCATGCAGCCTGTGGCTGCCTTTCCCTCATCCCCTAAGCATGCAGTGGCCTGCCACCGCAACTCACGAAATTCCGCGGTAGTTCACGCCCCCAACGGTGCGGGCAGGTGCGCCCTTCAGCCGGAACGTCCCTGCAGGATGTCAGGTCGCAAATTGCGCCAGTCACACGTTGATAGACGTTGACCTCCCCTGATCTCTGTTCTCAAACCCCGGCATCGCTTCAAGCCCGGAATGGCCCCCGCAAGAACCTACCGGGCAGGTCCGCAGGCAGCTGCAGTTTGAAGGGCAGGCTGTAGCTCCCCGGCTGCAGCACCCGCGGCCCACCCGACAGCAGCGGGATGCACACCTGCGCACGCGATGCACACAGAAGAGGGCGAGACCTTGCCGTTGGGTTAGTTGGCTCCTGATAATTGCGTGGTGTCCCGGCGGCACGACTTTGCCCCCCGGTGGCAGGCGTGCTCCATTGCTCCAACCAGCCATGCCCGCGCCACGAGGGCACGGCTGCGGACATTCATGTGTGTCCTCAAGACCCTAACCGACCAAGGTGTTCGGCCATCTAGGAGAAACCACCCATGCACGCACGTTGAATATCTGGCGGCGCCCGTGCCTGGGAAGGCCCATATGTGTGCTGGCCTTAGAGGTCGCAGATGGCGGCGGTTGCTGCTGCGCCTGCTGCGAGTCCACCGGTGTCGCCAGCTGGCTAGGGGAGAAATGTTCCTGCAGCTTGGGCTCCTTCCCTGGGCCCTCCTCCCAGCCCACGCTCTCGTGCCCATACACCTGCATTGAAGATTGCGGGCAAGGGGGATGAAGGGAAGGGAAAGGGACGTTGGCGGCTGGAGGCATTGCAAGATGTGAACGTACGAACGGAATCATGGCCGCCAGGCCCACGGGAGGCCAGCAGGCACGTTTCACCGTTTCCCCTCCCCTGCTCTGAGAAACTTCCTCCACACTGCGGGAGCCTCATCCGTGGTAGCTGCGTGCGGTTAACTTGCTCGTAGCGGTCGCGATTGGCCACATGCGTGTTTCGCCAGGAGCAACCGGTTGGGGTGGGCAGTCCGCCACGGACGACACCCGCCGGCACCTTAGGAATTGCGAGGAGCTGCCCGTGCCAACATAGTAGAGGACGTGCCTGCCAGTGCGCGCGCCGCTGTACAGCAGCAACAGTACTTAAAGCGCTTGCTGCCCCCAGCGGGCTGTTCCCGCGCGCGACGAAGGACATGCAGTAGCGTCGGTAGTGCGGGGGCACCGCTGTGCAGGATCGCTCCTTTTCGTTGATTTACACACCAAGATGAAGAGTGTGGCTGCGCACAGCAGGACTATGCAAGCTGCGCTGGCTCCGGAGGAAACGAAAGCGCTGACGTGTGGGCTCCCACGCGCGCGGCCCCCGTGCGCCCTCACCGATAGTTCAACTGCTGTCACATTAAGCGGCGCCACCAGCTTCAGTACAGCCTGACCCTCCACGAGCTCCGACGCGCCATAAACCGGCGCCGCTGTCTGCAAAAACAAAGTGTTGCTATTACTTGGCGCACCCATAGCGTAGGCGTTTGCGTTTAGGATACTGTTGTTGAACGATATTATGCGACGGCTTGAGAAAAACGAAATGGTTGTCGACGAAGTCGCTGTCTGATATCTGCGCAAATCCTGTGCAGTTGGCCGACAAGTGTTCCTGCAGTGCGCGCGCTCACAATTGCATATGTTGATACTCTGCCGCTGCGAACGCCGGTAGCTGGGTTACAGTTCCCACGGAAAGTCAGAGGGGCGCTCCCCGCAAAAGGACGCTTCCAGAGCCTCTCCCACAGCCGTCCACGCGTGCACGTTCCAACCCGACGCCCCCTGGACGGCCTGATGGACGATTCCTTGTGCCCTAACTCGCCGCAGCACTTGCGCGACGGCCTCCTCGCATGCATCTTACAGCGGCCGCCGCAACGCGCCGCAGAATCGTCAACTTCGCAGTCGCCGCGGCCAACCGCTACTTCCCACCGGGACACGCCACAGACTGACGGCGGTCCTGCTGGCTCCCATGGCCGCGGTTTTGGCTTGCCCCTTGCCCCAAAGAGGGAGGGGCGTAAGCCATTGCGGTCACATCGATCGGTGTGGGGGGGGGCTCGGTTTTTGCAGTTTTGCCGAAACGTTAGAAGGCGATACACCCCCTAGATGGCGCTGGCTCAGGAGTCATTCGTATCAATATACATATGCTCCATGCATGGACTATGCACAAGGGGTTACGTGAGTGCTGCTGCTATCGATGAGCGACTGTCTGAGATGCATTGGACCGGTGGAGCTCTTTCGCACCAATCAACACCACAGTGCGATATGATCATCATGTTATGAATATTAGGAAAGAGCCTGATCTCTATCGTGAAGCCGAGGAGACGACGGTTGAGACGAACTTCGCTTGGATCGTTGTATGGATTGCACGTGCGAAGCATTTTGCATAAAAAAGCGCAAGATACAGCCTGTGGTCACGAGTCCATCCATGTTTGGGTCGCATACGCGCACATCCTCGCGACCTCCTTCCCTCGCCCCCTCGCCTCCTCATCCCTAAGGGGCAAGCCCGTGGGGCAAGCCGTGGTACTGCGTAGCGGTCATGGAGTTTTTATGAATGCGGGTTTACAAGAAGGGGACAGTGTGAACACTGTCTCGGGCACATGTGGCCAACCGCCACCCTGCTGGGCTGCCCACCCGACTCACAGCTGCGTAGGCGTGTCGAAGCTAAGCGAGACGCCCGCCAGAGCCACACCAGACACAGCATCACAGTACTCAGTTTTTATGAATGCGGGTTTACAAGAAGGGGACAGTGTGAACACTGTCTCGGGCACATGTGGCCAACCGCCACCCTGCTGGGCTGCCCACCCGACTCACAGCTGCGTAGGCGTGTCGAAGCTAAGCGAGACGCCCGCCAGAGCCACACCAGACACAGCATCACAGTACTCGCGGCTCATGAATGCACCATTTTGGCGGCAGTACCCACGCAAAACAAGGCGCGACAAGCCAGAGGCCTGCCGGCATCCCCAGTAAACGCAAGCACCACTCATTTTCTCGTCTGCAAAGTCTTGGCCAGGAGGCCATCGTCCAGGAAAGTCTGTACCAACTCAAATCCAAGCCGAGCGGGGAACAAGCCAAACCACCAACACACCACAAAGCCCCACCACGGACACGTCGCCCGCCACACGCCCTACCAACGAACGAACTCAACCCTCCAAACAGGCCCCGATTGCGTCCGGAGGCGACATGCTCACCAGCAGCCTGGGCGCCCGGGGCAACCGCGCCCGTGCAAACACAAACCATACCCGGGACTACACGACTGGCTGCGCACTGCCTACCGATCCACGGACCGACGTGCTGCGGACGACACCCGGGAACCTAACTATCTGCAGAGCCAGCATAGCCGCAGGCAGAGACGACAGCGGGCCAGGCGCCACGAGAAGAGGCGAGGGCTCATTGGCGTCGGCACCACACCAAGCGAGCGGCCACCAGGGCCGTCCACAACCTGCACACACGTCAAACACAAAGGTAGCAACAAGGAAGAACCCGCCCGGCCAGCTGCGGAGGCCGCGGGCCAGCCGCCATGGAACTTCGAGGCAAAAGTCTCGGCGCGAGCGCCAGTCGGAACCAATTCGAACCAAGTCGAAAGCAACGGAGCCCGTAACAGGCTACAAAAAGTGCGCAACGAAAGCCAAAGTCGCCAACAATAATTGTTGTGCTCCCCCACGAGCCACAGCTCGCGAGGCTAGGGGTGTAGCCCTAGAGGCTTATGTATGGGGGTGGCGGTTGGCCACCTGTGCCCGAGGCAGTGTTCACACTGTCCCCTTCTTGTAACCAGCACTCATAATGGGCCAGCACTCATAAGGATACATACATAAGCCTCTAGGGCTACACCCCTAGCCTCGCGAGCTGTGGCTCGTGGGGGAGCACAACAATTATTGTTGTCGACTTTGGCTTTCGTTGCGCACTTTTTGTAGCCTGTTACGGGCTCCGTTTCTTTCGACTTGGTTCGAATTGGTTCCGACTGGCGCTCGCGCCGAGACTTTTGCCTCGAAGTTCCATGGCGGCTGGCCCGCGGCCTCCGCAGCTGGCCGGGCGGGTTCTTCCTTGTTGCTACCTTTGTGTTTGACGTGTGTGCAGGTTGTGGACGGCCCTGGTGGCCGCTCGCTTGGTGTGGTGCCGACGCCAATGAGCCCTCGCCTCTTCTCGTGGCGCCTGGCCCGCTGTCGTCTCTGCCTGCGGCTATGCTGGCTCTGCAGATAGTTAGGTTCCCGGGTGTCGTCCGCAGCACGTCGGTCCGTGGATCGGTAGGCAGTGCGCAGCCAGTCGTGTAGTCCCGGGTATGGTTTGTGTTTGCACGGGCGCGGTTGCCCCGGGCGCCCAGGCTGCTGGTGAGCATGTCGCCTCCGGACGCAATCGGGGCCTGTTTGGAGGGTTGAGTTCGTTCGTTGGTAGGGCGTGTGGCGGGCGACGTGCCCGTGGTGGGGCTTTGTGGTGTGTTGGTGGTTTGGCTTGTTCCCCGCTCGGCTTGGATTTGAGTTGGTACAGACTTTCCTGGACGATGGCCTCCTGGCCAAGACTTTGCAGACGAGAAAATGAGTGGTGCTTGCGTTTACTGGGGATGCCGGCAGGCCTCTGGCTTGTCGCGCCTTGTTTTGCGTGGGTACTGCCGCCAAAATGGTGCATTCATGAGCCGCGAGTACTGTGATGCTGTGTCTGGTGTGGCTCTGGCGGGCGTCTCGCTTAGCTTCGACACGCCTACGCAGCTGTGAGTCGGGTGGGCAGCCCAGCAGGGTGGCGGTTGGCCACATGTGCCCGAGACAGTGTTCACACTGTCCCCTTCTTGTTTTTATGAATGCGGGTTTACAAGAAGGGGACAGTGTGAACACTGTCTCGGGCACATGTGGCCAACCGCCACCCTGCTGGGCTGCCCACCCGACTCACAGCTGCGTAGGCGTGTCGAAGCTAAGCGAGACGCCCGCCAGAGCCACACCAGACACAGCATCACAGTACTCGCGGCTCATGAATGCACCATTTTGGCGGCAGTACCCACGCAAAACAAGGCGCGACAAGCCAGAGGCCTGCCGGCATCCCCAGTAAACGCAAGCACCACTCATTTTCTCGTCTGCAAAGTCTTGGCCAGGAGGCCATCGTCCAGGAAAGTCTGTACCAACTTAAATCCAAGCCGAGCGGGGAACAAGCCAAACCACCAACACACCACAAAGCCCCACCACGGGCACGTCGCCCGCCACACGCCCTACCAACGAACGAACTCAACCCTCCAAACAGGCCCCGATTGCGTCCGGAGGCGACATGCTCACCAGCAGCCTGGGCGCCCGGGGCAACCGCGCCCGTGCAAACACAAACCATACCCGGGACTACACGACTGGCTGCGCACTGCCTACCGATCCACGGACCGACGTGCTGCGGACGACACCCGGGAACCTAACTATCTGCAGAGCCAGCATAGCCGCAGGCAGAGACGACAGCGGGCCAGGCGCCACGAGAAGAGGCGATGGCTCATTGGCGTCGGCACCACACCAAGCGAGCGGCCACCAGGGCCGTCCACAACCTGCACACACGTCAAACACAAAGGTAGCAACAAGGAAGAACCCGCCCGGCCAGCTGCGGAGGCCGCGGGCCAGCCGCCATGGAACTTCGAGGCAAAAGTCTCGGCGCGAGCGCCAGTCGGAACCAATTCGAACCAAGTCGAAAGCAACGGAGCCCGTAACAGGCTACAAAAAGTGCGCAACGAAAGCCAAAGTCGCCAACAATAAATTTTGTTGTGCTCCCCCACGAGCCACAGCTCGCGAGGCTAGGGGTGTAGCCCTAGAGGCTTATGTTTTTATGAGTGCTGGTTACAAGAAGGGGACAGTGTGAACACTGCCTCGGGCACAGGTGGCCAACCGCCACCCTGCTTGGCTGCCCACCCGACTCACAGCTGCGTAGGCGTGTCGAAGCTAAGCTAAACGCCTTTTATGAATGCGGGTTTACAAGAAGGGGACAGTGTGAACACTGTCTCGGGCACATGTGGCCAACCGCCACCCTGCTGGGCTGCCCACCCGACTCACAGCTGCGTAGGCGTGTCGAAGCTAAGCGAGACGCCCGCCAGAGCCACACCAGACACAGCATCACAGTACTCGCGGCTCATGAATGCACCATTTTGGCGGCAGTACCCACGCAAAACAAGGCGCGACAAGCCAGAGGCCTGCCGGCATCCCCAGTAAACGCAAGCACCACTCATTTTCTCGTCTGCAAAGTCTTGGCCAGGAGGCCATCGTCCAGGAAAGTCTGTACCAACTTAAATCCAAGCCGAGCGGGGAACAAGCCAAACCACCAACACACCACAAAGCCCCACCACGGGCACGTCGCCCGCCACACGCCCTACCAACGAACGAACTCAACCCTCCAAACAGGCCCCGATTGCGTCCGGAGGCGACATGCTCACCAGCAGCCTGGGCGCCCGGGGCAACCGCGCCCGTGCAACCGCGCCCGCGCCCGCCCGTTTTATGATTGCGTGTTTACAGGAAAGGACACGCCGAGCTCGCAAGCGAGCAAGGGGCATACTCGGGCCCTGGGCTGACATAAGCCAGAGGGATCCACCCTGCGACCGGAAACCACCGCCAGGTTTTGCTGCCCACTTTCAAGTCCTCAGTCCGGCAACTCCACGCACAGTGTGTCGAAACCAAGTCAGACACCCGGATGCATGACCCGTCACAGCCACACCGCACAGCTTCCTCATTGCCAAGTCCAAAGAAGCAATGCTTCAGTTTTAGGTCTTTTGGTGGTGGTGCCCCCGCACAACACGGCGCGGACAGGCCAGTGGTCCGCCGTCATCCGCATCAAACAGAAACACCACTCATTTCGCACGCCGCGAAGCAGGGTCGCCCCCGCCGCGCGGACGTGACTGGGCGTCTTTGCGTGCCTGCGGCACAGTCTGGTCCTGGCCCTAAGGCCCAACACGGGGCAGCGCCCTCACATCAATCGTGCCAACGGCACAGTCTGGTCCTGGCCTACAGGCCCAACACAGGGCAGCGCCCCGAGCAACCCACCAAGACAGACAATGAGTGCTGGTTACAAGAAGGGGACAGTGTGAACACTGCCTCGGGCACAGGTGGCCAACCGCCACCCTGCTTGGCTGCCCACCCGACTCACAGCTGCGTAGGCGTGTCGAAGCTAAGCTAAACGCCCGCCAGAGCCACACCAGACACAGCATCACAAGACACGCGGCTCATAAGGCACCGCTACGCGAAGACCAAGTCGTAACCGTCAAGGCAGCACACCGTCAAGCCAGCACAGTAGGCCCGAGGCCAGCTGCACGCCGCACGCCCCTCAAGGAGAAGGGGGCGGAGAAGCAGCGTCATACGGCAACACCACGTCAATGCGGTCGCCAGCCCCCCGCGACAGGAACACGTGCCCGGAGGGGACAGCATCCCAGCCACTAGGGCGCACGCCCAAGCTAGCAAACGCCTGCAACCGTCCCCAGAAATCAGCCACCACCTCCAGTCCAATAGCTAAAACACGGCGAGAAGGGAGCGGGGCCTCAGCAGGCAACCCTTGGCCGGCCATCACAACCCGCTGCCGCCCCACGTCCATAGCAGACAACGCAGCCAGACACACCACATCCCAGACCGGCGGCGCCAGACCCGGCGGCGGCCGCACCAGCCACAAGGCAGCCCGAGTAAACACGCCTAGCGAGTCGTCGGGAAGCGCCCCCATCGCCATACCCATGGACTCACGCAGGCCACGGGCGACCACACAGTCCCAGTAATAATGCCGCCGATCCCCAAACGTCATATCCGCACCACACGCCTGGCACACGTGGACGACACCGCCAGCACGTTCGCGGGCACGCATGGGGAACGCCCAACACGCATCGGCAGCGACACGCCACAAGGCCTCTTTGTGCCGATTCTCCCACTTAAGGTTCCACAACCGTGACAGCACAGCAGCAAACGCACCCGCAGCCAGCACACAGTCAGACTCAGTCACATCGGGGTCGAAAGCAGCAGCCACATACGTACGATGTTTGGCACGCAGCTGCGCCAGGGGCGCCGCGAGTTGCATGAGTGTACCAGCTTTCACCGTATACTCCAGCACCAGGAGAGGCGGGCCGCCGGCCTGGGCCCACCCCAACCCCCTGGCCAGCTCCCGCACGGACGCAGCTTGGTCCGGCGCTGTAACCCGACCGCTGCGGGGCGCCCGCGCCGCCCGCGCCGCTGCCGCCCAGCCCGCCGGCAGGAGGGCCATGGCGGCGGCGACACGTGCGGCCGCGGCCTGGGCCGACGGCGGCCCCTTAAGCGGGACCGGTAGCGGCCGGCGGGGCCCCCACTGGAGCACCTTGCGCCACACACCTGTCAAGTAAAGTTTCTCGCACTCGGCATGTATACGGGTGCCGTAAGCACCACGCTCATAAGCATCTCGCACTTCTTGCAACGCGCCATCAATGGCCACCAGCTCCCCAACGCACCGCAAGTTGGGGAGTGCCAGCAAATCAGGGAATGCCGCATCAAGAGTCCTAGCCCCATCACGCAGCGCCGGGTTACCCCACAGAGGTACATTGTACACCCAGGGCCCCGGTGCCGGGGGCGCCACCAAGGTAACAGCAGGCAACTTGGAGATTGCCTTCAGCACACGCTTGAATGGCAGGGAGGCGGGAGTCACCGGAGTATCAAGCACACGCGTACCGTCACCCCCACAGAGCAAACAAAGCACAGTAGCACCCGCGTGCCGCTGGCGCAGCCACGCCGCCACGACAGCGGTCCACGGCGGCACAAACGGCAGCAGCTCACACGCCCCCAACACACACCGAACTGCCAAGCCCGCGTGCCGCGCCTGCACATGAGCCGCCAGGGGCAGGAGCCCCGCACCCCCACACGCCGGCGGCAGCTGCATAACCTCCAAGGACATACCGGGCAGGCGCTTGGTGGCCCGGGCGTCATACTGCGCAGGCGACATGCGCCGGTCCACCACCGCCGCCACACGCTTCAGCAAGTCCTCAACCAAGCGTTTAGGCTTAGGAAACCCCGCAAACTCCAGATGATACAACACTTTGCCCAAGGCATACGCCGACACCGCGGCCGCACGCCCAAACATGGACACGGGCATGCGCGCTACGTTACCAAGCACACTCAAAACCCCATCAAAAGCCACAGGCGGCACGGGAGTGCTCCAGTCGCCAAACCGGACCCCAAGGGACTTGGCGGCCTGCACCACTTGCAGGCCGGGCGGCAGCGCCGGTCCCGCGACCGTGCCTCCCTGACCATTCCCCGACCCAACCACCAACAGTTCAACTTTACTCATGTTCAACCGCTGTCCAGACGCACGACGAAACACGTCCATATCTGCCAGGAAGCCGGGCACCGCCTGCAGCCCAGCCAACAGCGGCGCGCAATCATCCGCATACTGCGACGCCAGCACCGACGCCAAATCAGCCAGCACACCATGCCCCCGGTGCCGCAGCCACGACAACAGGGCCTGCGCAACCGCCAGGTAGAGCAGTGGGGCCAGGGGGCACCCCTGCCGCACCCCTGCGGCCAGCGGCACCCACCCCGACACGCGCCCGTTGACCAGTGCCGCTCCGCGCGTGTCCGTCAACAAGCGCGACACCCACGTCAGGAAGCCAGCCCCCACACCAAGCCGCTGCAGGCAGGCAAGGAGGAATGACCGGTCGACCGTGTCATACGCTTTGTAAAAGTCCAAAAACGCCGCCACACCCGGGGCGCGCCCGGCGGCTTGCAACAACCCAGGAGTAAGTTGCAGCAGGAGAACATTATCAGCAATGCGGCGGTCGGCCAGGAACGCAGTTTGTTCAGGGTCAATGATGCGGCCAAACACAGGTTGCAGCCGACTACACAGCACACGGGCAAGCGTGCGATAATCAGTGTCAGTTAAAGTAATGGGGCGGTAGTTGGAGGGCTCAGACGCATCACCCCCCTTATAGAAAAACGTCCACACACCATCTAACAGCCCATCAGGCACCCCAACCCCCTCTCCCACCGCCGTGAAGACCTCCGCCAACGCGGGCGCAAACTCAGCGGCATAATGCTGGTACAGCTCTACCGGGATGCCGTCCGGGCCAGGCGACCGGCCAGGCGGCGCCGCCATGAGGGCAGCACGGACCTCGGCCGCCGTAACAGCCGCGCACCCAAGCCGCTCTGCCTCCGCCGCCGTACACTGCCTCCCACGCTGCTGCAACGCACCCAGCACTTGGTCCCGGGCAGCCGAGTCGGGCGGGGGTGCAGCGCTGACATCACGCCAGTAGTGCGCCATCACCTTGCCCATGGTCGCAGAGTCCGTGATGACACGCCCGTCCGGCTGTTTCAAGCGCGCAATGGCGCACGGGCCGCCAGCTGGCCGCAGCATGATTGCGTGTTTACAGGAAAGGACACGCCGAGCTCGCAAGCGAGCAAGGGGCATACTCGGGCCCTGGGCTGACATAAGCCAGAGGGATCCACCCTGCGACCGGAAACCACCGCCAGTTTTTGCTGCCCACTTTCAAGTCCTCAGTCCGGCAACTCCACGCACAGTGTGTCGAAACCAAGTCAGACACCCGGATGCATGACCCGTCACAGCCACACCGCACAGCTTCCTCATTGCCAAGTCCAAAGAAGCAATGCTTCAGTTTTAGGTCTTTTGGTGGTGGTGCCCCCGCACAACACGGCGCGGACAGGCCAGTGGTCCGCCGTCATCCGCATCAAACAGAAACACAACTCATTTCGCACGCCGCGAAGCAGGGTCGCCCCCGCCGCGCGGACGTGACTGGGCGTCTTTGCGTGCCTGCGGCACAGTCTGGTCCTGGCCCTAAGGCCCAACACGGGGCAGCGCCCTCACATCAATCGTGCCAACGGCACAGTCTGGTCCTGGCCTACAGGCCCAACACAGGGCAGCGCCCCGAACAACCCACCAAGACAGACGACTCGCTACCGACACGTTGCATCCACTAACACGGCAACCCGGCGTGCAGCATTCCGGCGCTGCGCCTCCTCGCCAGGCTTTTAACGGCAGTCTGGCACCGGCTGGAAAGAAGGCTGTCGAGCATCCTCAGTGGAGCGCCATGCCGCCAGCGAGTTGCCCATCGAGGCTTGCGCCCGGCCACAGACGGCTACGAGAGCCGCCAGCCACCTGCACACACAAACGCCTTAACAGCAGCAACAAGGAAGGACCCGCCCGGCCGGCCGCGGGAGCCGCGGACCAGCCGCCATGGAACTTCGAGGTCTGAGCGCCCGTCGGCGCCTAAATCGGCATTCCTAGCAGTCAGAGAGCTCGTATCGAGCTACAAAAAGTTTGCATAAAACGCCAAAGTCGACGAAACAGAAATGTCAGTCGAGCCCCCTCACGAGCCAAGGCTCGGAGGCTAGGGTTGAAGCCCTAGAGGCGTATGTATGAGTGCTGGTTACAAGAAGGGGACAGTGTGAACACTATGTATGAGTGCTGGTTACAAGAAGGGGACAGTGTGAACACTGCCTCGGGCACAGGTGGCCAACCGCCACCCTGCTTGGCTGCCCACCCGACTCACAGCTGCGTAGGCGTGTCGAAGCTAAGCTAAACGCCCGCCAGAGCCACACCAGACACAGCATCACAAGACACGCGGCTCATAAGGCACCGCTACGCGAAGACCAAGTCGGAAACGTCAAGGCAGCACACCGTCAAGCCAGCACAGTAGGCCCGAGGCCAGCTGCACGCCGCACGCCCCTCAAGGAGAAGGGGGCGGAGAAGCAGCGTCATACGGCAACACCACGTCAATGCGGTCGCCAGCCCCCCGCGACAGGAACACGTGCCCGGAGGGGACAGCATCCCAGCCACTAGGGCGCACGCCCAAGCTAGCAAACGCCTGCAACCGTCCCCAGAAATCAGCCACCACCTCCAGTCCAATAGCTAAAACACGGCGAGAAGGGAGCGGGGCCTCAGCAGGCAACCCTTGGCCGGCCATCACAACCCGCTGCCGCCCCATGTCCATAGCGGACAACGCAGCCAGACACACCACATCCCAGACCGGCGGCGCCAGACCCGGCGGCGGCCGCACCAGCCACAAGGCAGCCCGAGTAAACACGCCTAGCGAGTCTTCGGGAAGCGCCCCCATCGCCATACCCATGGACTCACGCAGGCCACGGGCGACCACACAGTCCCAGTAATAATGCCGCCGATCCCCAAACGTCATATCCGCGCCACATGCCTGGCACACGTGGACGACACCGCCGGCACGTTCGCGGGCCCGCATGGGGAACGCCCAACACGCATCGGCAGCGACACGCCACAAGGCCTCTTTGTGCCGATTCTCCCACTTAAGGTTCCACAACCGTAACAGCACAGCAGCAAACGCACCCGCAGCCAGCACACAGTCAGAGTCAGTCACATCGGGGTCGAAAGCAGCAGCCACATACGTACGATGTTTGGCACGTAGCTGCGCCAGGGGCGCCGCGAGTTGCATGAGTGTACCAGCTTTCACCGTATACTCCAGCACCAGGAGGGGCGGGCCGCCGGCCTGGGCCCACCCCAACCCCCTGGCCAGCTCCCGCACGGACGCAGCTTGGTCCGGCGCCGTAACCCGACCGCTGCGGGGCGCCCGCGCCGCCCGCGCCGCTGCCGCCCAGCCCTCCGGCAGGAGGGCCATGGCGGCGGCGACACGTGCGGCCGCGGCCTGGGCCGACGGCGGCCCCTTAAGCGGGACCGGTAGCGGCCGGCGGGGCCCCCACTGGAGCACCTTGCGCCACACACCTGCCAAGTAAAGTTTCTCGCACTCTGCATGTATACGGGTGCCGTAAGCACCACGCTCATAAGCATCTCGCACTTCTTGCAACGCGCCATCAATGGCCACCAGCTCCCCAACGCACCGCAAGTTGGGGAGTGCCAGCAAATCAGGGAATGCCGCATCAAGAGTCCTAGCCCCATCACGCAGCGCCGGGTTACCCCACAGAGGTACATTGTACACCCAGGGCCCCGGTGCCGGGGGCGCCACCAAGGTAACAGCAGGCAACTTGGAGATTGCCTTCAGCACACGCTTGAATGGCGGGGAGGCGGGAGTCACCGGAGTATCAAGCACACGCGTACCGTCACCCCCACAGAGCAAACAAAGCACAGTAGCACCCGCGTGCCGCTGGCGCAGCCACGCCGCCACGACAGCGGTCCACGGCGGCACAAACGGCAGCAGCTCACACGCCCCCAACACACACCGAACTGCCAAGCCCGCGTGCCGCGCCTGCACATGAGCCGCCAGGGGCAGGAGCCCCGCACCCCCACACGCCGGCGGCAGCTGCATAACCTCCAAGGACATACCGGGCAGGCGCTTGGTGGCCCGGGCGTCATACTGCGCAGGCGACATGCGCCGGTCCACCACCGCCGCCACCCGCTTCAGCAAGTCCTCAACCAAGCGTTTAGGCTTAGGAAACCCCGCAAACTCCAGATGATACAACACTTTGCCCAAGGCATACGCCGACACCGCGGCCGCACGCCCAAACATGGACACGGGCATGCGCGCTACGTTACCAAGCACACTCAAAACCCCATCAAAAGCCACAGGTGGCACGGGAGTGCTCCAGTCGCCAAACCGGACCCCAAGGGACTTGGCGGCCTGCACCACTTGCAGGCCGGGCGGCAGCGCCGGTCCCGCGACCGTGCCTCCCTGCCCATTCCCCGACCCAACCACCAACAGTTCAACTTTACTCATGTTCAACCGCTGTATGTATGAATGCGGGTTTACAAGAAGGGGACAGTGTGAACACTGTCTCGGGCACATGTGGCCAACCGCCACCCTGCTGGGCTGCCCACCCGACTCACAGCTGCGTAGGCGTGTCGAAGCTAAGCGAGACGCCCGCCAGAGCCACACCAGACACAGCATCACAGTACTCGCGGCTCATGAATGCACCATTTTGGCGGCAGTACCCACGCAAAACAAGGCGCGACAAGCCAGAGGCCTGCCGGCATCCCCAGTAAACGCAAGCACCACTCATTTTTTCGTCTGCAAAGTCTTGGCCAGGAGGCCATCGTCCAGGAAAGTCTGTACCAACTCAAATCCAAGCCGAGCGGGGAACAAGCCAAACCACCAACACACCACAAAGCCCCACCACGGGCACGTCGCCCGCCACACGCCCTACCAACGAACGAACTCAACCCTCCAAACAGGCCCCGATTGCGTCCGGAGGCGACATGCTCACCAGCAGCCTGGGCGCCCGGGGCAACCGCGCCCGTGCAAACACAAACCATACCCGGGACTACACGACTGGCTGCGCACTGCCTACCGATCCACGGACCGACGTGCTGCGGACGACACCCGGGAACCTAACTATCTGCAGAGCCAGCATAGCCGCAGGCAGAGACGACAGCGGGCCAGGCGCCACGAGAAGAGGCGAGGGCTCATTGGCGTCGGCACCACACCAAGCGAGCGGCCACCAGGGCCGTCCACAACCTGCACACACGTCAAACACAAAGGTAGCAACAAGGAAGAACCCGCCCGGCCAGCTGCGGAGGCCGCGGGCCAGCCGCCATGGAACTTCGAGGCAAAAGTCTCGGCGCGAGCGCCAGTCGGAACCAATTCGAACCAAGTCGAAAGCAACGGAGCCCGTAACAGGCTACAAAAAGTGCGCAACGAAAGCCAAAGTCGCCAACAATAATTGTTGTGCTCCCCCACGAGCCACAGCTCGCGGGGCTAGGGGTGTAGCCCTAGAGGCTTATGTATGCTGCCCAATGTATAGACAAGATGGACAACTTGACCGACCCTGGGTCAAAACCGCGCACGAATTCTGTATAGCGTGTTTCGCGAGCGCCGAGCAAGTGCAATCGAAAGGCCGCGTTGCACAGGCGCCAAAAGTCGCGCTGGTGTCGCGCATAATCGAGTCCTTGACAAATCCATTTACTGCAGCGATTACAATCGCGAGCAATTTCGCGTGGAGCGGCCTTTCGGCCAACCTGGGTTTTGCTATCAACTTTAATATGCAAGCGCTATCAAATAGCATTGTGGGTTTTCAAAGGACAGTAAAATTTTCACAGAGCGGTTACTGAAAATTGACCGCGACTTCACAGCCAACATCCCGAGCATGCGCATGCTAGGAACCCCGGCCCACTTCCCACGAGGTCCACGACCTCTTCCCACCCTTTCTTTATCATTTTAAGAGAGCGATTACTGAGGGTTGATCGCGACATCGCAACATCGCAACATCCAGTGCATGCCACGAATCCCGGCCCACTCCAACTCCCTCCCGGTCCATACATACCCTCCCTCTGCATAGACCTCGTCCCCAGCCTCGTCCCACCCTTTCCAGACCGAGAAGCAGCACACTCAATAGGCCAGATCATTTGCGCCCAACGGACAACCCGCTATCATACTAATGCTAGCGATTGCGGGGATTCCTCTCCGTTTCCGTTCACCAATACTAATGCTAGCCCATGATCTGCATAACATAGCGCTAATTCGACGTCAGAACTCAAGGTCCTGCCGTATGTGCGCGGCCTGCACGTGTACGTGCCGCCACATCCGCTCCACATGTCCTGACGCAGACGATGGAGCCCCAGCGCGACTCGCTCTATAAATATAGGGCCGTCCCCCTGCCCGCCCGATTACCCTTTCCTACCGCCACTCCTGGGTTGGGTCCCAATGCGCACCATCGCAACCCGCGATAACCACAGCCCGGTATTGCGAATATGTAAAAATCGTTGCCTTCCGCGTCGCCGCCTCCTTACAGCGTCCTGAACACGGCCGGATCACCGCTGCTGGGCACGTCTGGGCTGGTCATCTGCCAGAGCTGCCTGCGCTTAGCTTCACAGCCCCAAGGCCGCCTGACACCCGCCGCCGCTCAGTCCGTCGCCTCCTACGGAACAGCTGCGCCCAGCCGCGCCAAGGCGCCACAGGCTACAGCTACCACCACGACTCGCTCAGAAAAGCCAAAAGAAGGTGGGGCGCGGGATGGGCTTCGCCACGGGCGGCAGGAGGTGTACCCGCCCCGTCTGCAGGTCAGAGCAGCACCAGCAGCAGAAAGAGCAGCAGAGCCACACACACAGCAACGTCAGTTCAATCGCATACACGATCTTTGTTTTATGTTTTCCTTGTGCTCTCCAACACGCAGCTTCATCTGTAATAGCGGGCGACTGGGCAAGCACCGCGGCATCCGTGCGGCCAGACTCAGTCATGGTAAACGAAGATCTGGCCCTGCCCCCGGTAGCAGCAACCCAGGCTGGTTGGTTTGCGAATGCGACATGAACTACGCCGCTCCCTCTCTCTGTTTAGTTTGGGCTGATATCTCTATATACACCCCCCCACACACACACACACCCCACACACACATCAATCCTTGCACCCCCTCACACACCCTCCGGCCTCTCCCCACACAGCACCCTCCCCCAGTCCCGCCTTGCCCCCATCCGTGTATCTGGCCCACATACGGCGGGCACACGTCCCAGGCGCGCTCCCTCAAACCCACCTTGTACAGGTTGAGGGCGTACAAAGCCTCCGCCAGCGGGCTGTTGCGCCAGTGCAGCCGCCGCAGCGCCATGGTCTTGCTGAAGGTGGCGGTGGCGCCGCCGCTGCCGATGCGCGCCAGGTGTGAGTCCAGCTTGCACTCTGCGGGGCGCGGCGTGTAGCAGTCCACAGCGGCCCACAGCAGCGAAGCGGGAGCGGCAGAGGCGTCAAGACTCAAGAGACAGGCGGGAGGCGCGAGAGCTTGTTCCCGCATCCGCCGATCGTCCCCACAACATGGCGCAAGCGGTGGCGCAAGCTCGCGCCTATCCCGCCCGCAACCAACCCCCATATGGCCCGCGGGAACACGCAGCAGCTGCTTGCATCACGACCTTGCCCAGGCCCAGTTGGACCCCACAACCCCTGCCCGTCGCCCGCCGCACGCGCCCGCCGGCACCGGCACACTCACGCCAGAGCACCAGGGCCTTGTGTGCCGCGTACACCTGGAACATGACCGCCCGCCACCCCAGGAAAAAGACGTAGCGCAGCGCCGGCGGCGTTCCTGCAATACCAATGCATGAACGTTTGGTCGGTGCGGCCAACGAATTGAGGTGTAAGCAGAGTGAGGTGTAAACGACGTGAGGTGTAAGCGGAGTGAGGTGTGAACGAAGTGAGGTGTAAGCAAATAGCATGAACATTTGGCCGGTGCCGCCAATGATATGACGTGAGAGGAAGAGGTGGCACCGAGAAGGCAGGGCCGCGCTGGCGATGGTGGGCTGGTGTGTCGACGCGAACACAACGCCATGCAAACGCACGCGTAGAGGCCACAGGCAAAAGGCGCGTCCTCCGATGCACCGGTATGTGCATCAGCAGCTCTACGCTGAGTTTGCTGTGCGCCCATTGCCATCTGCTCCTCACACACAGAGCGCAGCCCCCGTGTCGCCTCAAGGCACTGCGCAAGAGCCCGCCGGTCCACATATACACACGTTCACACGCATTCGCTTGTCCTCGCCGCCATGGGGCTGTGCGGCACTCACTCACCAATGAAGCGCAGCTGCTGCACTAGGTACCACACCGTGCTGAAGAGCGTCCAGCGCTTCTCCGCCCCTGTGTCGTTGCGCAGTTTGTGTGAGTGTTGTTGTGTGTTAGAGATAACAAGGGAGAGTACTATGAAAGACTTTTGTTGTGTGTGTGTGTGCGGCAGGGCGCGCAGGTGTCTCAAGGGCAGGTAGGCAGACATGAGGCGTGTACCAGGACGTATATGGCGGGGGCAGGGCAGCGGTTGCCCAGCTCCCAACGCCACGTGCGCACCGCTCCCTCCCTGCCTGCCCCCGTGCGCGCCCGCCTTTGCGTCATCACACAGTTCATAGTCGTTTTATGCTTCTCTCGAAAGCCTCTCTATCATATCTGCCGCATGCAGCCCCCTCCCGCCTTCGGCACCTCAAACACACAGACTCAAAAGCACGCGCCGCCCCGCAATGCAGCTGGCCGAATCATACCCTGCCCGCCATGCTGCTGCTCTCGCCCCTTCACGCTTGCCCCCTGCCCCCCTTCCGCTTGCCGTAAGCTCACAGGGGATGTCTGTGGAGCAGCGCATGAACTTGTCCTGCCAGAATACGTAGTTGTCCTCACGCCGCCGGTACTGCATCCACTGCGGGTACCACTCCGACGCAGGGCGCAGCGTGCCGGTGTCTTTCACGGACGGGGGTGTCCGCGTGGGCTCCTCCTCCGGTACGTAGGGCGTCATCGGCGCAATGAACGGTGCCGAGGTTGAAGGCAGCATGTCAGGATCGAGAATCTGGGCTGAGGGCACAGCGCTGCGAGTGTCCGCCCAAGACGGAGCCATCGGGGCTGCTGTTCGGCAGACCAGCGGTGCTCCGCGACATGATCGTTGCAAGCACGGTAATTGTTTATGCCTGTTCCACGGGGAAATCCGGCGTCATTTGGGCTGCACCTGTTCGGCAAGCACTGTCAGCGGCGCAAGAGTCTCGCTCACCCTGCCGCTGCTCCTGGCGGCACTCTCCGGTGCACCGCCGGGCATGGCCTCATGATCTCAAATCGCAGGTGCAAGAGATGTCACAGAATAGCCCGGTGTTTCGCGCGAACCTGGTTCCGGCAATATTGCTTGTCAATTCAGGTTCTCTTTATTATAACAAGGGTTTGTCAAGCACATACAATTAGCAGCTCTGGAACAGGTGCAAGTTCGGGAAACCCATGCAATCGGCCTCAATTACTTCCAACGCAAACTGCCTTCGAATATAGTATTAGCATAATACAACCCATCGGCTTGTCACAAGACGCTTCCAGAGGCAAATTGCTGACGTGAAAACATACATTTAACTTGGCTTTCTTACGTATTGCGCTGCCGCTTCTGCCGGCTGCAATGAAACGATAGCTGTGTTGCAGGCGCTAGGCAATTGCTTAGGCAGCTCGGTGCCCACACCTTGACATTTGGTCCGGCATCCCGAAGCCGCGATGCCTCCCAAACCACCCGCCCCGCCCCCGCCCCCGCGGTTTGACCTGCCGTCGGCGCTAGGCATCCTTGCAAACCCACCGGACGTGGCTTCAGGCGGAGACCCTTCTCTGCTGCCCCAGGCGCTGACCTTTCTGGGGGGCCTCAACATCACGACCATCCCCCAAGTAGGTGGTGGCACTGCCACTTGCCGGCTGCCTCACCACATGCTCTCGCGTGGCGGGGCCTGTTTGCCAGGGCTCTGTGGGCGCCGCGATGCCCTGAAGTGCCCACGGCAGCCATCTGTGGTCCCGTAGTAGGCTCTAAGCCCGCCCCGGCAGCACCACCAACTCTCGCCAACCTCCCCGTCGAAACAGGATATTGAGCTACAGACCACGCTGGTGACCGCCGTTATCCCGTACGTGTGCCACTCCGATGCCGCCGTCAATGGCGTGGCCATGAAGCTGTTAGCCAAGATGGCGGCGGAGCCGCGGCTGCAGCCGGCATGGAGCGAGCCGGCGTGCGTGAAGGTGCGGCGGCAGCACGCGTGCCATGCTGTCGCCACGCCCCGTAGTGTCTGTCTGGGGGGCCCCGCAGCGCGCTACACAGAACTTGTCCGATCAGCTTCTGCCACGGAAACCACGCAAATGTTAACTGGGAACAGTAACGGTCGCACACGGGAGCAATCCTTCTTCTTACACGGCAGGCCCGCCAACAGTTATGTGTGCGTTTGCGTGTGCAGGCGCTGTGGGCCATCGTGTCGGACTTCCACGCCAGCTATGACGAGTACATGGCGCAGCTGGCAGCCATGGCGGCGGAGGCGGCGGACTCGACGGGGGGCGGCGGCGCCGGCATCGGCCGCGGCGGCAAGGACGCGGGCAAAGCCGGCAAGGCGGCGCCGCTGCTAATGCCGGTGGACCCGGAGAGCACGCTGCCGGTGAGCTGGCCGTGAGAGGGCCACTCGGGAATGCGTTCGTGCTCATACAGGAAGACAGGAAGACGCGATCCGTATTGGCGGGCACGGGACTCTTCGGGAGCCCTGCAAACAACAACGCTGTACACGCACTCACACGCACGCGCGCATGAACACGTACATGCACAGGGCCCGAGCAAGTTTGCTCTGGACTCGGCAATGGCGGCGCTGGGCGCGGCGGTGGTGCAGTTGGACGCCAGCGGCGTGGAGATGGTGGGCGGGCTGCTGGCCGCTGACGTGGCGCCGCTGCTCACGCTGCTGCGGCACAACTCTAGCCGCATCCAGGTACGTACGCTGTGTGCTTGTGCGCCGTGTGCTTGTGCGCCGTGTGCAATTAGCTACAGGAGCCCATGTGGGATCCTGTAGCTGATTGTGCAATAATGGTGACGCAAGCACGTTCTCTGGCTTACTGGTGGTCACATGCAAACCTCCAAGCTCATACCCCAAGCTGTCCTGCAACCAGGGCGTGGCCGGATGCCAATGTCTGGTGCGCTGCCTTATCCGCGTGTGTTTGTGTGCGTACCGCCCATGTGCGCAGGTCCTAGCGCTGCGGTTGCTGCGACTGCTGCTGCGCTCCGACGCCGTGGCCGCGGCGCTAACGGCCGCCAACGCGGCGGGTGCGCTGACCGGTCTAGTCGCAAGCAGCCCCTTCGGTGCGGTGCGGGAGGCGGCCCTGACGGATCTGGGGCACCTGGCGGGCGCGTCAGGTGAGCAGCTGGCCTCTCTCGCGTGTGCGAGATTGCTTGCACCAGGATGTGCGGCGTGCCTGGCGATGGGAGGAAAGCGCAGGGCAGCCTAATAAGCTTGCAGCCAGCAAACCACCCAGAGAGGTACAGACGCACACATTGGAACCAACGCGGCTATCGCGCTCCTGCATTTGCCTTCCCCTTTCTCGCTGCAATGCGCCGCCGCCGCCGTCGCCGCACTGTGTGCAGCCACCTCCATCCAGCAGATGCTGGACGCGGGGCTGCCGCTGCTGCTGCTGGCGCACATCATGGACCCGGCCACGGGGGCGCAGCCGCCGCCGCAGGCCTCGGTGGCTGACGCGCTGGTGGAGGAGAGCAGCGAGGTGGAGGCGGGGCTGGCGGCGGCCGCGGCGACCGCCGTGCCGCCACCGCCAATCACGCCCATCGACTTCGGGCGGCCAATGATCAGCTCCGCTGAGCGGCTGCAGGTGCGGGCGGGGCGGCGCGGGATCCGGGCGGCGTTGTTGCTGGGGCAAGGGACGCATGTGTGTACCGGCTGGCCACACCTGCCAGGTGTCCATTTTGTTGTGGTGGTACAGAGGTGTGCACGTGGTGCAGTAGCGCCTGTCACTGAGAGTTTCCTTCTGCTTGCACGCACGCATGCATATTGACCCGCACACTGGCAGGAGCTGGCTTCGCAGCTGCTGCTGACGCTGGCGCGGCACCACCAGGGTGTGCCGCAGGCGTTGCTGCGCGCCGGCTGCCTGCAGCTGCTGCTGGCCTCGCTACCGGCGCCGCAGCTCCCGGAGCTGCCGCCGCCGCCGCCCCGCAAGCGGCCCTCCTCGGCCGCCGACACCATCTTCGCGGGCGTGGTGCCGGGCCTAGTAAAGGCCGCGCCCGCCGCGCCTGCGGAGCCGGAGGTGTCCGCACCCGCGACCAAGGTGAGCAGCAAGCTAGCGAGTGACAAAAACACCTGGCCAGATTCCTCAAACACCAAAGCCTAAAGCTAGGTACCACTTGCTGCTTTGTATAGCATAATAGCACGCAATAAGGTTGGCTTGAGGCCGAGGAAAAACGATGAGGATAAACTGAGAGTTTCCCCCGCTGTGTGTCTACATGTCTTGCCTCTGTTGCAGGATGAGTGGGCGGCGGCGCTGGAGGGCCCAATGCCGCTGCCAGCGCCCTCGGTGCCGGTGACAGAGCCGCGGCTGCAGGCCACGCTGCTGCAATTGGTGGCGACGCTGCTGGCTGAGCCGGGCGTGCAGGACTACTGGTGGTCGGTGCACTCCACCCGCCGCCCGCACCTGCAGCTCGCCTACCTGCTACAGCCCGACCGCCTGCCGCCGCCGCCGCCTCCCGAGCCCACAGCGGCCGAGCTCGAGGCGGCCGCCGCGGCAGCAGCTGCTGCAGCAGCTGCGGCCGCAGCGGCGCCTTCGGCGCTGGCGGCCAAGCCCTCTACGCAAGGCAAGCCGGCACCGCCTGTGGCGGCGGCAGCGGCCGCGCCGCCGCCGCCACCGCCTCCGCCGCTACCACCACAGCTGCCCACCGAGCCGCCGTTCGCGCCGGAGGTTCGCGCCGCCGCGGTTCAGTGCCTGCTGCAGCTGAGCAAGCACCCGCAGTGGCTGTCGCTGCTGCCCTTCGTTACCTCCTTGCAAAAGGCGGTGCGCGGTGCCGCCAGCGGCGCCGCTGAGGTGGACGTCAACGGTGACGTCATTGGCGGTAGCAGTGCCGCCACCAGCCCGGCCGTCATCAAGCCGCTGGCGGATCTGCTGCAAAAGCTGCTGGCGGCGCGGGCGCCGCCGCCGCCCCGCGCCGCCGCCGCGGCCGCGGCGGCTCGCGCTGCCGCCGACTGGACCGACGGCGGCGGCGAGGCGGAATCTGGCACCGCCGCCGGCAGCAGCTGGCCGCGCCGGCCAAACGCCGCCGACAACCGCCTGCCGCTGGAAGCCAACGGTTTAACGGAAGAGGAGCTGCCCACATCCGACATAATCGAAACGCTTAAGGCTCTAGCGCGCCTGGCGCGTCGCGGCAACGACCACTGGGCGCTGTCGGCGGTGGCGTCGGCACTCATGATGCTGCCTGATGAGGCACTGTACGCGCCGCCCTGGCCGCCGCTACCGTCGCCGCCGCCCACGCCGCCGCCGCCGCCGCTGCCGACCAGCCAGTTCCTGTGGGACGCGCTGGGCCGGCCGGTCATGACGGATGGCATCAAGTTGGTGCACCTGTAGCCATAGATGTATGGGTGGCGGGAGGGTGGCCTGATACTGAAAAAGCAGGCCATTGCGAGCAGGTCTTTGAAGCATTGTAGCACTGGATTTAGTTGGTGTTCAGTGTGTAATGTGCGGGTGTTGTCGTGTCTGCGAACCTAACATGCGGCGTGTAAGACATCAAGGGGCTGTGGAGACGTCGACCAACCACCGCGACAACTCTTCGCGACCCTGGGCGCAAGGTCTGGACTTTCGAGATGCATATATCGTTTTAACATCATGACGAGATACGTGGGATAGGTGGGACACGGCCTTTCTTGGAGGGGACCGCACATGTGGTGACGGGCGGCCACTTCGCAGACGAAGAGCCGCAGTCTCTACGGCCTACGGCAAACCGCGTTCTATGCACTGAAACAACCCATAGCACGTTTCCTTCCTGGGGCATCCGTCGGTTGCCGTCCAGTTCAAGGTGACTCGCTTTCTCGAATTGCCGAGCGCCCGAGCCGCTCACCCTCTTTCGCTGCTGCCTGCTAGCAGCGACATCAACGACCTTACTCCCTCGCCCTGTGCACTCGCATTTTAGAGCATGCCCGTGAAGTAAGTAGTCAGCACAGGGGAGGGCTAGTACACGTGGTGTGGGCTGAGCCCACTTTTTCCCGCATGGGAGGACCATTTCTTGTCTTCCTGGGGCTTACAAGTAAGTAGTCAGCTGCGGCATGGCCAGCGAGTTGGACGTCATGTCGTCAGCCCTTTGTGTCACGGCTGACGCGACAGCCAGCAAGTACACGCCTGTACATGCCTCTACATGCCTCTGTTGCGTGTTTCTTGGTGAACGTGTCATGCCGATTTGCTTCGACGAGTCGACGACACACACACACACAGGCTACTGCCACCCCCTTACTCTTTGCCTTCGCACGAACCGTAGCTTGCCGCCTTCGGACCCGAGGGAGGGTCTGCGCCCCAGACCTAATGCCATCATTTAGCATCACTACCCGTGCAAAACCACGGTCCGAAACTGGCAGCAGTTGGCAAGTAATGCTGCGGTGCCCCAGCCGGCCAGCCGCGTCTCCTCCACGGCACCGTCTTCTTCACTCCAAGTTCACTCCATAGTCCCTCCGTGTGCACTCTGGCGCACTCCAGAGTCCGCATTTATTCCAGCCATCAAGGCATGCAGCAACTCCGCTTCACACCCGGCCCTGCTTCGACTGATCCACAGCCCCAACCTCGATCATGGAAGCGCTCGTGAGCGCCAGGGCGGGCGTATCCACGCCCGGTGCCGCTGCTGCCGCCGCTGCCAGCTCCTGAAGCACTGGGCTGCGCAGGAAGCGCTGCGCCGCCTCCTCCTGCACCGCCGCAAACCAGGTTAAGAGCGGAGTGGGGCGTATGCAGGCTCAGCCGCTCTCCAAAATACAGCTATGCAGAATTGGGCCACACAAGATGTGTTTAATTTTGCAGGAGCCCACACCAGCACGCGCGCCAGCCCCCATTCACAGCCCTCTTCCAATCCCATGTTCGCCCCAGCCCCACCCAGTGCGACCCGCTTCCGTCCACCCATTCACCCGCCCACCCACCCGCGCTGCTGCCGCCGCACCTGTGGGAAGCGCCCCATCCACACAAACCGCGTGTCCAGCGCCATCACGTCCTGCCCGCAAGACACCTGCACCGCGCTCAGCGCCAGCGCCGCGCGCTGCATTCGCCCCACCACGTCCACCACCACGTCCATCGGCACTGAGGCAGCTGCAGGTGCTGCAGCCGCGCCCTCCGCCGCGGCTGCTGCTGGCGCTGCTGTGGCTGCTGCTGCGGCTGCGGCCGCCACCGCGCCCGCCGGCTCCAGCGTGAGGACCAGGTCCACGCCGACGTCGAAGGCGGGGCCGCGCTTGAACAGCGCCTCCATGTCGTTGGGCACCATCACCTGATGGGCAGTGCCGGTGGTGGAAATGGGGGTTAAGGAGGAGATATACCGTACTGCTACGCGTGATTCGTGATACCAGTTTCGTGAAAATTCACGAAATTGGTAGCAGGTGAAAATCCAGACCGGCTTTTGCAGGCGCCGTTTCACGAATACTGGTGCGCGCGTGCACACGCTCCCACCCGGACATGTGTGGGCAGATGGGCACAGATCCCCACACAACCGGCCCTTTGCCAATCACAATTTCTCTCCATGATGCAGTGTGTACACTCCCAATAGTGCTACCCCGAGATGCATGCGGGGGGAGGAGATGCAGTGAGGAAACGCGGGGAAATTTCACGAATTCTGGGAACACGGTGAAAATCCGGACCAGCGCAAGCCCAGATCTTTGGGGGTCAAGGAGGAGATATATGCAGCGCATGTTTAGAGACGCAACGGCAGCGGCGTCACCCCCATGCAGCCGTAAGCCGTCTTTTGACCCTTGGCCATGGACCAAGCAAAAGCTCCAGTGCCCCCTCTCTCGCCTGCAGCAGCTCGGCCCTGTGTTGCGGCCCCAAGCAAGAGCCACCCGACCACCCACCTTCCAAACTTCTTGGCTTACTCACTTGGTCCAGCTGAGATGTTTTTACCATCAACCCCCACGACTCCACGCAGCTGCCAGACCTGTGCCCTTCCCGGCTTCCCACACCTCAGCCGTTGCGTCGCACCCTTTACGCACCAACGCTCTGGTGTCGTGCGCTTCAGCTGGTGTTGAGCTTGGGCTGACACGGTATGCCCCCTGCCCCACACGGCCCCAGCCAGCCGCCCCGCTAGTCCAGCCCAGCCCCACCTTCCACAGCGACAGTGACACCGCGCTGCTGCCCAGCAGCCGCGCCTTGGCGTCCGCGAACGCAGGGCCCGCCACGAAGCGCTCCGCCTGCGCCTGCGACGAGAAGCGGTAGTACACGGCGGCGCGCGGCGCCAGGTCGCCGTCCCGCGCTGTGACCGACTGCACCACGGGCCCCGCACTCGCGCAGCAGGCGCCTGGGGGCCGGGAGGGGTGGAGGGGTGGTTTCGGGAGGTGGAAATCAATCAGGCAGGGGGGACAGGCACGGAAGTAGGGTGTAACCACGCGACCACACGCCATGGACGGGCGCTGTGCCAAGGCCTTGATATGCATCAAGGTATGCGATATGAAGGTTACTTGACCATTTGAGCCGCTTGCCTGGCGTCCGATACTGCAGGCTCCACAGCGTATCGACGAGCTGCGGGGCGCCGCGAATACGCGTGAGTCCTGGCTTCTTGACGCCCGGGTTAGAGCCACAGTGCCCCTCTCACCTCCTGCTGTTCGTCACTGCTCTGAGTGCCGTCGTTGCTGACCATTACAAGCGTCTCCCACACTGGCACCGTGTCCGCCCGTGCGGAGCGTGCCAGCACTGGTGCCCGCCGCTGCTGCAGCCCTTGGCCACCCAACGCTCGCGTCGCGTGCGACCGCTGGCGCGCTGCGTGGGCGCACCTAGGAGATGTAGATGCGTGCATTAACATTTTGCTGACGGCGTTTACTGGAGCGCGTAAAGTTGATGGGTGTGGCGCGACGTGCCGTGCCGAGTTGTATTGGATGGGGCCTCAGTGCCACAGTGTTTGCAGTATCCAGCGCGTTCTATGATGTTTGCCGATCGGCATCCCGCGAGGTGGGCGACCGGTGTGCATGCACTAGAAGTGCAATCCCACAAAACTCAAAGGCATTGCCTTGTTTCTTTATCTGCATCAGTAAAGACAGCTGTAATGAATTTGTTAAAAACCTGAGAGCACCGGAAGACAACCAAAACACGATATTGACTTGCCCTGCTTTATTTATGTGCCCTGGTCGACGAATTTGAGTGATTGGCCCTTGGGCTATCTTAGCCCTAAATTATGGAGCCTGGAGACGAGGGCAAGGTGAAACAAGCACTAATGGCCGCGGCATCGAGGCTGGCTTTCTTACTTCTGGCGTGTTACCGCAGGGCCACCAGCTCACGGCTGATGCGACATGCATTGCCTGGGTCCGGTCAAAGCTCCAGCTCGTGAGTTTCGTGCATGTCGAAGCTCGCTGACTTGCAGCTTTTGGCCAAGCGAGATTGCTTACCATTACGCTTGCGTGTGTTTGGAAATGCAGCTGAAGCCGGAGAGCTTGGGGGACGCGGATGGCGCGGAGTGGCTGGCCAGCGTGTGGCACACCGACGCGCACACGCCGGTGGTCTCCACCTTCCTCATGAGCGTGAAGGCCACGCGCATGTTTGCCACCCTTGACGCTGGGAGCGAGAGTGGCAGCAGCCCTAAGCTGGTGCTGGCGCTGGAGGTGCCGAAGCAGTTCGACCAGGTGCGCTGCGGCTGTTGGGGGAGTTGGGGGAGGTACCAAGGCACGCTCGTGCTGCTTCGTTAGCGCGGGGTCGAAGGGACGTGCACCGCGCAAGCGATGGCTCCGCAGGGCCGCTGGTTGGCTGCCTTGCATGCGAGGTCATCATGCTATGGCTCTGTTGCGTCAAAGCGCCATGTCAGGGGCTTGGCAGGACCACCGCCAGCTCCGTTCCTCCTGCACGCCGCGGTTCTCACTGCGGCACCACACCGCGCCCCTGCTGCAACCCGCGCCGCCTCACACAGCCCCCCTGCTCCCCCCCCAAACACGCACGCAACTACATAAATACATGCAGATGGTTTACTTTGTGCGCGACCCCTCCAAGTTCGTGACGCGCGAGAACGTGGGCAGCGTCATCTTCTTCGGGGTCATGCGCGGTGGCGACCCGCTGCACTCGCTGCTCAACGTCATGCACGGCCTGTACGTGCCCGTGGTGGTGGCCAACACCACCTGGCCCGAGACCGTGAAGAGCGACTTCACGGCGCAGATGCACAAGTTCATGGCCAACCTGACGGAGACGGTGTACGAGGTCAAGGGCAAGACCATCCTGTACATCCCGCAGGTGCGGCCTGCAGCTGTGCTGTGCGGTTTGCATGTGTAGCGGCAGGGGGAGTGGCAATGGGTAGGGGCGGGGGGCTGCGGCTGTAGCGGCTGGGCCACCTCTCTGCAGCGGGCACGACTTGGCCAGCACTCGCAGGTGCCTGGGCACAGCAGGCCCCTCGCATGCCAGCTCGTCCTCACCGCCGCCCCCACCCTTCTTGTCACACCCACAGGAGGACCTGCGCGACCCCAAGGCCGCCGCCAAGCAGAAGGACCTGGTGCAGCGCCTGGAGTCCACCATCATCCACTGGACGCGCCAGGTGAAGGAGCTGCTCAACCAGCAGGACAGCGTGGACGCCTCGGAGCAGGCGGGCCCGCTGGCGGAGATCGAGTTCTGGCGCGAGCGCAGCGTGGACCTGTCCGGCATCCGCGCGCAGCTGGACGACGGGGCCGTGTCCTCCATCGTCAGCGTGCTGGAGTATGCCAAGTCCAGCTACCTGGCGCCCTTCCTGTCGCTGCGCAACCTGATCCACCGGGAGGCGGTGGCGGCGGAGGACAACCTCAAGTTTTTGCTGTGCCTGGAGGAGCCGTGCCAGCAACTGGCGTCCGCGCACCCGCAGACCATCCCCAGCCTGCTGCCGCCCATCCTGAACTGCATCCGCATGGTGTGGAACCTCAGCCGCTTCTACAACACGCCCGAGCGCCTCACGGTGCTGCTGCGCAAGCTGAGCAACGAGATCATTAACCGCTGCTGCTCCGTCATCTCGCTACCGGACGTGTGGAGCGGCGACGTGGACAACGTGATGGTGGCGCTGCGGCAGAGCATGGAGGCTGGTGCGTGGAGGGGCGGGGGAAGGCGTGAAGGGGAGGAGGTTGGGAGCGCGAGAACGTGGTGCGATGGAGCGGTTGGGCGTGGTGTGGTGGAGCGGTTGGGCGTGGGTTGATGGAGCGCGGTCGGGCGTGGGGTCTGTGGGGCGCGGCGCGAAGCGGCGCGCTTAAGTCCGCCTTCAGGTCGGCTGGCGTGGGACGGGCTTGCTCCTAGGTTTCGCAGGGGCAATGGTGGGAAGGGGACCGGCCAGGCTCACAAGCCCAAGAGATGCGAGGGCGTGCCTTAGCCAGCCCCGCACTGGGCCGCCCCGCAGGCGAGCGCTGGAAGGAGCTGTACAAGCGCACGGCTGCGGCGGTGGCGGTGCGCTCGCCCAAGCCCTGGGACTTTGACATTTCCTCCATCTTCGCGCACATCGACGCCTTCCTGCAGCGCTGCAACGACCTGCTGGAGGTGAGGCTGGGAGGGAGGGCACGGGCGCTTCACACAGACCGGGCTGCCTCCCGTAACAGCGCTGCCACCTCTACGCGACTCCTATGCGGGGATGGCATGCCGTAAGCGTGCCGGTGCCAACGCGTGTACCGGTACGTGCGTGCGCACTCCGCTCTATACCCACCCCCGCAGGTGTGCGAAGCGCAGCTGCAGTTCGCTCCGCGCACGCCGCTGCCGGTGTTTGGCGGCACGTACGGCCCCGAGGTGAAGAAGAGCATCCTTGACATCCAGGAGTCCTTCCAGGGCTTGGTGCAGGGGCTGCAGGCGCTCAAGTACGACATCCTGGACGTCAAGGCCACACGGTGAGCAGCAGCGGCAGCCGCCGCGTTGCAGCGGTGCAGAGTGCGCGTGCACCGTGAGCACATGCCGTGTTTGGGTAGCAGGGTATTCGGGGGGTAGGGTGGTGGGCTGCTGGCTCTGGCCTCCCCGCACGCGCCCTGTAGCTCATGCGTTGACGACTTGACGTGCTTGCGCACTTAATTCGCATCCCGCCGGCACCCCTGCCCACGCACGTGACTACGCAGCTGGCATGACGACTTCAACGGCTTCAAGGGCGGCGTGAAGGACCTGGAGGTGATGATGGCCAACGTCATCCAGCGCGCCTTCGACACGCAGCCCTGCCTGGCCGCGCGCGGCGAGCTGCTGGAGGGCTTCCAGGTGGGCGGGGGTGGGTGAGGGGGGGCGTGTGCAGTGCGCTGCCGGGTGGCCACATTACGACATTGACAGCCGCAAGCCCAGTGCCGCAGCGCAGACGCGCAGACGCGCTGCGCAAACCTGCGTTCCACAGCCGACACCTCCGCAAAGCAGCAGCATCTGATACAGCGCATCACCGCGTGCTGACACTTGCAAGCCGCATGCCTGCTGCCCGTTTGCCCTGTCCTGTCCGGTCCTGCCCCGCCCAGGCCATGGCCAAGCGCGACTACATCCGGCGCTTCGTGGAGAAGAAGACCGTGGAGTTCTTTGCGCTATTCAACGCGGAAATCAACACCGTGAAGAAGCTGTTCGACGCCGTGAAGCGCAGCCAGCCCAAGAGCCCGATCCTGCCGCGCTATGCCGGCCTGGCCAAGTACGCCATGAACCTCATGCGCCGGCTGGAGCAGGGCCACAAGGTGGTGGACAGCGTGCGCTACACCCTGCCGCAGGTGCGTGTGGATGGAGGGCGGGGCTGCGTGGAGGGGCTGAGGGATGTGCGGTGCGGTGTCTGGGCTGCAAGGTGGCATGCTGGGGGCTTGAGGGTTTATGTTGGCGTTGTAGGACAGCAGCCGGGGCTTGAGGGCGACGCTCCGGGCCAGGTTGAGCGAGGTGGAGGGGCGGCTGGGCTGTAGCCGCTTGGTGATCAGCCGGGCTTCCAGCCGTTGTCGGGCGAGGCTGGCGCCCAGTTGCCCAGTTGCTGATGTGCTGTTGTGCTCGGGGCTTACTCGGTGGCGCGCAGGTGCCGGAGGCGCACGATGTCATGCAGCAGTACGAGCTGGCGCACCAGGCCATCGAGCAGTACATTACCAACACGCACAACGACTGGTTCAGCACTATCGAGAGCTCCATCGCCAAGGAGCTGCAGGCCTGCCTGCTCACGCAGGACAAGGCGTCGGGTGAGCGGATGGCTGGGGCCGCTGGTGGTGGTGGTGGTGGTGGTGGTGGTGGTGGGGAGGGTAGCCATCCATGGGGGGCGCGGCGCTTCTTGTGGTTTCTGCGATGTATGCTTACAACAGGAAGCAGCTACGTGGGCAGCTAATACCCGCAGTCATGGCCAGCTTGTTGTGATTGTCTTACACATTAAAGGATTGTTTCCACCCACTTCGCCTCCCGCTTCTTCCTCGCAGGTGGGCTGCTGTCCATGAACTTCCACAAGGACCTGCTTTCCATGGGCCAGGAGGTGCACTTCTGGGAGCGCATGCGCCTGGCGGTGCCGCTGGTGGCCATGGAGATCAACGCGCAGCGCGAGAAGTACCGCGTGCTGCGTGACAACATCCTCATGGTGGTGCGCGACTACAACAAGGTGCGTTAGGGGGCGCGCGTGTGTGTGTGTGTGTGTGTGTGTGTTAGTAAACGGAAACGGAGAGGATTCCGCGTGTGTGTGTATGTGTGTGTGTGTGTGTGTGCGCGCGCGTACGTATGTGCGCGTGTGTTCGTGTGCGCGTGCGCGTGTGCTTGTGCGTATGCATACGGTATGTAAGTTCAGCCGTACGTGCCGGTGGGGCCGGCACAACACGGGCTCATGAGTGTGCGGATGCGAAGTGGCTAACGCAAGGGCTTGTCGGCAGGACCAGTCGCAGCAGCAATCTCACTGAGTCTACACTGCTTCAATCCCATCACCGCTAACCGCAGATCCTTACGGCACTGGACAAGGAGGAGCGCAAGCTGTTCCACGACCGCATCCGCTACCTGGACCGCCGCATCATGCCCGGCGTCACCAAGCTCCAGTGGACCGCCGACAAGCACGCGCTGGAGTTCTACTACCGCGAGGCGCGCAAGTGAGTTTCGTGCCCAGCGTACCAAACCCAGTGACGTGCTGCCTTGCAGCTGTGAGGCCACCTGGGCCGCCTGTGGCCATCCCTGTCTCACTGCTCCCGCTGTTCCTACCGTGCGCACACCACTGCGCACGCACAATGCTTACCCGGCTGTTGCCGCCTGCCGCCTGCCCCCCGCTAACCATTTACCAGGTTTTGCCGCGACGCCGACATGGCGGTGGGCGACTATAAGACCGCCAACTCGCGGCTAGACGCCATCTGCCGATCCATCAGCGAGCTGGTGCTGGTGGACGTGGAGAAGAAGAAGATCTACCAGCACGCCGAGTTCGCCAGCCTGCAGGAGTCGCACCATGCCAAGGTAGGAGGGGCGGTTTGCATCGGCTGCGTGCGGCGGCTGCGCAGGGCCTGCATGTGTGGCGGCTGCTAGGGGTAGCACATGGCAGCAAAGCTATAGGCTCTTTCTTTGATGCCAACGCGTGTGCACGGTGCATGTGATTATTCCATATTCCATACCCCATTAAGTAAACATGCATGGCACCCCATCCCGCCTTACAGATCAAGGACCGGCTGGTGGTGGCGGTGGACGAGATCCGCGACATTATGTCCAGCATCCACCGCGTTTTCGAGCAGGACAGCGAGGAGGTGCAGCGCGAGTGGGTGCGCTTCACGCAGAAGGTGGACCGCAAGCTGGAGGACGCTCTGCGCCACGTCATCAAGAAGTCGTTGCAGGTGGGCGGCTTGGGGAAGGGGGCCCGCCTTCGTGCCTGTTTTGACCTCTCCTGTTTCTTGCCGGCCTCAGTCCCTGTCGCCACACCTGCGCACACGGCTGGCCGGTGGCGTCACAACCAATGATTGGCACACTCTGAACACAGGAGCTGAGCCGGCTGCTGAACGGCGACATCAAGACGGAGGTGATGCCCATCTTCCACGTGACGATGGTGCTGGAGCGCACCAACCGCGTGGAGCTGCGCCCCACCATCCAGGCGCTGTTCGACACCATCAACTCGGTGGCGCGCAACCTCATCCTGGTGCTGCAGTCCGTGCCGCGCGTGGCGCTGCAGCTGACCGACAAGCAGCGCCGCGACATGGAGGTGCGGCTGCTCTGTGGCGGTGGCGGTGGTGGTGGTGGTGGCGGTGGCAGCTGGAATACAAGGCAGCGAATGCATATGCGTACACGGCCAAGCTTGGCAGTGGCCTGGGTTATTCGGGGCTGGTGCAATGCCCTTTGGGAGTGGACGTGAAGGGAGATGTCAACAGCTGAAGCGCCGTTGCCCCCCCACACCATACCCCGCAGGACGCTGGTCTGCCGCTGCCCAAGCCGCTGCCTACCCTTTACGAGACCATCAGCGCTGATGAGGACGCCGTGCTGCGGACCATCATGCAGATCACTTCGGGTGCGTGTGTGGGGCGGCGTGTTGGGACACCTAGCGCCGCCAGCCCGTGGCGCGCACTGCGGCTTTAAGGTTTGCAACCTCAGCAGTCGCTTACCTAACTCGCGGCCTGCTGGCGCCTCCCCCTTATGCATTTGGTTTGGTTTAGCTTGGCCTGGTATTCACAACCCCCCCCCAAAAAAACACACACACCTCCACAGGCATCACCTCCATCATTGACAAGGTGCAGGCCTTCCTGACCTACTGGGAGAAGAAGTACCGCCAGGTGTGGGAGGCAGACCGCGACGCCTACATCCGCCGCTACGAGAAGGCCCAGAAGCCGCTGTCGTCCTTCGAGGCCGACATCGGCCGCTACCTGCAGGTACGTTGCCACTATTTGGAAGGCGCCATCAGGCGCATAACGAAGATCACGGAGCTGAAGCGGCCTAGAAACGGCATCAGCACCCTAGACGTTGTTTGTCAAGCGGCGCTCTATGGGTCTGGATGCTGGTTCTTGGGTTGCAATGGTCGCTTCGGTTTCTGCAATCAACTACTAACCATGCTGCCCTCTAACCATGCTGCCCTCTGCTGCCGCCTTGCAAAACCGCAGTGCATCGATGAGATCCGCGGAGAGGACGGCGCCACCAACATGCGCTTCCTGCGCATCGACTGCGGCCCGCTCAAGCTGACGCTGGTGGGGCACTGCGAGGCCTGGGTGTCCAAGTTCACCGGGCTGCTGGGCCAGCTGGCGGCCGCCGAGCTGCGCGCCCTGCACGCCTACTTCAGGTGAGACGCCTTTGAGAGGGTGGGGTGGGCTGAGGCTGTGGGGCCGGGTATGCAAGTGCGTGCCGCCGCTGCTCGTGCGTTACTTGGGGAGGGCTTGGTGGGTGGAATGTGGGACATGCAGCTGACGCGCTGTTGTTGAATGTGCCAATTGTTGCCTTGCCAACGCAGGGACAACAAGGACGCGCTCATGATGGCGCCAAGCTCGCTGGAGCAGCTGGCAGAGCTGGTGGGCCTGCACCGCCGCCTCACCGACGAGCGCCGCCGCACCGAGGCGCGCTTTGAGCCGCTGCGTGACAAGTACAAGCTGCTGGAGCGGTGCGTACATGGTTATTTAGCAATTTGAGGGGCGTCGGGATTAGTATTGCCCCGGTGAACACACTGCGGGCGTGGCAAGCAGCCAGAATCCACGGCTGTGTGGATCACACCGAGTGGCAAACCGAACAATGAGTCATCCAGGTCTAACCGAGCCTTCCGCCTGGCTGGCTGTGTAGGTACGAGGTGGGCGCCAAGGAGGAGGAGGCGGCGCTGCTGGAGGGCCTGGAGCCGGCGTGGACGCAGTTCCAGGCGCTGCTGGATGAGACAGCGGGCAAGCTGGAGCGCTTCAAGGATAACTTCCGCGAGAAGGTCAAGTCGCTGCTGGACACCTTCCTCAAGGACGTGGCGCAGCTGTGCGAAGACTTCAGCCGCGACGCACCGTACAGGTGCAGATGGGGGAGCGGGCTGAAGGGGGGTTGCGGGTGCTGGGAGTCTGGGGCGTGTGTGTGGGGTGGGGGTGGGGTCGTGGGGTTCGTGTGCGGCTCACGGCTACCCGGCCTGCAACCTTTTCATTATTGCCAACTAACCCCCACCCTGTCCCGCACCCCCCCATCTCCCGCCTACCACTCCACTCCACAGCTCCGAGGTACCCACCCCCGTCGCGCTGGACTTCATCCATGCCTCCAAGCAGGCCGTGGAGGACACACGCAAGCGGGTGCGTGCTCGCCACTGCTTGCCTCATCTCCGCGCTTCCCCCCTTGGGTGCTTTGGATTCTGGAATGAACAATCCTCCCGTACAAACACTTGCACACACATCCACCACACCTGCGTTTTTGCAGCCCCCTTTTTCAGCTTGCAAAACTTGCAGACTCTCATCCCACGCCTTCGCGCCCCCGCCCGGCTGCCGCTGCGTGACCCACTTCCCATGCCTGTTCCTGCCTCCAACCGCAACACAACCACCAACCACAACAGGCGGCGGAGATCAAGAGCGGCATGGACATCTTCAACATCCCGCAGCCGCAGTACAAGGACCTGGGCGCTATGGAGAAGGACCTGGATATGTTGGACCGCATCTGGGGCATGAAGGACGAGTGGGAGCAGCTGTATTTCGGCTGGAAGGACGGCTCCTTCACCGACATCAAGGTGGGTGCAGCAGCTGGCGCGGGGCACGGGTGGCCTTGTGTGCAGGACTTGTGTGGCGGGTTGCGCGCCAGGGCGGCAATGCCAATTGTGCCTGAACTGCTGCAAGTGGCTGTGTGTGTGACGTGGGGCGCTGTGACCGTGCTAACACAGGTGGAGGAGATGGAGGAGGCCGCGGTGCGCATCGGCAAGAACGTGGCCAAGCTGGGCCGCGACATCCGGCAGTGGACGGTGTGGAGCTCGCTGAAGGACAAGCTGGACGCCTTCAAGCGCACCATGCCGCTCATCACCGACCTGCGCAACCCTGCCATGCGCCCCCGCCACTGGCAGAACCTGCAGGTGCGTGTGTGCGCATGCGGCTTCTGTCTCTCAGGGCTGCTGCTGCCGCTTCCCCTGTAGCTGTACCCCTAGATCCATCCCTTAGGTGTGGCCTGCTTGGCGTGCAACAACAACCTCGCGCTGACGCCGAATTTAATGCGTTGCCCGCCGTGCGCACTGCATCCCCTCGCAGGAGCACATCAGCGTCAAGTTCGACCCGCACAGCCGCAATTTCACGCTGGACAGCGTGGTGGCGCTGCGCCTGGACCAGCACGTGGAGTTCGTGGCGGAGCTGAGCGTCAATGCCACCAAGGTGTGCCGCGGGGCAGGGCGGCGCGCCATGGGGCTGGGCTGGGGCGGGTGGATGCAAGACTGGCGAAGGAAGGGTGCACACCGAACCTCTGCAGCCCTGCGCTAATGCGGATTGCAGGCAAGCAAAGCGTGCGTGGCAAGCCCTGCCGCTCGCCCTCTCACTTGCGCGCCGCTTCCACCCTCCCCACCCCCTCCCACCTGCAGGAGTTGGCCATTGAGAACAACATCAAGGCCATCACCGCCACCTGGGCGGCGCTGGGCCTGGACATGGCCGAGTACAAGTCCACCTTTAAGCTGCGCAGCACCGAGGAGATCTTCACCAGCCTGGAGGAGAACATCGTGACGCTGAGCACCATGAAGGCCTCCAAGTACTTCATCGTGTTCGAGAAAGACATCGCCTACTGGGAGAAGACGCTGAGCCACATCTCCGAGACGATTGAGATCATCCTGCAGGTGCGGGGGCCGGGCCGCGGTGCTGGGCTGGGGTGAGATTGAGGGGCCGCTCCCCGCGTGGTTGAGGGCCGCGGGGGGGGGGGGCGTCTCGGAGTGAAGATGGAAGGAGTGGGAAGGAACGATGCATAAGGTCGTAAACAGCGCAGCAACAACGTGGCTTGCCGCCGCGCGTACCGCTTCGTACCCCTGCAGGTGCAACGCAACTGGATGTACCTGGAGAACATCTTCATCGGCAGCGAGGACATCCGCAAGCAGCTGCCGCAGGAGAGCCAGATGTTCGACGCGGTGCACAATAACTTCATGCGCCTCATGAAGCAGCTCAACACCACCGGCAACTGCCTCAAGGCTTGCACCGCGCAGGGCTTGCTGGAGTCCTTCCAGGTGCGCGCACCCTGCGCCCAGCGCCCTGCGCCTGCGCCTTCAGCCTGCACTTACATGCGTACGCCACCGACCGCACTTTACCATCCTTGCGCCGTACGCACTGGCGCGGATCCCCTGCACGCCTCCCTCTTCCCCTCAAGCTCTCAACCTGAATCAGCCCGACTTAACACCCACCCGCCCTGCCGTCACCGCACTCCCCCTCTCTCCCCGCAACAGGACATGAACAATAAGCTGGAGCGCATCCAGAAGTCGCTGGACAACTACCTGGAGAACAAGCGCCAGCAGTTCCCGCGCTTCTACTTCCTTTCCTCCGACGACCTGCTGGAGATTCTGGGCCAGGCCAAGGACCCACTCAACGTGCAGCCGCACCTCAAGAAGTGCTTCGAGGGTGCGTCTGGACATACCTGTTTTGCATCCTGCGTGATTCTAGCAACCTGCCTTCTGTCACCCTGCACGTGTGGTCGGAAGACCAGGGGTACCAATCACTCGCACCTCCCACCTCACTCCCGCCCTGCAACATGTGTGTAATTGCATAACAACGCAGGCATCAAGAAGCTGGACATGCATCTGCCTGGCGAGGACCGCAAGCAGACCGTCAGCGTGGGCATCACCTCGCCCGACGGCGAGTACCTGCCCTTCGCGAGCCCCGTCATCACCGAGGGCCGGCCCGAGGAGTGGCTCAACCGCGTGGAGGACGCCATGTTCCTCACCACCAAGAAGCACCTGTACAAGGTGCTGGAGGAGTCCAAGGGTGAGCGAGGCGGACGACTGAGAGGGAGAGGGAGACGGACAGGGAGAGGGAGCGGGAGAGGCGTGGCGGGAGGCGTGGTGGGCAGGGAATGTTGGCTCGTGAAATTCCGCCTTAAGGACGCTGCGGTGGCGTCAGGGAGTGGTGAGGGCATAGCTGCCGACTTCTGCTCTTGCCTCCCGGTGGCTGACGTCCGCCCCTACCCCGCCTTGCCTTATTTCTATCCCTCTCACTTCCCAATTCGTAACCCGCAGCGCAAAAGAAGGAGAAGTGGGTCAAGGAGAACCAGGGCCAGATGATCATCACCGCGGGCCAGATCGTGTGGACGCACGAGTGCGAGAAGGCGCTGGCGGATGCGGACGGCGCGCGCAAGAACCTGAAGCTGCTGAAGAAGAAGTGGATCAGCTACCTGAACAAGCTCACGGCCGTCACGCGCTCCAAGCTCAACAAGATCGAGCGCAACAAGGTGGTGTCGCTCATCACCATCGAGGTGCACGCGCGCGACGTGATTGAGAAGCTGGGCAAGTCCAACTGCTCGTCCACCAACGACTTCGAGTGGGTCAGCCAGCTACGCTTCTACTGGGACCGCGAGAAGAACGACTGCATCGTGAAGCAGGTACTGTCGGTGTTCTACTACGGCTACGAATACCAGGGCAACAACGGCCGCCTGGTCATCACGCCGCTCACCGACCGCTGCTACATGACGCTGGGCGCGGCCATGTTCACGCGCCGCGGCGGCAACCCGCTGGGCCCCGCCGGGACCGGCAAGACGGAGACGGTCAAGGACTTTGGCAAGGCGCTGGCGCGCTACGTGATCGTGTTCAACTGCTCCGACGGCGTGGACTACAAGATGACGGGCAAGATGTTCAGCGGCCTGGCGCAGACGGGCGCGTGGGCGTGCCTGGACGAGTTCAACCGCATCGAGGTGGAGGTGCTATCGGTGGTGGCTACCCAGATTGCGGCAGTCATGCAGGTGCGCGCTGGTGGGGCTGGTGCGCCTGATGCGCGGTTGGTGGGGCTATGTGCGGCGAAGCGGCAAGGGCACATCGCGGCGCCGCGCGGCTGCCACTCTCCTGCCGGCCCCAGTACTCAACCTTTCGTCTCTCCTCAAACCGTCATTGCTAACCCTTTCGCTTCTTCCTCTCTTATTGCACGCAGGCCATCAAGGAGTCCAGGAAGCGCTTCCTGTTCCTGGGCCAGGAGATCCGCCTCAACCCTTCGTGCGGCATCTTCGTGACCATGAACCCCGGCTACGCCGGCCGCTCCGAGCTGCCCGACAACCTCAAGGTGCGTCACAGGGTCTTAATGGGCCTACAAATGTCTTGGTTTTACACCAAAGTGGCAATCCAATCACCGCGACTAACTTTTGCATATGTCAATCCCCAACCCAAACCTGCCGGCTGCTCCCTTTCGCCCCACACGCGCCCCACAGGCCATGCTGCGCCCCGTGTCCATGATGGTGCCCGACTTCACGCTGATTGCGGAGATCATGATGTTCAGCGAGGGCTTCTCCTCCGCCAAGGTGCTGGCCAAAAAGATGATTGCCATCATGGAGCTGTCGCAGCAGCAGCTGTCCAAGCAGGACCACTACGACTACGGCCTGCGGTGCGTTCATGCGTGCTATTGTTTAATTCCACCCCAGCGTCCTCAGATGCTGTTCGCCTTGCAGTCCGCATCTTGCCCAACGACTTCTACACCACATGCTGTCGCCCGGCGCCTAGGGTTCTATACACACGCACAACGCCGCAACCTACCGCCCCCCCCTTTGGTTTATGCAACAAACTACCCCACTCCGCCTCCCACAACAGCTCGTTCGTAATCCCCATCGCGCGCGCCGCCGGCTCGCTGAAGCGGCTGGACCCGGAGGGCAGCGAGGAGGTCATCCTGTACCGCACCATGCTGGACCTCATCAAGCCCAAGCTGGTGTACCTGGACCTGCCGCTTTTCATGGCGCTGCTGTCCGACCTGTTCCCGGGTGTGGAGCTGCCGCCCGCGGACGGTGGCTCGCTGCGCCGCGCCATCGAGGCGGAGCTGCGCGAGGCCAACCTCCAAGTGCGGCGGGGCTGCCAGCAGGGTGTGGGGGAGGACATGAAGGAGGAAGAAGGGAAACGGGAGGAAAAGGGGAGGAAAAAGAGAGGTACGGGGAATGGGGGAAGGGGAACGCGGCAGGAAGACGCGGAAGGACTGGGGTGGGAGGTATAACAAGCAAGCGACACTGCCTGGCGGAAGACATATATGTGTGGCGGCTGAGTCACGCCACTACTGCCCTTGCCTGCCTACGTCACAACGCAGATCGTGCCCGAGTTCGTGACCAAGATTATCCAGGTCTTTGACTGCAAGGTGGCGCGCCACGGCAACATGATCGTGGGCCGCACCGGCTCCGGCAAGTCAGAGGCCTGGAAGTGCCTACAGCGCGCGCTGGGCCGCCTGCGCAAGGAGGAGCCCGAGGACGACCGTTACCAGAAGGTACGTTTGTGCAAGGCAGCTTGCGGGCCAGATACCCTTGCTTCCCAGAGTATAAACCCAGCAAACCACGGGGTCACACACGCATACCCTCAAACCCCGCAACTAACCCTGTCACTCGCCCTTTAAACAGGTGCACGTGCACACCATTAACCCGCTGGCGCTGTCCAACGACGAGCTGTACGGCTGCTTCGAGGCCGCCACGCACGAGTGGCAGGACGGCGTGCTGGCGCGCATCATGCGCACCGTGTGCAAGGATGAGAGCCACGACCAGAAGTGGATCCTGTTCGACGGCCCCGTGGACACGCTGTGGATCGAGTCCATGAACACTACGCTGGACGACAACAAGCTGCTCACGCTGCTGTCGGGTGCGTGGGCGGGCGCGTTCCAACTTCAACCCTCCTGTCTCCTGCTCATGCAATGCTTAAACTACTCCAATAGCCGCCAGCCAACCCCTTGCGAATGCTCCATGGCATACCGTATCCCCTGGCCATCGCAGGCGAGCGCATTGCCATGACGACGGCCGTGTCGCTGCTGTTCGAGGTGGAGGACCTTAGCCAGGCCTCGCCCGCCACGGTGTCGCGCGCGGGCATGATCTACCTCAACGTGGAGGACCTGGGCTGGCGCCCCTTCATCACCAGCTGGCTGGCCGCCAAGCAGGCCGCACCCGGCGCCGACGCTGCCATCATCGACCAGGTGCGCTGCTTGGCCTCGTCCACCATTCGAAGCTCACTGCTTGCTTGCAACATGACTGCAGCAGCAATGCGTTGCCGCTTCACGTCAGTGCTGGTCCCACGCGGCCGTCCGTAGTGATGCCCCACGCAAACAATGAATGCCTAACGCAGGTGTCCAAGCTGGTGGATAAGTACATGGAGGCGGCGCTGGAGCACAAGCGCCTGCACTGCCGCGAGCTGGTGCCCACGGACCGCCTGTCGTGTGTGCGCGCCTTCACGCGCCTGTGGGATGCGCTGGCCGTGCCCGAGAACGGCGTGGGCACCATGCCCGTGGACGAGTCCGCCGGCCCGCCCGGTGGCAAGGCCGCCGCGGCGGCGGCGGCGGCCGCGGCCGCGGCCGCGGCCGCCGCCGCCCCTGCTGACGAGAGCGGCGGCGGCTCGGGCGGCAACCTGGTGGAGATGTGGTTCCTGTTCTGCCTCATCTGGGGCATTGGCGGCCCGTTGGACGAGGACGGCCGCAAGAAGTTCGACGCGTTCATGCGCGAGATGGACACGCGCTACCCCAGTTCCGACACGGTGTTCGAGTACTTCGTGGAGCCTAAGACCAAGAGCTGGCTGGCATGGGAGAGCAAGCTCACGGGCGCGTTCAAGCCCGCCATGGACCAGCCCTTCTTCAAGATCCTGGTTCCCACGGTGGACACCGTGCGCAACCGCTTCGTGGGCTCGGCGCTGGTGCGCGTGTCGCAGCACACGCTCATCGTGGGCAACGTGGGCGTGGGCAAGACCATGATCGTGGGCTCGCTGCTGGAGGGCCTGCCCGGCGACCGCATGAGCTCCATGACCATCAACTTCTCCGCGCAGACCAGCTCCAACAGCCTGCAGGACACCATCGAAGGCAAGCTGGAGAAGCGGACAAAGGGCGTGTTCGCGCCCGCAGGCGGCAAGCGCCTGGTGTGCTTCATCGATGACCTAAACATGCCGCAAAAGTCCAAGTTCGGCTTCATCCCGCCGCTGGAGCTGCTCAAGCTGTGGGTGGACAACGGCTTCTGGTACGACCGCGCCAAGTGCGAGGTCAAGCACATCAAGGACATGCAGCTGCTGGCCGCCATGGCGCCGCCCGGCGGCGGCCGCAACGCCTTCTCGCAGCGCGTGCAGGCCTGCTTCGCCACGCTCAACGTGACCGCGCCCAACGACAACCAGCTCAAGCGCATCTTCGGCACCATCCTCAACGCCAAGCTGGCGGACTTTGACGACGAGGTGAAGCCGCTGTCGGAGCCCATCACCATGGCCACCATCGGCATTTACCGCGCCGTGTCCAAGGAGCTGCTGCCCACACCCTCCAAGTCGCACTACCTGTTCAACACGCGCGACCTCGCCAAGATCATCCAGGGAATGATGCAGGTGCGCGGGCAGGGGCGGGGACTTAGTCCATTCCGGTTCTCAATTCGGGGGTTGGAACGGGGCAGGGACGTGTGAGGGGACGTGTGAGATGAAGAAAGCGTAAAGAAAGGAAGAGAGACGTTACAATGCTACACAGGGAGTTACATGGGATGACCGCAACAGGGCAGCGTAGCTGCCGGCTGGGTGGGGGAGGGCAAAAGCGCAACAAGAAAACGTGGTGTGCGGGGCGCTAAACCCTGGCTCCCTGCCCGCCACCCGTTCCTCACCCGCGCAGGCCACCAAGGCGTTCTACAACAGCAAGGAGGAGGTGCTGCAGCTGTGGTGCCACGAGTGCATGCGCATCATCGCCGACCGCATGTGGGACCACGCCGACAAGGAGTGGCTGGTGCGCCAGCTGGATGAGAAGCTAGGCACCACCTTCAGCACCTCGTTTGGCACGCTGTTCGAGGCGTACAACGAGACCGTGCCGCCCTTCGTCACCTTCATGCGCCAGGTGCGCGCCTGCTGCTGCTACCGTACCTGCCCTCTCCAGGCCCCTTCTTCCCCTTGCCCTGCAGCAGCACTCGCATCCCCGACCGCGCTAATCCCTCCTGACACCAACCGCATCCACCAAGCCCAAACACATCTATTACCCACAAGTCTCATCCTAAATATACCGCCTCCTCTCCTCCACCGCCAAAACAAACCCCAGAACGTGGACGTGCCGGTGTACGAGGCGGTGCGCGACATGAACGGCCTGAAGGACCTGCTGACCGAGAAGTTGGAGGACTACGCGCTGGAGCCCGGCCACAGCGCCATGGACCTGGTGCTGTTCCGCGACGCGCTCAGCCACGTGTGCCGCATCCACCGCATCCTGGGCCAGCCGCGCGGCAACGCGCTGCTGGTGGGCGTGGGCGGCTCCGGCCGCAAGAGCCTGGCGCGGCTGGCGGCGTTCGTGGCGGAGCTCAAGTGCTTCACCATCGAGATCACCAAGAACTACCGGCAGACGGAGTTCCGGGAGGACCTCAAGGGCCTGTACCGCCAGGCGGGCGTCGCCAACAAGCCCACCGTGTTCCTATTCGACGAGACGCAGGTGCGACCATGCGCCTATGTGGCGGGGTTGGGTTGCGGGGCCGGGTTTGCGGCCCACGAAACCGGAAAGTGTGTGGTGGGCAGGCGGCGTTGATGTGCGGACGGTAGCATACTGCTTGACGAGTCAGCATAGTTTTATGCTGACACCTTGCGCATCGCCCTTTACCTCGCGTGTCTCACAGATTGTGTTCGAGACGTTCCTGGAGGACGTGAACAACATCCTGACCAGCGGCGAGGTGCCCAACCTTTACCCCAAGGTGCGGTTGCGGCTTGTATATGACGCAGCCTGGGGGCCTGCCTATTTACTCAAATCCTCACGCGACCAAAGTTGCACGCACGCACACAGCAATGATGTTAGTCCATCCCTGACCGTTACCTTTGATCATCACCACACGCAGGACGAGCTGGGCAGCGTGCTGGACGAGCTGCGCCCCGCCGCCAAGGCCGCGGGCGCGGGCGAGACGGCGGACGCGCTGTACGCCTTCCTGCTGGAACGCGTGCGCACCAACCTGCACGTGGTGCTGTGCCTCAGCCCCGTGGGCGAGGCCTTCCGTGAGCGCTGCCGCATGTTTCCCGGCCTGGTCAACTGCACCACCATCGACTGGTGCGTGTGTGCTTCTCAGTCGCCTCTCCAGCAGCAGCTTCGGGCCCTGCTTTGATCCTGCATGCACCACCCAGTCGCTTGCGCCCGGTGCTTGGGGTCATAATACTGTCCTTTGCGCTCCTGCTTCGCCTTTGCCTCATCCGCGGCGCCCACCCGCCCGCGCAGGTTCACGGAGTGGCCGGCGGACGCGCTGTTCGAGGTGGCCCAGAAGCAGCTGATGGAGGTCGACCTGGGCAGCGCCGAGGTCAAGACCGCCGTCTGCAAGGTGCGTGCTCGGGGGCCGCAGGCCCGCAGCCTGGGTCTATACTATTGGGTCTGATGCGCCAAGGGGCAGGGAGCCAGGCCTCATGTGCAAAAGTCCTACACGTCCTCAATCACGCGCTAAGGCGGAGCGCCGTGCTCCATACTTGGCATGGCGTTTCGTTTATTTTACCTTCACCACGCCCCGCCCCGCCCCGCACCACGCGCCCCGCCCCCCGCCGCACAGGTGTTCGTGACTGCCCACCAGTCGGTGGAGAACACCAGCACCAAGATGTTCGCTGCGCTCAAGCGCCGCAACTACGTCACGCCCACCAACTACCTGGAGACGGTGCGCGGCTACAAGGTGCTGCTGGCGGAGAAGCGCACCGAGCTGGGCGAGAAGGCCGCCAAGCTGCAGGGCGGCCTGCACAAGCTGGACGAGACGTCGGTGCAGGTGGCGGCCATGAAGAAGGTGCGTGTGGCGGGGGTGGGAGCGGGAGGCTGGGGAAAGGGAAGGGAAGGGAAGGGAAGGGCTGTCCACATGAAAAGGTTGGCATCCAGGCTCGGGTGTTTGCGTTCAGCAACATCCTGCGTGCCGCTCACAACGGTGTTTTGACTTGCGCTACTTTGCAACACGCAGGTGGCGGAGGAGAAGAAGGTGGTGGTGGCGCAGGCCAAGGCCGACTGCGAGGAGCTGCTGGTGGAGATTGTGCAGGACAAGCGCGTGGCGGACGAGCAGGAGAAGCAGGTGGGTCTCGAGCCAGCGCCCTGTGCCGTGTCCACAAATATGGCCTTGCAAACCCAGGCCCAGCCACATGCACTGCCGCACCGCCGCTCTCGTGCAGCCCCTCTGCTCGCTTGCCTCGCTGCTTTTCTGCCGCTACCGCACCACTCCCCTGCCGCGTGCTTGGCTCGCTCTAAACCTGCATGTCCACACGCCGCAACCGAACCCGGTCCACAACACAGGTGAACGCGGAGGCCCAGAAGATCGGCAAGGAGGCGGAGGAGGCGAACATCATCGCCGCTCAGGTGCAGCAGGAGCTGGACAAGGCGCTGCCGGCGCTGCGCGAGGCGGAGGCGGCCCTGGACGTGCTGACAAAGAAGGACATGTCGGAGCTCAAGGCCTACGCCAAGCCGCCCGAGAAGGTGGAGATGACGCTCAACGCCGTGCTCACAGGTGCGCAGCCCTTCCTACTCGTTGTGCTGACCGTCTGCTATCCAACACGCTACGTTCCCCCTTCAGCTCGGTTTGCCCCCCCCTGCATACCCCACGCCAACATTTCCTTCCCCTCATCCTGCCCACGCTAACCACCCACCCCGCAGTGCTGCGCCGGCCGCCCAACTGGGACGAGGCCAAGAAGCGCCTGGCCGACGCCAACTTCATGCAGTCGCTCAAGGAGTTCGACAAGGACAAGCTGGACGACTCGCTGCTCAAAAAGATCGGCAAGTTCACCGCTAACCCCGACTTCACCTATGAGAAGATCAACACCGTGTCGGCGGCCGCCAGCGGCATGTGCAAGTGGGTCCACGCCATGGAGACGTACGGCTACGTGGCCAAGGACGTGGCGCCCAAGCGCGCCAAGCTCAAGAGCGCGCAGGACACGCTGGCCAAGAAGCAGGCGGCGCTGGCGCTGGCGCAGGAGCAGCTGGCGGTGGTGCTGGCCAAGGTGCAGGCGCTCAAGGACAAGTGAGTGGCAGTAGTGGTGGGGCGGGGTGGGCGGGAGGGGGGATGGCTGGCCGGTTGCCTGGATGGCTGGCACGGCTGCGGTGCGTAGTGATGGGGCATTTTAGCTGGCGGTGATGCAAGGTGGGCCTGCGGGCCCCAACCTTCCGTTGTCTGCACACTGCCAACGCAACCACCAAGCACCGCCACCACCACACACCCGCCTCATCACCCCCCCCCCCCCGCTGTGTCCCTGCGGCGCAGGTACGACACCTCCATCGCGCGCAAGCAGGCGCTGGAGGAGGAGCTGGCGGACCTGGAGGGCAAGCTGGAGCGCGCAGAGAAGCTGGTGACGGGCCTGGCGGGCGAGCGCGTGCGCTGGGAGGCGTCCATCTCCGAGTACAACACCGCTCTGAGTTGCCTGCCCGGTGACGTGGTGGTGGCGGCGGCGTTCATGAGCTACGCCGGCCCCTTCCCGTCCGAGTACCGCGACGAGCTGGTCAAGCACACCTGGCTGCCGCAGGTGGGTGGCGGCGACACCGGCTGCTGTCCGGTGCTGAGCGGGAAGGAGGGGTGGCTGGCGCTTGGGCTGGTTGTGCTTCTGACAACTTGGGGGTTACACCGCGCCTCAGCGCTGGTGGGCGTAGGCTAGCGAGCAGCGCCCCTGCTGGCTGTTTGCATGATTCGCAACGCTAACGCACTTGCATCCCCCCGCCCACTCCCCCGCCATCAAACCGGTGCACAGGTCAAGGCGCTCAGCATCCCTGCCTCCGAGCACTTTGACTTTGCGCTGTTCCTGGCCAACCCGGCCATGGTGCGCGACTGGAACATCCAGGGCCTGCCCTCCGACTCCTTCTCCACCGAGAACGGCGTCATGGTCACGCGTGGCCGCCGCTGGCCGCTCATGATTGACCCCCAGGTGGGTACGCGGGGCTGTCGCTGGCCTTGATGGAGAATGGTGTTGTGTTGTGCTTTGTGCACGTGCTTCAGTGTCCTGGAACTCAACGCCGCTGCTGTGTGGGTTACTACGCTGCAGGGCCAAGCCAACAAGTGGATCCATAACATGGAGGGCCGTGGCGGGCGGCTCAAGGTGCTGAACCTGCAGATGAGCGACATGGCGCGCCAGGTTGAGAACGCCATCCAGTTCGGGCAGCCGGTGCTCATGCAGGACATCCTGCAGGTGCGTGTGCGCGGCGGGCGGGCTGATAAGTACGAGGGGGCACGCGGGGGCTGACCAGAATCAAGTGGCGGGAGCGGGGCAGGCAGCGGGAAGCCAGTGCATGCAGCAGGACAGGGCTCTTTCCCCCTTCACTCCTCCCCACGCCCCCACCGCGCCCTGCTTCCTTCCCAAACACCACCACAACCACCCGCAGGAGATTGACCCCATCCTGGAGCCGGTGCTGGCCAAGTCCTTCATCAAGCGCGGCAACCAGACGCTCATCAAACTGGGCGACAAGGAGGTGGACTACAACTTTGACTTCCGCCTCTACCTCACCACCAAGCTGGCCAACCCGCTGTACACGCCCGAGATTTCCACCAAGGTCATGATCGTCAACTTTGCGGTCAAGGAGCAGGGCCTGGAGGCGCAGCTGCTGGCCACGGTGGTCAAGAACGAGCGGCCCGACCTGGACAAGCAGAAGAACGACCTGGTGGTCAAGGTGGCGGCGGGCAAGCGCACGCAGGCGGAGCTGGAGGACACCATCCTGCACCTGCTGTCCACGGCCACGGGCTCGCTGCTGGACAACGTCACGCTCATCAACACGCTGGACCAGTCCAAGACCACCTGGGAGGAGGTCAACGCGTCGCTGGCGGTGGCGGAGGAGACGCAGAAGAAGATCGAGGCGGCCAGCCAGCAGTACCGGCCCTGCTCCGTGCGCGCCTCGGTGCTGTACTTCGTGCTCAACGACCTGTCCACCATTGACCCAATGTACCAGTTCTCGCTGGACGCCTATAACGACCTGTTCCTGCTGTCCATCAAGAACAGCCCCAAAAACGACAACCTGGCGGAGCGCATCAAGTCGCTCAACGACTTCCACACCTACGCCGTGTACAAGTACACCTCGCGCGGCCTGTTTGAGCGGCACAAGCTGCTGCTGTCGCTGCAGATGTGCGTGTGCATCCTGCAGACCGCCAACCAGGTCAACACCGAGGAGTGGCAGTTCTTCCTGCGCGGCGGCACGGTGCTGGACCGCTCCTCGCAGTCCGACAACCCTTCCACGGAGTGGATCTCGGAGGAGGCCTGGGACAACATCACCGAGCTGGACGCGCTGCCCAACTTCAAGGGTGTCGTCTCCAGCTTCGAGTCCAACCTGGGCGAGTGGGAGGCGTGGTACCGCAAGGGCGACCCGGAGGCCTCGGAGCTGCCTGCGGAGTGGGAGTCCAAGTGCAACGAGCTGCAGCGGCTCATCCTGGTGCGCTGCCTGCGCCCCGACCGCGTCATCTTCGCCGCCACCACCTACGTGTCCAACGCGCTGGGTCGCAAGTACGTGGAGCCGCCCGTGCTGGACCTGGCTGAGACGCTCAAGGACAGCACGGCGCTGTCGCCGCTCATCTTTGTACTGTCGGCGGGCGTGGACCCCACCGACAACCTGCGCAAGCTGGCGGCGGAGAAGGGCATGAACAGCAAGTGCGTGATTAGTGGAGGGGGTCGTGCTGGGGCGTTCACGGGCATGGGGAGCTGCAATGGGGTGGTTTGTACCGCGGCGTGCAGGGCGACTGGGTGCGTGAAGACTTGAAATAGTACTCAGGGGTATGGAGTGTGTGTGCTGGGATCGGTGTGAGCGCATGTTGCTAACAATATGCTGGCATTATACCCTTCCGCTGTGTCTCTTCCCTCCACTTTGTGTCCCTCCCATCAGATTCTTCACCGTGGCTCTGGGCCAGGGCCAGGCGCCCACCGCCACGCGCCTCATTGAGGACGGCCTGCGTGAGGGCAACTGGGTGTTCCTCGCCAACTGCCATCTCATGACCTCGTGGCTGCCCACGCTGGACAAAATCATCGAGGGCTTTGAGACCAAGCAGCCGCACGAGAACTTCCGGCTGTGGCTGTCCTCCAACCCGTCACCGTCGTTCCCCATCGCCATCCTGCAGCGCGGCATCAAGATGACCACGGAGCCGCCCAAGGGCCTGCGCGCCAACCTGCTGCGCCTGTACAACAGCATCTCGGACGGCAGCTACGCGCAGTGCAAGACGCAGATCAAGTACCAGAAGCTGCTGTTCGCGCTTACCTACTTCCACTCCGTGCTGCTGGAGCGGCGCAAGTTCCGCACGCTGGGCTTCAACATCCCCTACGACTTCAACGACACCGACTTCTCCGTGTCAGACGACCTGCTCAAGTCTTACCTGGACTCCTACGAGCAGACGCCCTGGGACGCGCTCAAGTACCTCATCGCCGAGGCCAACTACGGTGGCCGTGTCACCGACGAGCTGGACCGCCGTGTGCTGGCCTCCTACCTCAACAAGTTCTACTGCGAGGACGCGCTGGCGGTGCCCGGCTACCTGCTGTCGCCGCTGCCGACATACTACGTCCCGGAGAACGGCCCGCTGCAGAGCTTCAAGGACTACATCCTGACGCTGCCCGCCGGCGACCGGCCCGAGGCGTTCGGCCAGCACCCCAACGCGGAGATCAGCTACCTCATCGAGGACAGCAAGGTGCTGCTGGACTCGCTGCTGAGCCTGCAGCCGCGCACCGAGGGAGCGGCCGGTGGCTCGGGCAGCCGGCGTGAGGACGTGGTCATGGCCATCGCGACCGACCTGCTGGACCAGGTGCCGCAGCCGTTCAACCTGGAGGAGGTGATGAAGGCCAAGGCGGACGACCCGTCGGCGCTGCACGTGGTGCTGTTCCAGGAGGTGGAGCGCTACAATGCGCTGCTGGTGGCGGTGCGGCGCAGCTGCGTGGAGCTGCAGCGTGGCATCAAGGGCCTGGTGGTCATGTCCGCGGACCTGGACCTCATCTTCGAGTCGCTGTACGCGGCCAAGGTGCCGGCCGCCTGGCTCAAGACCTACCCCTCGCTCAAGCCGCTGGGCCCCTGGACGCGCGACTTGCTGCAGCGCATCGAGCAGCTGGCGACCTGGGTGGAGGAGACCTACCCGCGCGTGTACTGGCTGTCGGGCTTTACCTACCCCACCGGCTTCCTCACGGCGGTGCTGCAGACCACCGCGCGCAAGGCGTCGGTGCCCATCGACACATTGTCCTTTGAGTTCAGCATTATCAACCTGGACGAGCGTGAAATCAACGCGCCGCCCAAGGAGGGCGTGTACATCAAGGGCCTGTTCCTGGAGGGTGAGTGCTGGCCTGTGTAGGCTGTGAGGGCCCGGGATATTGTACTGCATTGGGCCGTGGTGGCGTGGGACCCCACAGGCTGTAGAATGGGGCAAGAGGCACAGAACGAGAGTGACCCAGGAAACGTGCGAGTGCGTACATGCTTGCTCACCTGCTTCCTTCTTTCCTTGCTCACCGCTCCTTGCTTCAGGTGCTGGGTGGGACTTCGAGAACGGCTGCCTGTGCGAGCCCAACCCCATGGAGCTCATTGTGCCCATGCCCATCCTGCTGTTCCGCCCGGTGGAGAACAAGAAGCGCACGGCCAAGGGCATCTACACCTGCCCGCTGTACCTGTACCCGCTGCGCACGGGCACGCGCGAGCGCCCGTCGTTCATGATCAACGTGGACCTGCGCTCGGGCAGCGCCGACCCCGACCACTGGATCATGCGCGGCACGGCGCTGCTGCTGTCGTTGGCGACGTAAGGGAGTAGGCCCCAGATTGTGGGATGGTTTGATGTGGCAGCTGCAGAGGCGGGCGTGCAGAGAGCGAGGATAGGGATGTGCCCAGGGCACTCTGGCTGACCGAGTCCTGATTGACCGCCTTATGTCCAGAGGGTTGCCCACGTGCCCACGTGCAAATGCTTGAAAACCCGTATGTGTAGAGGCACTGTAGACTGGTGTGAGACCAACCGTGGCGGCAGCTACTGTTGACAGCAGCTACTGTTGGCGGCAGCTACTTTTGACGGCAACTACTGGCGGTGTGTATAGTGATCCACCCTGTCCATCGAGGGCTTGGCCTGTCGCGGATGTGCCCTGCGCACGCCTACTACTGATGTCATGACAGATACCTGTGATGATGCGCTGACCCATGCAAGCAAAGGCTAGCGCAGCTCATGCTTGCTTGCCGCTATGCTCTGTTCACAAGGTCAGGTGTAATGACTAACTAACGAGCAGGACGGTAACTCTGCAAGAGACGTTGCATTTGATGGCATGACCACGCCATGGACAATCCCCTTGACGGAACCCTTTCATCCCCTGCTTTCATCCTTACCAGCTGCCGTCAGGGACTTGCCGCGTAATTGCGGGACTCTGTTTGTCGATGCCAGGCGTTCATGCCACAATATGTTCTGGATCGCCAGCTACCGCTGCCAAAGCATGTGCTTGCTGGTGTCAGCAGCCCATTCGCCACTAACGCATCACTGGTTACAGCCAGTGCTCTTATCTTAAACAAACCCGCAAATCCGGCGATTGCGGCAGGGGGGGGGGGTAGAAACCAAATCGCCAGACCCCATGCCCCGAAACCCCCCAGGACCCCCTTGGGAGGGACGACCGAGTCCCCCCTGGACAAAACCGTCTCAAAAAGGGGGTTATACCCCTCCATTTAATACCAAAGCGGTGCCAATCGACTCCTCTTAACGCGCTCTATAAATCCATGTCATCTGCGGGCCTGTCCCGCAACTTCGACACGCGCGGGATTCCATCCATTGAAATTCCCGCCCCACCCCCCACCACGTAAACGGACCCGTATCCACTCTCGAATCCATCACCGGTTGTATAGATGCTATATTGACACCTGATTGGGGGTTATCAGGCCGTTATGGGCCTCAAGTCCCTCGCCAGCCAGTGCGCATGTGTCAATGTGTGGGACATGTGCCGACATGTCCACGTCCAGGCGTCAAGTTGGACCTTCCCAGGGTGTAATTGTGCGAGGCGTGGCACCAAATGCATCTATATACCACATACTGCTGCGTTTGTGCCCCGTAAGACTGAGTTAGGGCATGTTGGGGCTCCTCCCGAAATCCCTGAGGTCAGGCTCCCGAAACCCCACGGACCCCCGGGGGGGACGACCGACCGTCAACTTTGGGGGCCCAGAACTTCCTCACCAGACACCCCCTGAAAAAACTAAAAGCACGTGCGTTATTATTTCGTTGAGCTCTATCGTTTTAGAGCATGGGGTAGGAAACTTTGTTTTCTACCCCCCCCCCCCTGATTGCGGAAACCTGTTCCCTTGCATCATCGACGGGTTTGGCACAGCCAGTCTGCGCTGACACGGCTCCTGGCACCCCCATTTCTACGTTTTTTGGGAGGGAGGGTCGGGGACGTAGCCCCCCCAGAAAAGTTTTAGCGTAGACGTTTTCAGGCCAATCTGGGGGTCAACCTACGCTGCCCGCCCTTCTAAGATACGAGCTCTGGTTACAGCGCGCCAGGCCGCCAGCTACATCCTTTGCCTCTGCCCCAAGCTGCTTGGCGGGTCCGGGAATTAGCTCTTGACACAACGGGACTATCCGGGGCCGCCCACTGCTTTGATCTGATCGTGTATGACCTCCAGGCCCAAACATGTGCTGGTGTCAGCACCCCTGGGTGTCAGAGTGCAACACCGGCATTTTGGCCGGCATGGCGAAGTCCTCCTCTCAGCCTCCAGCAGCTGACGCAGGTAGTCCTGCCCCGATCCGCGAACCCCACATACAGTGACATAGTAGGACTTAAAGGTTTAGTGCAGTGCAGATCCCCCTCTCCTCAACTGGGCCACCGACTGCCCAGCATAACCACCACGACATTTTGTCCCACGACCCTACCCATGGCGATGTTGCGGCGAACGCTCCTGCGAAGGTGCACGGTCAAGAGACATGATTCTAGTTGTACTCATGTATCGTGACGCGGTCCCGGCAAGCCCAAAGTCGGGCGGCGGTCGAGCACAGATTACGCGTGGGCGAAGTACAGGTTTGTTCAACGCTACCCGTGCCGCTTAATGCCTGGCATAGCAAATGTTGCCTCCCACTTATCGAGGCTGCCAATTAACCATTTTGTCGGTGTCGTAAATGAGTGTCGCCCAAATGTCGATTTCCTATAGCCTTCCTCCTCGGATTCGTATTCCATATTGTCGGCTTTAATACTGAGACCGAGTAGTATAGATTCGGTTTGCTGCTGACACTCACCAGTTCTGCGAGCCAGCCTGCGAGTTCTTTTCGTGACTCTGCTTACAGCCTTGAACTTCCGCTAATTTTGTCATTGAGAATGCTTCATTATAAAGCTAAGAACGACGACTATCAATGAGCCTTGCGGGCAGCGACGCCGGAGCTCCGACGCTGACAAAAATGGCGTCCAGGGGCCGAGGCATCAGCCCCGGTGCCAGCCGGGTAGTTGCTATCATGCTTGTGGCTCTAGCAGCACGGTTCACGATGCTGGTCCGGGCTCAGGAAGGAGCGGCAGGAGGCATGCGAAGTGTCACGAACGCGCAAGAGCTCGCAGCGGCGTTCATAGACAACAGCATCAGTACAATCGTTCCGACGGCTGACATGGTGCGTTTAGTATTTGTATGCACCCGCGTACGGAGAATGTTGAAGGGGGCGGGGAGACGGGTCCGAACGCGGGCGTGCCTTGAAGGCGTGGGTGGGACGCCCGCGTACCTTACCCCTCAGGGGCCTGAATCGCACTCGTTATTGAAGGTGCAAGTCTTGCTGTGCTTTACTTCACGCACCCGCCATGTAATGGTGAGATCGCTGCCGCGTACCGTTGTGTTGTCCGTGTGCAGGAAATGACGGAAGCATCCTGGGTTGGCCTAGGGCCCTTACCGGTGCTCGTGACACGTAACGTCACGCTGACCAGTCAACGCGACGACAACGCCACCTGGCCTGTCATCTCATTTGGTTTTGTGCCCGACAAGGTGCGCGCAGCTGCCACACGTCTCAACAACCGCCACTTCCACACTTCAAACAGACGGGCATGCCGTACATGAGCTTTGGATGACCGCACTTGTTAGTGTCCTTCGCCTGTTTGTCGTTTTTGTTTGTACAGTTGCAACTGCAGCCGGGCGTTTACTTCATCTGGACCAAGGTGCGTTCTGCACGGGAAAGGGCGGGTCTGGGCAGGGGCACCAACCCACAGCAGCAGCAGGCAGGAAGGGCACAGAGGTAGTTGCCGCAAGTGCGTGCTTGGATATCTTGTGGATTGTGGATACGTATACTGTATTCTCCGCATCTCTTTTTCATGCATACCTTGCCGACTTCTCATGCCACAATGCTTTCCCCGATTCTCTTGCTTCCTGCGCGGCTGCACAACATACGCCGCACAGATTGTCTGTCGGCGCACTCGCGAGGCCCCTCACTTCCTGGTGCGTGGAATGCTGCGGCGGCGGGTGATGGGCACGATGCATGCATGCCGCTGTTGCATGGGCTACAGGTGTACTGGGCGCTACGAGGGTGCTACGTAGCCCTACGTCTGCTGCCCGCTACCACCACTTACGTGCGAGCACATCTTTGCACACGCACGCATGCAGGCCCCGGGCCTTGACATGCTCCGTCCCACGCTGCCGGCGCCTTCTCCAAATTCCTCGCTGGAGGCGTACGCGCATGTGCAGTTCAATGACATGATGATTATGAACCGTGAGTGCCTAGTCATCACTGCGCAAGACTCAAAAAGTCAGACGACGTACCTCGTGTGACGCGTGTTTCATGCATGGCAACCGACTTCAGTTTGCCGGGGTAGATGCGTTGCTTGTTCGTCTGTTTAATGCGCCGGCAGTATTGGCTTGGGCGCAAACCAGTCCCGGGAGCCTCTTTAGACGGCCTCGTTCATTCACGGTTGCAGCCCCGTCGCCAACCTCTGACCTCTCAATGTCAGCAGCCCGTGGCTTGCCGCCGTTAACTTGTGCGGCCGCATTGCCTTGCTACATCCACAGGTGGATGCATCCCCGTAGAGCTTGCTATTACCATGGCGAACCAGGTGCTCTCCATCTCGTCTCGTCCCACCGTCGTCCCCGGCATGCAGCGCGCACGCACACAGATCGTCAACAACTGCACAGGCGTAAACAACACGGGGCTGCGGCCCACGCTGCAGTGCTTCCCCGTCACGAACTATTATGGCGATCTAGCGCTGTGAGTCCTGCTGCAAGAAGGCGTGCTGTGTGACAAGCAAGGACCATGCAGCATACGTTGGCAGGGAGCGGCAGCTATGTGGCTAGTATACTGCTGTGCTGGAAAGCTGCAGGCCCGGGCTAGCTGTCGCCTGCGCGCACGGATAGTTCTTGTTCTTATTGGCTTGTGTAGGTCAGCGTTAGCAATCCATAATATACCGTGGTGTCATCTTACTTGACATACAGCGACCTGCTGAGACTGAAGTGCCAGGGGCGCCCGCATTGCAACCGCACGCATACATGCAGGTACGGAGCCTACATCCCCACCACGTATGTTCCGCAGCGCTCCGGCTACATCGTGTACTGCAAGAACACGCCCGGACAGGTGCGTAGGGATGCAAGAGGAGTGCGTGCGCGGTCCTAGGGTGTACGTGTCCAGTCCTGCTACGGAGGCGACATATGGTTGCTGCCTCATAATATCCTATCATGCTCATTACTGGCCGCCGCGCCGCAGTGTGAGGACATGCTGGAGACCAGCTGCGTGACCACCCTCGGTCCCGTGGAGTGCTATTGGAAGACGTACGGCAAAGTGCGAGCGATCAGCAACTCCACAAACACGTCATCGCCCGCCGCCAACTCGGCAGTGGGCGGGAATAGCAGCAATGCGCTCGCCGCGTCGCCCCGGCCGGCAAACGGCACAGCAGTGGCGGCGGGGGCCGGCATCGGCACCGCCCAGCAACAAGGCGACACGTCGTCGTCCTCTTCGTCAGTTGTGCTGGGCGCAGTCCTGGGCGGCGTGCTGGGAGGTGCGCAGTATGCGTCACGGGATGGCGTGGTGTTGGCTTGCGCGGCCCTCGCTCTGTAGTCAGCTGGCGTGGACATACTTCGACGCATACACACGCACGTCGCCTGATATACCGTACACACACACCATGTTTGTTTGTTTTCGTTAACACACACTCACACGCCACACCAAGTCTTTCATAGTTCTCTCCCTTGTGATCTCTAACACACACCAACAGGCCTCGTGCTGCTGGGCGTAATGGTTGCTGCTGTGCTGCTGTGGAGGCGGCGGCGGGCTGGCGCGGCGGCTGCTGTAGCTGCCCAGCAAGCCGGCAAGGAGCAGTCGGGCGGCGATGGAAGGCACAGCCACATCGCCGAGGCCCTGAAGACCGACGACGGAAGTTGCAAGTGCGTTCTCACCGCAGCATCATGCATGGATGCATTTGTAGCTAGCCACGTATTGGATGGGGCCCGTCCCGGCCCATGCACCATCTTAGCTAGGTCCAGTAGCCCGTTCGCTCGCTCGTTATTACAAGTCCTACCTGCCGCTCGTGTCAGCAGCTGCTGCCTGTGCATTTGGCTTGCGCGCTGCAGCAACCATGGCGCGCCACCGCCACCGCATACTGCTGCTGCCCTGACAAGAGGCGCCAGCGGCCGGTCGCAGACCGCTGCCGGCAAGCCGACAGCTGCCAACAGCTTCAGCGCAAGAATAGCGGCGGCGCTGTCAGTGACGCTTGCTAAGCGCCAGCCGTCGTTGTCTCTGGCGTCTCCGGCGGCTGACGCAAACAATGCAGTGGACGCCTCCAGGTCAGTAGGTGTGGGTGCGCGTGGGTAATCTCCCAATCAACACAACCAGTTGTGCCGCTGTACGCATGGCGAGTGGGTGCGCTTGCGCTTGCGTGGCAGTTCACGGTCGGTTAAGTAAATGGTGAAAGGCGGGCCGGATGCTGTTGGTAATTTGGTGACAAACTCACTGTATTTTTCGTGATTGTGTGTCACAGCGTGCTCATAGGCGTGGGTGCCAGCCACGACGTGGCACATGGGGCTTCAAGTGCCACCACCGCCGCAGCTGCATCCGCCGGCGAGAGCGGCAGCCTGCTGGCTGCAACAGGGCTTACGAGGCCGGCCGCCATCGCCGCCGCCGTAGGCCGCCGCGCTAGCACCGAGTCAATTACTGCCGATAGCGCCGCAGTAGCAAGATCGGGTAATCTGCGCGATCAGGTGAGGTTCTGCACGATGCGTGACCGCAGACTGTAAGGAAAGAAGGGTCGATCAATGCATTATTTAGGTCGTTCATCCGGTGCGGCTCGCCTTTGCACGCATGCTTGTTTTGGCAACCAAGGTGGTGACCTCGCCCCCGACGGTGCAGGCGGCGCTGCTGGATACGGGGGCTGCTGCCGCTGCTGCGGCTGCGGCTGCTGGCGACGCCGGCAGCGGCGGCGCGGCGCAGCGCTCGCTCACGCCCGTGACGCCCTGGACGCCGCTGCAGCAGGGCCTCGAGCTTAGGGTCAAGGTGAGGCAGGTCATCATTCCTAGCTCACCGCAACGTAAACTGCTGCGTGCGCACCATCCCAGCGAGCAGGTATCCAAACGCACATGACAGATGACCATTGCAACGTGCGCACGGGGCGGGTACGGCGGCTAACCAGGCATCAGCTTGTGGGTCTACGCCACGCGCGATTGCGGTCAATGCGCTGCTTTGCGTCTTGCTATCCTCAGGCAAAGCACGCGGTTGCGGCTGCGGGCGGCAACTCTGGTGCCGCTCAGAGCACCTCGAACATGGCGGGGGCGTCCACCGCAGACTCTTCTGCTGAGAGCGCGGCAGGCAGCGGCACCGCTTCCGGATCCACCACCACCGGTGGCGGCTTCACGCCGTCCTCCGGCCCTTCTAGCTCCGCTGACAGCAGCAACGAGGTGAAGCTGCTGCCCATCACGCTGGGCAAGGGCACGTTTGGCCGGGTGGTGGTGGGCGAGTTCCGCGGCCAGCGGGTGGCAGTCAAGCTGGTCAACCTCAACTTGGCAGGCTGGGCACCGCCGCCGCTGCCTGCCGCGGCAGCGGCGGCGCCTGGTGGCACCGATACCGCAACCTCTGCCGGCCAGCTCGGGGGCGGCTGCGGAGGAGGAGGACCTGCCGCTACAAAGGGGGGCGATCTGGCCGTCTTGGCGGGCGGCACCGGGTCTGCGGATCCCACCCGGTACCTGTGGGAGCAAGCCAGCGCCTCCCACCAGCAGCAGCCGCACCTCACGCTAGGGCTGTGCCTGTCGGCGCCCGGGACCGGCGACGCGGGTGCCGGCGCCGCAGCCTTGGCGGGCTTTGCAGCAGCGGTGGCCGCCGCCGGCCCCCTGGCGTGGGGCGCCCCCGGCGCGGCGAGGATGCCACATGCACCGGCGGGGCTGCCGGTGGCCTCTGAGCGCTGGCAGGACCCGGATGCGGCGCCCGCTGCTGCAGGTGATGCGGCGTCAGACACGAATCCAGCTGCTGCTGCCACGGCCGCTGCGCAAGCCGCGCAGCAGCCAGCAGAGCTGCACCAGCCGCTAGGTGCGAACGCACCGCCGCTGGCCGCATCACCAGCACCAGCAGCCGCGACCACTGCTACGGCCAGTGTTGCTCATTGGGACGCGGGCGCTGTCGCAGCTGCCCTGCACAGCACCGCCGTCATGGACAGCACCACCAGCAACCTCCAGTGGATCATGTTTCCTCGCGGCCTGCCTGCCGAGGACAGCGGCAGCGCAGCTGCCACTGCCGAACCGGCGCTCTGCTCTCTGCCTGCCCAGCAACAGCCTCGGGCTCCCACCCCAGTCGTGGCTGCTGCACCGGCAGCGCGCGTGCCTGCTGCGTTGCCGGGCGGCGGCGAGGAGCGCGCCGACCCGCCTGCCGCTGCGCTGCGGGTCAGTGACGCAGCGAGCACCGCGGCGCCCTCCACGGCGCCGGCGGGTGAGGACGCAGGCGGCGGCGCCGGGCTGCTCACTGCGTTGCCGACGCTGGACGGGCAGCGGAAGATGGAGCGCCTCAAGGGCGGCGCTGGAGGCGGGGGCCGAGGGAAGGGAGCGGCGGGAGACGACGAAACAAACGGGCCTGACACGGTCCCGGGCGCGAGCACGTATTGGGGCTCGACGACGACAGACAGCCTGTTGTCACCCGCGCACGCCGCGGGTGCGCCGCCGCCGGCAACGGCCAAGGCGGACGACGGCGGGGCGGCGGCAAAGCCGCCGGGCCCTCTAACTGTGGCTCGCAACCAGGCCAGCGGGCTGCAGAAGTCGTTCATTTCCGAGGTCGAGGTGAGGTGCACCCAGCTGCTTGCTTGGCGGGAGCATGGTGGGCCGGCTTGCACAACCGACAGCAGTGGATGATGAGGATGGGCGCCGTGTGCTTGTCCGTGCCCCAAGCCACCCGGCACTCCATACGTGCGGCACACCGACTTCCGCGAATGCACATGGTGACACTGTTCGCAGGTGCTCGCTCGCATACAGCACCCCAACATCGTGCAGCTGCTGGCCGCGTGCATTGAGTGAGTGACCCACACGTGGCTCAGCTGGTTTCGCATCCGTGCTACAACGCTTTCGCTCATCATCAATGTGTTTACACGCCCTGCCTATCTCCCATCCCGTTCCGCCGCAGGCCGCCCCAGATGTGCCTTGTGATTGAGCTGATGGACACCTCACTCGAGAGACTGCTGTACGGCCGGTCCGGAGCCGCGCCCGGGCCCCGCCAGCTCATGCCCCTGGGCAAGGTGCGTGCGTGCCTGAGCAAGAGCGGGGTGCACGTGGCTCTACTGGCCGTGCCTGTTTTGCGTCCTGCAGGCTATGCCCCTCGCGCTCCTTACCTACCTACCTGAGACCCCACCCACCCATCCCATTACCTAATCACACCAGGTGCTTCATGTGGCCATCCAAGTGTGCGAGGCGCTCTCATACCTCCACCCCACGATCATCCACAGGGACCTCAAGGTCAGCGCGCGCGTGCGTGTTGCTTGTGCATGTGCATGCTTGCGAATGGTGGTGCTGCCTGCCTGTGATCTCACGTTCGGCTTCGCGTGTGCAGCGCTTTCCCTACCTCCTTCAACCTCGCCGCCGCCCCGCCCTTGCCTCATCTTTGCCCCCGCCCATCCCCACACGCAGCCTGGCAACGTGCTGATCTCCAAACCGGACAGCCCAACGCCCATCGTCAAGCTCGCGGTGAGGCAACTATAACACACGAATAAGGCAACAGCTTGCTGCGAGTCTCGTCGAGCCTGACCATAACTTACTGCCATCCCTTTCCACGACCCAACACATACAGGACTTCGGGCTGTCCAAGCTGCAAACCACGGTGCAGTTCACATGGCACGCAGATGCCGGCACGGTGAGTAGTTGCGTGTTTGGGGCGCTGTAGAATCCGTTGAGCAATGACACCACCACGCCTCCTTAACCGTCCCTCACCCCGCCCACCCCATTACCCCCAGGCCGCCTACATGGCGCCTGAAACGCTCAACCCCTACAACCACGTCGTCATGCACCACGTGGTGAGAGTGCGTTGCCCCTTGCTGTTGGACACAGGAGGCTCTGGGTCTTCTTGCACGTATCCTCTGACTTGCACGTGCCTTGCTTCCCCTGTTGTGCTGCAGGACATGTATGCGGTGGGCGTGATTCTGTGGGAGATGCTGGCGGGGCAGCGGCCCTGGGCGGGGCTGTCCATTGCCCAGATCGCCTACAGCGTGGGGCTGATGCGGCAGCGGCCGCCGCTGGACGGGCCGCTGATGCCGCCGTTCCGCTGCCCCCCCAAGCTGCGGTCGTTGATTACGGCGTGCTGGGACCAGGACCCCAAGCGGCGCCCGGCGGCTAGCGAGGTGCTCAAAGAGCTGACGCTGCTGCAGATCAAGGTGGGTTTAGTTTCAATCCTCGCAGAGTGGTTTACGCTTCGTTGGTAGGCCGGAAGTCAGCACAAGCGCTACGCTGAGGGCCACTCAATCGGTAGCCCCACGCGGTAGCCCGCTTGACGCATAAATAGCTTGCCAGTACGTGGCTTGATTCGTTTACTCTGCTACTTGCCTTGGTTGTTTGGTTCTTCTGCAGGTTTCCCGCGACATCGACATTTGAAGACCACGCAGCACCTACCCCTACCCCCTACACACAGCATTAGACATTGCCCACTCCATGCATGCCTGTGACTGGGAGCCTCTTGGCTTCTTGTGAATGCAACATTTTTCCATTACCGATGAGCGCTCCGATGGCACCGCCGCCTTGGCTTTCTTCCACTGCAACGGCCAATGTGCGGTTGCCTCGGTGCCCCACCCCCTGGCCGTGCACGCACGGCCTCCTTCACATGTACACGCAACGCGGGTGCATAGCAGCCCGCAGTCAGGCGAGACTTGTTTGCAATGGCCATGTGATCTACATTAAGCACGAGGCTTAGACACGCACGAATCCATCTACGCCCATGTATGTGGTGATTGGCCTTGCTTTAAGGTTGTGCAGATTCATTCCTTCCAACCAATGTGCAAACATTGATGGATGCCGTATGTAAACATTGATGGCGAATAAATCTGGGTCTAAACCCTTGGTGTATTGCTTTTCTGGCTCGAATGTTGCACGGAAATCCTCATTGCTATAGGTTCTACCTCTTCAGTATGGATTCCGTTTGATTGCAGTAGTGGGACGGCTGGGAGATTGGTATATGTGGCCCTGGGTGCCGCGATAGGATGCATGCTCGGATATTGAATGATGACTGCATGACTTGACTTCACTGAACCTGTTACAGTAAATGCTATGGTTACCAATGCTATGGCTACCAAATTCTGAAGCGATCTGTTCTGGAGGACAGGGCGCATGGTGTGCGTGAGCGCGGGGTGGGTGCATGCTGCCCTAGTTTGGGCTCCCACGGCAGGTGCAAAGCTTTTCTGCATACGTACGTGTGTGGCAGCAGAGACGTCTGCTGGGGGCTTGTGCTTGCGCGCTCCTGCTCGGCGCGCGCGGTGGACAGCGCGCACTGGCTGGCTGATGAGTCGACTGTCGGGCCAGCAGTGCGGCGCGGGGGTGACGACGGTACCCTGGGCCGCGAGCCGTCGCACCGCGCGGTGTGCTAGGAAAGGAAGGGCAAGGCACACTCACTCCGAAGTCCGAACCCAACATGAATGTGCATTGCATGCTGTAGTTGGACATAGGGCGGACTGCGCCGTTCCTTATGCATGGTATGGGAAAGCGTGACCAGGGGAAGCTCCTTCCTGATGGATGCCGGCACATATGTGCAGAGTTGCCTTGAAATTAATTGGTGTGCTGGGCGCTGCGGGCGGCTTTCAAAATCGGATATATGTTTTGGTTGTAATCTTTTGTCTGGATACCATGTGCGTGTCAGGCATCGTCAGCAATGGGTGTCAGGTAGGGCTGGGTCGCGCGCTACTCACACCTCAAACGCGGCAACGCCCACATCCCGCCACACACAAACGGATGCATCCCGGTGCAAATGGCTTCCACGCTGGCGTCCCAGCCGCTCGCAATCTCGATCCGCCCACCCGCTGCGATGGGGACGCAGCGTGTGAGGACGCAGATTATAAGCAACTGCACCGGCGTCAACAACACCGCCGCCCGGAGGCCGTCGCAGTGGTGCTATCCCCTCATCACCTACTACGTGAAGACCTTACGGACATGCGCTAAATTGCGAATGCGAAATGCGAAAGCGACCTTGCGCTGTGAGTACCGTACTCACGTCCTGGCTTTTGCACGTCAAAGACGTGCCCGTCCTCCATCCGGTGCGTATGTGAGGCTTTGCGCTGCTGGCGCAGCAGTAGTACCGGCGGCAACACCCTCGTATTGCATTTAGTTGGTGGGTCTGGGACAGTGGGCCTTCCTCACCCCGACGGGACTTCGCTACCCCGCATGCATCTCTTCTCGCGTAATACCGGCGGCATATACGGCTGATGACGAATTTGGGCAGCAGGGCACACGCACCCGTGACACGCACCCCTACCCTCGCTATTGTAGTTGAATCAACCCACGTTGCCCTGCTGTCACGCGCATCTCTCCGGGTCACGCACAAGCACACGCACAGGTGGCGTGCTTACGTTTTCGTTTCGCAATTTAGAGCATGTCCGTAATGCGACGTGCGTGAACTCGTCCTACGGTCCTACCAGATGCCCGCGCAGCGGTCCGGCTACCTCATCCAAACAAGAAATGCATGGGGATCGAGTGGTTGCCCACAGGCGTACATAGGTAGGACCACTTGTGGTGGTGGCGGTGGTCATTGGGATGGTCGATGGTTGTGCGAGGTTGTCGGGACACGGCGCAGGGTACGTGCCAAGGGCTCCGAGGCGAATGTGCCTCGGTTTAATGCGTATGTTACTATTTAGCTGGAATTTGCGTGCAGGTGCAAACTGTCAATCAGTTTCCGCGCAAGAAACGTGCCGGAATAGATTGTGAGCTTGTGAACTCCCCTGGCAAGAGCGTGCATACCAATTTTGCAGTTCCAACACATTTAATGCCTTAAATCGAAGCTTTAATACGGAAACACAATGTCCAATAAGCTTTGTTACTGCTTTCAGCTTCCTTGAGGGAGCGTGACGAAGTCTCTCTGACCGCGTTATACATCTCAAAAGATGAATCACAGCGTGTTCTCATTAAGCAGCCTCCAGAGTCGCAACATGGACTTGATAAAGCAAACCGGCGTGCGTTGCGGCACGTTTTGTCATGACTCGCAGCGGGTAATCTAAAAGCGCTTTTGGATTGCGGTCACAACAAAGGCACACGGCTATGGCAGGTCCCGTGCACGTCAGCCAGGCGAATTCCTTGCGCGTGACCCGGCCATGCGCGCTCAGCGCCGTTCTTTTCGGCATTGTGGCCCTGTTCTTGCACCAAGGCGCGGCTCTGAAGGTCGTACGATCAGCTCCTCACACACGTGTGGCGATGGCGCGCGAGCTGTTCGCCGCGGCAGGGGTCACACGCTCGGCGGCAACCGCACGGGAGATGGCTGTTGCGCTGGTAGACAATACGGTCTCCACCATCGTGCCCACAGCTGACATGGTACGTCTTACGGGAGCCCCCCCCGGATGAGATGACCTTTGGGGCTCGGGGAAACGCAGTATAGCCAGGGGTGGCTCGGGGGTACGAGAGCACTGGCCGATCAACTGAACCAGGGACGGCGAAGTGTGTGAGGGGCTAGGTGAGGGGCCCGTGTATACCCCTTGCACGCTTGCGAGCTCGGCGTGTCCTCTCTTGTAACCACGCAATCTTGAGTACGCCGCAGTCTTGAGTGCATACGTACATACATACCACGCTAGGCCGCACCCCCCAGGCTTTCGTCAGGGGGCACATCATGCACGAGGTTTTCCGTGTTGGAGCTGCAACCCATACACTGCTGCCGTGCTGCTGCGTGGCACGTGCACAGGAAATGCGTGAGGAGGACTGGGTGGGGCTGGGGCCCTTTCCCGTCGTGGTCACACGGAACGTCACGCTGACCAGTCAACGCGACGACAACGCCACCTGGCCGCTCATCTCATTTGGCTACGTACCAGACAAGGTAACTAGCGGCGTATGAGCCGCCGCACAGTGCCCAACACGCTTTCGCACGCACCTCATTCAATACCGTACACAAGGGGCACCGCGTCGGCATGAGCGCTGCGGGCGGGAATGAGTCGCGCAACGCGACGCGCGCGCCTCTTTTGTGCCTGGGGTCTTAACTCTCAATTAACAACCCGAACTGCAGCTTCAGCTGGAGCCTGGACTTTACTTCATTTGGACGAAGGTGCGGGTCGATCGCGTCTCGCAACGGCTAGTACGCCCCTCTCCGCCTTCAGCTGAAAGTCGCCTTAAGGCAAGCAAGCTTGCCCTGCTGGTCACGCGCCACACGCACCCGCGGCGCCCCGTGCATGCAGATCGTGTGTCGACACACGCGCGAGGCTCCGCATTTCTTGGTGCGTGCGTGCCACGGCGCGTCAGTCAGCTGCTCGCTTGCAGCGCCGGGTGCCCCCATATGTAACAGGAACCCAGCAGCGGAAACGTAGGGTCGTCATAGGCCTGGGCACTTTTGGCTGGCCACCATCCAACGCCCTGCCAACCGTTCCAGCGCAGATAAGCGCAGCATAGCGATACCAGCCTGCAGGCCAACCCATGCCAAAGGTCTCATGACTAAGTGGGCCTGCCACACACGCGTGGCATTGTCACCTATCTACTTGATTGCACGCAGGCTCCCGGCCTGGATATGCTCCGGCCCACGCTGCCGGCGCCCTCACCATCGGGCCCGATTGAGGCCTTCTCTCACGTGATGTTCGTGGACATGATGATCATCAACCGTGAGTCTTTTGTCACATACCGTACCTAAGGGGGATCACCGCGCATGTAATTAATTCTTTTGCCAAAAAAGCTGCAGTACCGCGCACCCCGAGGGGGGGTGCGCGGTGGTGCAATAATTATCTTGGGAGGGGTGCGCGGTGCTGCAAAATTACCCGGATGGGGCGTGCCAAGTCGAAAAATTTCTAAAACGCGCGCTTTACGGTAAATTGCGCCATTTTCCCGTGAGGAGTCGGAGGAGTCCGAGTAGTCGCTGCATTGGTGGCTGTCATCGTGTCGGCATTGCGACAATACAAATGCATGGTTACAACAGGGAACTGCTAATGCAGCTGAGTAGTTGGCAATAGTACAGCTAGTGACGGTATGTAATGAAGTGTGTACGGCTAGTGTACAGTGCATGAAAGGAGGGTTGACCGCGCACGGTCTAGCGGACACAGGGCTGATTACATGCTCTACCGCGCAGTATTGGAGCTGCGCGGCGGTGTAAAGTTGCCCCTCACGGGGGTGCGCGGTGCAAAATAGTTACCATTTTGGGGGTGCGCGGTGTGTAAAAAATTAAAGATTTTCCGGGGGTGCGCGGTGATCAAGCGTTCGTACGGTATGCGTGGCCAGGCCAAGGACGACAGCTCCCTGCATCCTCGTACGTCTCCTGCACAGCAGCACACCAGCTCACAGGCTATGGTAACTGAACTGCATGTGGCTTTTACCCCGTACCCCGTACCCCGCGCCGTACCTTGCGTCTTCAGGCGGCTGCATCCCGCTGGAGCTGGCGCTGAGCGTGGCCACGCAGGTGCTCAGCGTGGCCACGCGCCCACCCTTCATCCCAGGCCAGCAGCGCGCGCGCAGCAACGTGCCCTCCAACTGCACCGGCGTGGACAGCGCCGGGCTGCGGCCCACACAGCAGTGCTGGCCCGCCTCCAACTACTACAACGACCTCGCAGTGTACGGCGCGTACCTGCCGCCGTCGTACAAAGTACTGCCGGCCGGTTACGTGGTGTACTGCCTGAACACGCCGGGGCAGGTGAGGTAGGGCGGCTGGGTGCGTCGTGCGGGTGTCATGCGGCGGCGGGCCATGCCACTGCGGAGGCGTGGGATGCTTTGGTGCGAGCGGCGGGCTGAGGCTCTGGGCTGGCTGGGCGCGCACTGGGCGAAAAGCGCACTGCTAAACTTAACACACCGCTCTCTACTGGCATTGCGGTTGCCGTTTTGCTGCGTTTGCCTCTGCTGCCCGCATGTATGCAGTGTGACAGCATGCTCGACCCGAGCTGCGTCATCAACTTGGGGGCGATTGACTGCTACTGGAAGACATACGGCAAGCTGCGAGCCGTAAACACTTCTACGAGCGACATTGGTGACGGTAGCTCAGGCAGCAGCAGCAGCAGCTTGGCTGGGGGCGGCAGCAGCCCTCTGCTGCCCGCGCCGCCTGTGCCAGTGAGCGGGACAGGGGCGGCCGGCACCGGCACCAGCACCGGCACCAGCGCCCAGCAGGGCGGCACTACCGGTGGCGGCAGTGGCTCCGCTTCGGTGGTGCTGGGCGCGGTCCTGGGCGGCGTGCTGGGAGGTGCGTGCATAGCATCGCCTTCACGCATGCATGCGCAAGATAGACCGCGGAAACAATCATCGTGACGGCGCCTGACCGTCGTTCATACAGTGCACGAGTGAGGAGTATTCCTACCTTGCTCGCAGGCCTGGCACTGCTAGGGCTGGTGGTGGCTGCTGCTGTCTTCTGGAGGCGGCGGCGGGCGGACAGGGAGCACCTGGCCAGCAGGCAGCCGCAAAAGTATCCTGTACACGGGAGCGCCACGCCTGCTGCTGGCGGGCGGAAAGGAGACCCAAGCACAGACTCGGAGAGCGGTCTGCATGGGTGAGCGTGTGTCGCTTCTAGATAGTGTGATGCTTTTGTATATGTAACACTGCACAGGTGCACGCCCTACCACAGTTGCGCGTATGGATGTTTGGCGCTCTGTGCCGCCCTCCCTCCCTCCCTCCACATGGCCCTGCACAGCAGCCGCTATGCAGCTGACGCCTTAGCTGCGACGGCATTCGATGCTGGAGGGCTGAGCAGCGGGAGCTTGACATCAGCTGGTGTGGCGGGCGGAGGGGCGCCAGCTCCTGTGGAGGACCTAGGTGCCAAGCGAGACGGGGCGTCCTTCTCGCAGGAGATCCACCTCAACAGCTCCAGGTGTGCACTTTGGGGAAGGGGGGGCGCCACCCGGCCTTGGTGAGCGCGAACTGTCTGGGCGGCCAGAATGTGACAGCCCGATGTATGAGATGTTCAAGGGGACATCGGGCGCTGGGATTGGCGATGTGTCAAGCGCAATTGGCATGCCCTGATGCCAGCCCAAATAAACCCCTCGTGATAACTAGCTTACGCTGACCTGGAGCCCTCTAACCTTCGTTCCCACACAGCGTGTTGGTCAGTGTCACGGCCAGCGGCGAGGGCCGCACACCGGCGTCCAACACAATCGCTTCATCTCTCGCACAGCCGGCGGGAGGCGGAGCGGCCGCGGCTGGCGCCGCTGCGACAGGGCCGCCCGCCGCTTCAGACACGCAGGCCGCCGCGCTCTCGCCATCAGGCTCTGCTGCCTCGGCTGCAACCTTGGCAGCCGGAGGAAAAGGCTTGGATGTTGGAACGAGCGCCGACGCAGAGGCGTCGAGGGCGCATCGAAAACAGGTAAACCAAGTTTGGTTTAGCAGGTGTGTGAGACGAGGCTGCTAGCCATTCCTCATGCTTGATGCCCTCTGCTGCGCTGCCTCTTACTCGTGCAAGTGTATTTGCGTTGCAACTGAACGTAGGTTGCGCTGTGGGACACGGGGCCTGCTGCGGCTGCGGCTGGTGGCGGCGCCGGCAGCGGCGGCGCGGCGCAGCGCTCGCTCACGCCCGTGACGCCCTGGACGCCGCTGCAGCAGGGCATCGCCCTGGACGTGAAGGTAAGGCTAGTCCCCAGCCTGGAAGTCAATTCCTGTCACTTGCCGCATGCATGGGGCCTTAGTCCCATTAGTCTAGGCGCCGGTAGGTCACGTCACGGTACCGCATGTTAGTCAGCCTTATGTTAGTCAGCCTTATGTTAGTCAGCCTTATGTTAGTCAGCCTTGTGGAGCCTTGTGGATCTCACGTTTGCAATGCCTACGCGAATGCTCCCACAGGCCATACCCGCTATACCCACCGCCGACCGCGGCGGCCCGCCATCTTCTGCCGCGCCCCCGGGCGCCGCCGGCTCCGCTGCCGTCGCACCCGCGTCGTCTGCTTTGATTGGCACAGCGCCCTCCGGTCCAGGAGGCGTGCCCTCCTCCATCTCCGGCTCTAGCAGCAACACGCCTGCAAGCAGTGGCAGCAACACCACCGCCAACAGCAACGAGGTGAAGCTGCTGCCCATCACGCTGGGCAAGGGCACGTTTGGCCGGGTGGTGGTGGGCGAGTTCCGCGGCCAGCGGGTGGCGGTCAAGCTGGTCAACCTCAACTTGGCGGGCTGGGCGCCGCCGCCGCTGCCTGCCGCGGCTGCGGCGGCGGCGCCCCGCGGCGCCGACAACGCTGAACCTTTTGCCGCCTCTCTCGGTGATGGTGCTGGACCTGCTGCCGCATCCGCGGTGGCGCCAGAGGGGCATTTCGGCGCAAGGGAGGTTGCCGCAAACGCGGAGGTGCTTTGCAGTGACGGAATGGGGCTGGCCGCGCTTGGGGCCAGCGGCGGTGTAGGTGCAGGGCTGGGGCCGGGCGTACTCACAGCGCTCGGCGCGGAGATTCTTGGCAGCGGGACGCATGGGCAGTATCACAACCTTGGGCTGGCTGGCAGCGGCGCGCTGCTTAAAGCGGTTGCTGACGTTGCCGGGAATGTTGCACCTGCCAGTGCTGCGGGCGCCACTGGTGGGGCTGCTGAGGCGGTACCGGAGGCGGTGCCGGAGGCGGTGCCCGCCGCCGCAGCGGCTCCGTTGCCGCCGCTGGCGATGCCGGCAGCGGCGGAGGGGCTGCCAGCTGCATCGGAGGGGTGGCGGCCGGAGGCAAGTTGTGGCGCAACGCAGGGTCAGACCTGCGCGGATGGCCAGCCCAAGCCGGCAGGTGGTCCAGCCACGGGGACACAAGCAGGGAGCCATCTTACCTGGATAATGTATCCGCGGGAAGCCGCCGCCACCGGCAGCGACAACGCCACAGCGACCAGTTCCACGCTGCCCTCGATGCCAATGGCTTACAGCGCCGCCGCGGTGCCGATGCCTACCGGCGGTGCCTCAGCGCCGGCTGCCCAGCCGGCGGCGGTGCCGCTTTCACCACCGGCTTGGGCATGCGTGGGGAGGGGGCTGGGCACGGACAGTACCGCGCTGGAGGGGGACGTAAGCTTCACTGTCAGCTCCGTTGCACCGTCGTCTACGGCTGCGGGTGCGGCCGCCACGGCGGCTGGCGGCGCGCCGCCCGGGATGCTGGCTGCTGGCACACCCGCGCTTTGGGGCGGCGCCGCGGGCAGCAGCGCGCGCTGGCTGCACAGAAGCAGCAGGGCGGCGGCGGCGCACGAAGGCGGCGGCGGCGGCGCCGGCGGCGGCGAAGTTGCCGCGGGCACAGGCGGGGCCGCGAACATCCATGGCGAGCCCTCCACCATTGCTGGCGCCAGCACCTTTTGCGGCACCATTGCAGACAGCCAACCGGCCGTGCGTGCAAGGGCGCCGGGTACGGGCACGGAACCAGATGCCGCTGGCACGCCAGTTGGGGGAGCTGCTGCGGCAGCACGTGCACAAGGCGGCCCGCTTACAGGTGTCCTCCCCGTGGCGGTTGACGGGGCCGCCACCCGGCTGCAGAAGTCGTTCGTTGCAGAGGTCGAGGTAGGTGCAGCTCCCGAGTTGCTGACGGTAGCGAGCGGCTGGATGAGTGGGTTGCGTTGTTTGCACGTGAAGGGGGGGGGGGTCCATGCATTTAAATTAATGACGAGGTAGACGTAGAACAGACGTTGCAACACACGGGGGGCGGGTGCTGCTGTTGCGTCCGCGCCCTTGCACAACGTACGCTGTATCCGTTGATGTGTGCGCATGGTGACAATGTTCGCAGGTGCTCGCTCGCATACAGCATCCCAACATCGTGCAGCTGCTGGCCGCGTGCATTGAGTGAGTGACCCACACGTGGCTCAGCTAGTTTCGCATCCGTGCTACAACGCTTTCGCTCATCATGAATGTGTTTACACGCCCTGCCTGTCTCCCATCCCGTCCCGCCGCAGGCCGCCCCAGATGTGCCTTTTGATTGAGCTGATGGACACCTCACTCGAGAGACTGCTGTACGGCCGGTCCGGAGCCGCGCCCGGGCCCGGGCCCCGCCAGCTCATGCCCCTGGGCAAGGTGTGTGCGTGCCTGAGCACGAGCGGGTTGCACGTGGCTCTACGGGCCGTACCCGTTTTGTGTCCTGCAGGCCATGCCCCTCGCGCTCCCTACCTACCTACCTGAGACCCACCCACCCATCCCATTACCTAATCACACCAGGTGCTTCATGTGGCCATCCAAGTGTGCGAGGCGCTCTCATACCTCCACCCCACGATCATCCACAGGGACCTCAAGGTCAGCGCGCGCGTGCGTGTTGCTTGTGCATGTGCATGCTTGCGAATGGTGGTGCTGCCTGCCTGCGATCTCACGTTCGGCTTCGCGTGTGCAGCGCTTTCAATATCTCCTTCAACCTCACCGCCGCCCCGCCCTTGCCTCATCTTTTGGACCCGCCCATCCCCACACGCAGCCCGGTAACGTGCTGATCTCCAAACCGGACAGCCCAACGCCCATCGTCAAGCTCGCGGTGAGGCCACTATAACACATAAATAAGACAACAGCTCGCTGCGAGCCTCGTCGAGCCCGACCATTAGTTACTGCTACCCCTTGTAACGACCGGATACATACAGGACTTCGGGCTGTCCAAGCTGCAAACCACGGTGCAGTTCACGTGGCACGCAGATGCCGGCACGGTGAGTAGTTGCGTGTTTGGGGCGCTGTAAAATCCGTTGAGCAATGACACCGCCACGCCTCCTTTACCGTCCGTCACTCCGCCGACCCCATTACCTCCCAGGCCGCCTACATGGCGCCTGAGACGCTCAACCCCTACAACCACGTCGTCATGCACCACGTGGTGAGAGTGCGCCGCCCCGTGCTGTTGGACACAGGAGGCTCTGGGTCTTCTTGCAAGTATCCTCTGACTTGCACGTGCCTTGCTTCCCCTGTATGTTCTGCTGCAGGACATGTATGCGGTGGGCGTGATTCTGTGGGAGATGCTGGCGGGGCAGCGGCCCTGGGCGGGGCTGTCCATTGCCCAGATCGCCTACAGCGTGGGGCTGATGCGGCAGCGGCCGCCGCTGCACGGGCCGCTGATGCCGCCGTTCCGCTGCCCCGCCAAGCTGCGGTCGCTGATTACGGCGTGCTGGGACCAGGACCCCAAGCGGCGCCCGGCGGCTAGCGAGGTGCTCAAAGAGCTGCTGCTGCTGCAGATCAAGGTGGGTTCAGGACAAGGTAACTGGCTGTTGCATCTCCCGTCCTAGTGATCCATAGGCCCGGCTGCAGGATGTGTGATGAACCACGCACGCAGCACGCGCTCGTCCATTGAGGCATCTGGTCCAATACAGGAGCTGTTGTTGAGTGACGTGTGCAGTCGCTGCGGTCCTGCTCGTGCCCCCTCCGCAGCTTTCTCGAGAGGGCTCTCTGGGCGTTTGACCGCGTGGCGCTGGCAGCCGGAATGGGCTTACACACCAACGGGCCTGCCATTGCTGAACAACACAACATAGTATTTTTGGCCTTGACTGACGACCTACCAAGCAACGCCTCTTCAAGGAAAAGAAATGGGATAGCTGATGATGGCTGAACTCTCGATACGCACTGTGCAGGGTGGCTTATTTTTTCTGTATGCAAGCACTCGCACATGCAATCAACCTGGCGCAGGTGCCGGCATGGGCTATGAATTGTTTGAGTACGATGAATGTTAAACATTAACTGTGGCTGGCAGGACGTGAGTCTGGTGGGCCATTATCGGCACCGCCATGTTCGTAGTGTCATCAACTATGCAACCCATGATTTTTTCTGTTGTTTTTAATCACGCCTTAGACGCTGGACGTTCTGGCAAGGCACCTCAGCAGGACGAAGACGGGTGTGGGCTTGTGCCTGGCTCAGCAGCGCGTGAGGCATATATACATTGACAATGGTTACCATACCTACTTTGTACTGATGATTAACACGTGTCAGGCATGATTAATTCTCCCTGACTTGGTATGCCAGGCGGAGGTTGTATACTGTACCGGTGCGCAAGGGAATGGACCTGCATTGGGTGCGCCCCATGGCGCCCTCACCCCAGTGCTCCACAAAACACACGCTCAGGCAGTCAGGCTGCGCTTTCGTGCCGTGCCGCAGGGCCCCTGCTGCTTGTCGTCGCAGACTTAATGCCGCTGATTGATTGAGCGTTGTAATGGCCGAACGAACACCAAATGAGTGTCTTTTGAGAGAAGAAGAGGTGGCCTGTCCCAGGTTGGCGCCGGCAGTTTTACAAGGCCGGTCGGCGAAATGGCAGGGGCCTCTTTGACGCCTGCGTTTCAGTGGAACACGTGGCATGTACGGGGCAAACCTCGATCCATGCAGGGGGGGGGGGGGTAAAACAAAGTTTCCTACCCCATGCTCTAAAATGATAGAGCTCAATGAAATAATAACGCAAGTGCTTTTAGTTTTTTCAGGGGGTGTCTTCTGGGCCCCCAAAGTTGACGGTCGGTCGCCCCCCCCCCCGGGGTTCCGTGGGGTTTCGGGATCCTAACCTCAGGGATTTCGGGAGGAGCCCCAACATGCCGTAACTTAGTCTTTCGGGGCACAAACGCAGCATTATGTGATACATAGATGCATTTGGTGCCACGCCTCGCACAATTACACCCTGGGAAGGTCCAACTTGGCGCCTGGACGTGGACATGTCGGCACATGTCCCACACATGCGCACTGGCTGGCGAGGGACTTGAGGCCCGGAACGGCTTGGTAACCCCCAATCAGGTGTCAATATAGCGTCTATACAACAGGTGGCGGATTCGAGAGTGAATACGTGTCCGTTTACGTGGTGGGGGGTGGGGCGGGAACTTCAATGGATGGAAATCCCGCGCGTGTCGAAGTTGCGGGACAGGCCCGCAGAGGACATGGATTTATAGAGCGCGTCAAGAGGAGTCCGCTTTGGTATTACTTGGAGGGGAATAACCCCCTTTTTGAGACGGTTTTGTCCAGGGGGGACTCGGTCATCCCTCCCAAGGGGGTCCTGGGGGGTTTCGGGGCATGGGGTCTGGCGATTTGTTTTCTGCCCCCCTCCCCTGATCCATGCCGCACAGGGACTTCGGGCCTATCCTGTCATGCCCTAGAAACGCTTCACTGCCTTCTTAAGCCCTTTGCGGCCCCACCAGACGCCCACGCCGTAGTGTACACCTTGCAATCTTACCCCGCCCTGCAACGCGTTAGGCCTTTAAAAGAAGGCAAGGGCTATGAATGCGGACACCTACAGCCGGCATCAAGCATGCGCTGCGCAGCAGAAACACACGCGTGCCCCGGCGCCCCAAGATTCACCATTGCCGGCCACCAACAATCGCGATGGCATCCCCCTGTCCGCCCTGCTTTGCCGTTTGCCCGCGCCGGGGCAGACTGCAGCCTTGGATGCCACCGCATTCGTTCAACCGTGTGCGACACAGCTGCCCAGCGCCTGAAAACGTGTTCCCCAACAGCTGAAAGAACACATAAGATCCAGCAGCAAACACCGGTATAGCCAGCTCGGCTCCGCATCCTGCGTGTTGTCACCCTCACACCCATGCGCCGCGCAACAGCTGCCTCTTCTCCCCAAAGCACCCCGCGTCTGTCTGCAACCTGCTCCGCCTGCCATCGTTATTACCCGCTGACCAGGCGTAGTGCGTGGGCGGCCTCTCGCCCCAATCCGTCAATGACGTGCCGTTTCCGCGAGCGTTTGCGCGGTCCTGTGCAGCCGGGCACCTTGCAATCCTGCGTCCTGTGTCGCCGCTTCGAAGTAATGTGCACGTACAACTTATCTGTAGCTCAAGCCTCAGACGCTGCGGTGCCGGCGCCGCGGCCAAACCGCCCTTGTTCCGCAGCCAAGGCGCCCACGCACACGTGCCCGAATCAACCAGCGCTATGCAGCTCCAACCACAGCGCGGCCACAACCGTGACGGCCGTTGCCTATGCAGCACACGCCGGCAGCAAGGCGGTATGCGTGCGGTCCCGAAACGTTAGTGTGAAGTTTTGAGAGGCAGCCGCTTTCTGCGGTGCGCCAAGCGCGCCCAGCTTCGTCCATGCGGCCTGGGCATCTGGTTGCCCAGATACCTCCCTTGATAGCTAACTAGTTGGAAGCGGCAAATGACTCCGAAATTGCACATGCGAAACAAATGTACAGAACTACTGCCAGCTGAACTCGGCCTGGCACTTCTTAAACAGGTAGTCGCGGCCGTTGATGTGGAACACGCAATCGCGCATCGCGACCTTCCAGCGGCTCTTCATCTTCTGCACCTTCTCAAACTGCCCGATCATCAGATTCTCCACCACCTCCTCCTCGTCGCCCTCATCGTGCTCGTCCTCCGACAGCACCTCGTCACCCTCCGCCGCCGGCTCCTCTCCGCCGCCGCCCGCCGCGCCGTCGCCGCCATCCCCGCCCGTGCTGGGCCCCGCGCCACCATCACCGTCCTCCCCATCATGCTGCGGGATCTGCCCATGGGAGTAGTAGGCCCCAGGGTAGCCTGCGGCTGCGGCCGCGGCCGCAGCGGCAGCCGCCGCCTGCGCGGCGGCAGCTGCCTGTGGCTGCTGCACCGCGCCCGGCGGCAGGTGGTGCGCCTGCGGCGGCTGTCCCGGCGCGGGCGCGTAGTGCGCAGCGGCGGCGTGCGGGTGCATGTGTGCGTGCGGGTGGGGCTGCGCGTGGGCCTGCGGGTGGTGCCCAGCTACATGCGCCTGGGCATGCGGCTGATGAGGGCCTGTCACCGCCTGGCGCCCCGGTTCTTGCTTCAGCGCATATGGCGCCGCCGCCGGGGCGGCGGCCGCCTGCGCGTGGGCCGCGTGCTGCGCGGCGCGCGCGGCCGCTGCCGCGGCATCCGGTTGCGCCGCCGCTTGTTGCTGTTGCTGTTGCGCCTGCAGCTGGGCCTGCGCCTGCGCCTGCGCTTGCTGCTGCTGCAGCATCTGCGTGTGCTGGTTCAGCTGTTGCGTGTACACTGCGAAGAACTGTTGCGCAACTGCGAATGCGGGGTTATTGAGGACTGCATTGGGGCCGCCTGGTGCGAGGCCGCCCTCGGGCGCGCGACGCTTGCCAAGCACGCTGCCGCCCGCCGCCCCCTCGTCGTCGCGGCCGGCTGTCTCCGCTGCCGCGGCGCCTACGCGGCGCCTGCAGGTGTCCCATGCCGCAAGAAAAGGGTTGTTAGCTTAATGCTCGCGTGATGCAGCCGGCCGGGTCTTCTCGCCTGGGGTACCGGTTTCCGGAAAGGGGCAGCCGCGGGCCCCTCCCAGACAAGGCGCAGTGCCGCCCCCGACCAGACGACGTGCGCGCAGCGCCCCTGGGCCCTGGAACAGTGCGAGTGCCTAGCGCGACTTACGCGGCGTGGTCATCGGCCCCATCGTGGTCGTGGATCAAGCCCTGCTGGCGCAGCTTCTCTTCCCACTTCGTTTTTAGCTCCATGAGCACCGACCTGCCGGACAGGTCGGGTGGGCCAGATCAGCGGCCAAAACATGCCTAATATAGAATTGCATGCATTTGGCAGCTTTTCTGCTCACTCATCGATGCCAGCGGCCTGAAATTCGGCCGTCATGCTGCTCACGACGTCGTCGACCACCCATTTGTAGATGTTTGACGCGTCACCACGCATTATGTCTACAATCTAAAGACCTAGAAAGAGAAATGCGGCCCGACGGCCAGACAGCTCCGTGCCCGAAAGCTTTGTCCCGAGTTTTGCACCAAAGTTCGCAGTCCAGCGAAGTGAACAATGCGGTGTTTAGGGGAATGAATGCATTATTATACAAGCCATGGTGCATGTCGCCATGATTGCTTGCCCCTCGGGTTTGGTCGAGCGGTCGCAACTAGGATCGCGCGAGGCTGTGCTTCGTCATCCGTCATCGCCAACGCGCCCGCTTACCGTGTCACCTAAAAATGAGGGGCATCACCGATGTGAGCGCCATTCATTTAGCCCTAAGCGCTGAGGCTAGCAGCAAACTAGGTTTCCGGTCTCGAGTGTTGCTCGCAGCTTTGGCGGGAGTCGCGGGCGTGCCGACACCGCCTGCATTCGCGACGAGCTGCCACGGCGCAGCCCTGTCTCAACTTCGCCAATATTTCAACCTCGTAGCTCGGAATGTGCGGGCGCTGACGTCGGAGCTGCGTCGACTCCAGCAGCAGCCGCCCGGCGCCCGCGGCAGCGACACACACCAGTGGCCTGCACTCTCTGGTCGCCACAGCGCATCTCCCGCACACCAGCACTGGTCCGGAGCAGTAACTGGAGTCTGCCTCTCATCAACCCAGCTCCTCGCTGGAACAGCCGCTCCTATGCATACTGCTGCGTCATCCTCGACACGCCCGGCGGCGCCGTCAGCGGCGCCCGGCGCCGGAGTCGGCGCCGCCAGCGCCGTCCTGGGCCCCAGCCGTGCCGGTCCCTGGCGACACGTGCCGGGCGTTGTGGCTCCACGTGTTCCTGCCCCATCAGTCTCATCACCCGCGCCGCATGGAGCGTTTGGGATGGGCGCGGCGGTCTGCAGAAGGGGCTGTAGCGGCACGCTGGGCGCTGTGGATGCGGGGCGCGGCAGTAGCACGATTGGGCTGGCCACGGCGCCTCACAGACAGGGATGGGGCCCCGGTGGCCTGCTAATGAGCTGTAGCAGCATGGGCGCGGGCAGCACGGACAGCACGCGATGCTGTAGCTTGTTGGCTTCTGGCCGCAGCCGCGGGGCGCTGTGCTCTGGTCCTGCAGCGCTGGTGCAGCGGCGGCACTTTAGTGCCGGCGGCGGCAGTGGTGGCGGTAGCGATCAAGGTACCGGTGGCGGAGGCGGCAAGGACAGCAGCGACAGGAGCACGGCACACCCAGCCGCCTCCCAGCTGGAGAGCGGCGCTGGCAGTAGCGCCACCAGCTCTGGGCACGGCACCGGCAGTAGCAGCGCCGGCAGCAGCGCCACCGGCGGCGGCGGAGGAGACGGCAGCAGCAGCGGCAGTAGCCGCCCGCAGCACCGGCAGCACCACCGCCAGCCGGGGGAGGTGGTTGGAGCGCACGTACGGCGGCAGTTGGCGCCCGCCGCCGCCCTGGATCCGGTGGGCGCGCAGGACGACGAGCAGCGCTGCCCGCCGCACCCGCACGGCGGCGGGCACGCTGCTACAGCCGGCGAAGCGCTGAAGGCTGTGGCAGCCACGGCAGGTGCCGGCCGTGCAGGGTCGGGCGCCGGGGATGAGGAGGAGCGGGTGGAGGCAGCAGCGCGGAAGGAGGCGCAGGCTGCGGAGGCGGAGGCGGTGAGGGCAGGGCTGGCACCACTAGATGCGCTGCGCGCGGCGCCGCCGTCACGCCCTGCAGTTGGTGGCAGCAGCAGTAGCAGTAGCAGTAGCAGCAGCAGCACCGGCATCGCCGCGGCTGTCGACGCGGCAGGCGCGGCAGCGGCGGCGGCCGCTGCTGCTGAGGTGGCTGAGTCATACGCACGGCGCTTCAACGGCGGCGCGCACAAGGGAAGCGCCGGCGGTCCCGGGGGTGCCGGCGGCGATGCAACCGCCGCAACGGAGTCCGCCGCAGGCAGCCGCAGCCTCGACAGCGGCGCAACCACCGCAACGGACAACGACGGTGGTTGGGACGCGCGGCGGTTGGAGGGCCTAACTGCTAGCCATTGGTACGGCGGCGGCCCGGCGGCGGCGGTTGCGGCGGTGCCGTGCGGTACGGTGGGGTACGGCACTCGTGCCGAAGTTGTGGCGCGTCTGCCCGCGTCCATAATGCTGCTGAGGCACGCAGGTGAGATGCAGGAGCGCGTGGGGTTGGGGTTGGGGTTGGGGTAGGGGTAGGGGTAGGGGTAGGGGTTGGGGTAGGGGTTGGGGTTGGGGTAGGGGGCCGTGGCTGACGTGCTCTCCAAAACATTCCTTCGCCACACGCATGCTAATGCGGAGTCACGCGGCCTTTCCACCCGTTTCTTGGCCCCTCCTCTGCCCCTCCTGTGCCTCCTTTCCTCCTGCGCGCTTCGCTCTCATCGCTCCTTGATTCCCTTCTATCTCCTGCCTCCTGCCCACCTGCTGCCCTTCCCTCTCCCACCCCCAACACCACAACCCCGCAACCCCACCCCCTTCCCTCCTCCCGCCTTCAGAGTGCATGACGCTGGACGCGCTGCAGGCACACGAGCGGGTCCCCAACCACGACATCCCGCTGTCGCCCGAGGGGGAGGCGCAGGTGCGGTGGGGTTGGCTGTTGGCCGCGCACGTGTTCGTGTTCGTGTCGGTCGGTGTGCGCTTGGTTTACAAGAAGACATGGCAGAGTGACGCGGAGGGGGGGTGGAGGTGCAAGGATAAGTAACGAAGTGGAGGGGGAAGGCCTGTGTTGATGGATGTGTGCTGCCCGGCTGTGTGTTGCTCGGTGCGTGTGCGATGGGGCGGTGGGAATGGTTTGGACCGCGCACATGGGAGACCGCACCCCCGCGGTGCACTCGCCACCCGCCGGTCAGTCCATCCACGGCCTGTCTGACGCCTGGTACACACCTACCAACACGCGCACGTACCCACCCGGCCGCCTGCCGCGCCACCAAGCCGCGGTCGCTGCCTCTCCCTGTGCCCACAATGCCCACCTCAACGCTCGCAACGCCCGCAACGCTCCCACCGCACCGCCAGGCGCGGCTGCTGGGCCGGCGGCTGCGGCCGCTGCTGGCGGCTGCGGGCATGCATCTGTTCGTGTACACCTCGCCCTTCCTGCGCTGCTCCGAGACCACACGGTGAGGTGGGGTAAGGGGGGGTAGTTCATTCCAGAAACCAAAGCGACCATTGCAACCCAAGGGGGGGAAGCACAACGGGGCGCAGGGGGAGGCGCAGGGGAACAAAGGGGGTAAGGCAGGCTCGGCGCAAACGCATGAGCTGCTGCTGCTGCTGCTACTGCTACTGCTGCTACTGCTGCTACTGCTGCTACTGCTGCTACTGCTGCTCGCCATTCACTGCTCGCCTGCTGCCGCTACAGCCTCATCGCGGAGGAGCTGGGCCCGGGCCTGCTGAGCGGCTGCCGCGAGGCGGTGCAGCTGCGGGAGCAGGACTGGGGCAACTTCCAGGACCCGCGCGTGCAGGTGGGTGCATGTGTGGGGGGTGGGGGAGGGGTGGGTGGGTGGGTGGGTGGGTGTGGGTGGGTGGGGCGGGTGGGTGGGTGGGTGGGTGGGTGGGGGGTTAGTTCATTCCAGAAACCAGAAGCGAAGCGGGGTGGGGGGGTGCGGGTCCTCGTGACTGCTGGTGCCATGCACGGCGCGGCGTGGGCTGTGCATGACAGGTACTGGGCAGCGCACGCGTCGCCGAATGTGATTTCGCATGCGTCACGTCATGCATCCCCCCGCTCACCGCATGTGCACGTGCACGTGCTCGTTGGTCAATATGTGGCGTGCAGGCGGTGTGCAAGGAGGAGCGCCTGCGGTACGGCCGCTTCTACTACCGGTGCGTGCTTGCTTGCTTGTTTTCTGGTTTGCTTGGTTTTTTGGTTTCTTGGTTGACGGGGCGGTATCGCGCGTTCTTGCTGGGACCAAATTCCCTACTCAAGCACCTGGCCTTTATATGCAGACCCCGGCTGACCTGCAACAGCGCGCGTCACCCCGCTCCCAAACCTCTCCCTCCCTCTCTTTCTCTGGCACCTTCCGACCTAAAGTTTACCCGCCCCCTCTTGCCACCCTTTTCCCCCATGGTTCCCTCAACCACCCCAGCTTCCCCGCCGGCGAGTCGGTGGCTGACGTGTATGACCGGCTCACCATCTTCCAGGACCACCTGGTCCGGGACATGTGCGCCGGCAGGTGGGCGGTTAGCGGTTGGCAGGGGTGGCGGTTGAGATGGCGATTGTATGGTTTTAAGTTGTAGGTTATTTGCTGCGGCTCGGGTGGGCGGCTCAGGGATTGCCGCGTAGCCGAACTGCTGCGAGGGGTGGGGCTCCATGGGAGCTGCATGTCGAATGCTGGTGGGGCGCGAGGTGGCGGGGTTGAAGGGGGGAGGGGTTACTGGCAAACAGTCCCGGTGAGAAACAACTGCGAACGAAGAACGTGACTGCGCTGCAGCTGGGATACGCAGCGGGGTTGAAGGGGGGAGGGGCCATGCACGGGAACTTTCGGCGCGACGAACCACGAGGCCAGTCGTCCAGGCGTCCAGTTGTCCAGTTGCCGCGCATCGCGCCCAGTGTGTACCGCTGCCACGGTTCTGCCCGCCTGCTCTGGTCTGGTCTGGCCTACACTGTAGCCTGCCATGCTGCATTATTGGGTTGATTTCTAACTCGTGCCTTGCAGGCCGCCAAACCCACCTGCACCCTCCCATTCGCCCACCTGCCTATCACTGCCTGCAGGTTCCAGGAGAACACGTGCGTGGCCGTCGTGAGCCACGGCCTCACGCTGCGCGCGTTCGCGATGCGCTGGCTGCATTGGACCGTGCGGCAGTTCCTGGAGGCGAGAGGGGGGGGAGGAGGGGGAGAGGGGGGAGGGGGAGGAAGAGGGGTAAAAAGAGGGGTAGATAATGGTAAACCATTCCCGTTGTGAAACCAATTGCCCTGCGAGCGGAAGTGGTGTTGGAGTGGGTAGGTGGTTGGGTGGGAGTGAGGGGGAGGGAAGAGGGTAGGAAGAGGAGGTGGGAGCTGTGGGGCAGGTGGAAAGGATCCGGGCGGGGCAAGGCGTGAAGTGCGCGGGAGGAGGTGACAGGAAAAAGGGTAGGTGGGTGGAAGGGAGAAGGGTTGTATGTGAGCTTGAGATTTTAACTAGACGACACCTCTCCTCTTCTGCTGCTGCTGCCGCCGGCACGTACGGTATCTGCGCACCTGTAGGTGTACAACATCCCCAACGCCGAGCCGGTGCTGCTGCACAAGGTGGGGGAGTGTGTGTGCGCGGGTGCGTGTGTGGGCGTGTGTGCAAGTGCGTGTGCAGGTCAATGTCAGGGCGCGACGGGTTCAGCGTGGACGCGCTCACTCGCTCACTCACGCACGCATTCACGCACGCACGCACCCACTCACGCACGCACTCACACACTCACGCACTCACGCACCCACTCACGCACTCGCGCACACTCACTCACGCACGCACGCACTAACACACTCACTCACGCACTCGCGCTGCGCTAGCTGCACTGCCAGCCTGAGCGCAGGGATGCGGCCTGCCACATGTGTGCGCACGCCTGCCGTGCCCCACCCCGATGGACATACAATGCTGATTGACACACTAGACACACACACGCACACGCACACACACACACACACACACACACACACACACAAAAGAGGTCCAGCAGACCCAGAGCCTGCTGCCTGCTGCCTGTGTATGTCCCTTCCTTTCCAACTTCCAGGTGCTCAACCCATCCCAGTTCGCCCCATTTTTTGTCCGCTTTGCATCCTGGAATGAACTAGCTACCCATCCACATCTCCACCCACCCACACCTCCACCAACCCACCAACCCACCCACGCACCCGCGCACCCACCCGCTACCCCACCCACCCACCTGCAGGACGTGGACCCAGCCTACCTGGCGGGCCACAACGCGGCCCTACCCTTCATGCCGCACCACACCAAGTGCCTCTACCGCCTCACGCCGCGCGCCCTGGTGAGCGGGCCGGGCAGGCGAGCGGGCGAGTCAGCGAATGGGCTAGAGGATGCGCCGTGGTCGGCCACGCCGCCTCAAACACCTCCTCCTCACCTGCCTGCTGGCGATGAGGGGCAGGCAGGGGGCACAGCCAGCCCGGTCGCATCTAGCGCTGTTGAACCTGGCCACCTGGCCACCGCCTCCTCGCGCCTTACTTGCTCACCCTGCTTGCTAGATAGCCCCTCTAGCCTTGCTGCTGCGTTGGGTACTGCTGGCTTTATTTCGCGCATGCCGCGCGCTCTTAAGTTGGTCAGCTGCCTCCGTGCCCATCCCTGCTCAGGAGCTGCTGCGCGGCGCGGAGTCCAGCATGGCCACCTCCAGCGGCTGCTGGCAGGGCGCCATCCTCAGGCCGCCGCCGCCGCCGCGGCTGGTGCTGCTGAAGCGCGAAGGAGACGGCGGGGAGCAGCAGCAGCAGCAGCAACAGCAACAGCAAGGGAGCGGCATCACCAGCCCGGAGGCGGCGGCTGCGGCGGAGGCGGCGGCGCGCGAGGCTGAGAGGCGGATGTGGGAGGACGTGGACGGAATGGTCGCGTCCGAGTGAAAGCGAGTGGGTCTGGGAACGGTTGCTTTGGTAGTTTGGGTTTGGGGCGCGATGACCGTGTCCTTTGTTCGGGAGAAGGCCCTGGCGGCTCGCTGTGGTGATACTGGGGTTCATGGCCTGCTGTGTGCTGTGGGCAGGATGCGGCCGTACGTGGATTCACGCGTGCGTGCTGGAGGACGGAGTTGTCTGTTGCCATGGTAGCTAGGTGACATCAAGTGGATGGTGGGTTGATGGAGGCGGCATTGCTCCGGCGGAGGCGGAGTGTAACAGGATGGCGCACACGGCGCGTGCGATGATTCCAACAATTTACACAGGAGTCACAAATGTGCTCTCCACGCGTGCTCTCCACGCACGCTATCTCCCAACCATGCACGGAAGCCGTCTCAAGCCTTACGGTACAACTAGTGCCGCCCAGTACGTACACGCACTCCCTTCGACACAAGGGGATCTGGAACAAGGGACACGACATGCAACAGAACAATTCTAGAGTTAATAGGAAGAATCAATCTTTGGGTTTGATAAAGATCTACAGGAGCTTAGCCATGGGCTCCTACGTACCGAATAACCGAACGAAAGATGCAATCCACGGAAGGTAAAGCAATCAAGCAATCAATCAGGGCATAGGACCGCGCGTACTGCGATCACACATCAGGGCACACAAGCTCCTTATTCGCCTTACGGCGCACCAGCTTATTGTGAGGGACATGAATCACGGCCCATATACATACGAGCAACTCGAAAGCGGAAAGGCGAGTGGCAATGTGCCAGCCACTGTCCAATCAAGATTCTCCGCTGCTACCAGCCAGCCAGCAGTAGTAGTGCTTCTACTGCCAGGTAGGGCTCCACGTGCTGCCGCTGGCCAGCAGTTGCCATCTATCCTGCGCCGTAAGTCAGCAGGTCTCTAGCCAGATCCTTCTTTCTTAAGCTCTTCTAGCTCTGTATCAAAACACACACAGAAAGAGAATAGCGATGGCCTTCATGGCGTGGGGCGCGTGGTACACATCTGGACCCGCCCAGCAGTCCATCAATAATTGCTGCTCATGGTCTCTAGTTAATCTAGTTCGGCAAGTCCGTTCTGACTAACCCTCCTGAACCCTCTAACCTGAACTTCCTAGCTGTCTGTTTATTCCATGCGACATGGCGCGGACTGCTGTCCAGCGCGCAATGGCCTCCCTCTCAGCACCAAGCGCAATACATAATCTGTTGTTTTCAACCTGAGCCCCTTTTCCCTGACACAGAGGAACACTTGTCAACCTGTAAACCTACCGGCCTACCTAATAACTTGTGGCCGTACACGCCAGCGTGTCAAACCCAACCTGCTGCTGCTCATTAGCGCGGCGCACCGAAGCGAGAGCCCACAAATGCCGCTGCCGCTGACCTCGCCGCGTCCTGCTCACAACCTCATCAGTAAACTAGCACAGCCGCTGTTGCCATGCAAGCTTGCGCGGCGGCGTGAACACGGCCTTGGTGCAGTAGGTGAACGGCACGTCACCTACCATGACGCACGCGTACGCGTGCCCCGCGCCCTCCGCTAGCAGCGCCTCCAGCATGTCGGCGTCGTCGCCGCACGCCGCCTCCCAGCAGCTGCAGTCTGCCCCCGCCTCCTGCGCCTGCGCCTGCTCTAGCTCCTGCCCCTCCTGTTGCTGCTGCTGCTGCTGCTGCGCGTGCCCCGCCGCATGCCAGGCAGCTGTGGCTTGAAAGGTGGCGCCGGCGGCGCGGCCGGCAGCAGGGGACGACAGCGGCACGTCATAGAGGTCCTCAAACTCTTCGCACCTCCCCGCCGATGCCGCCTGCTGGTAGCGATGATCGCCGTGCCAGCTGTAGCCGTAGCCGTAACCATCAGCGCTACAGCCGTCCAGCTGCATGTGCGCGGCGGCGCCGCACGCCGCCATCACCATCTCATCACCCGCCGCCGCGTAGTGGGCTGCAGAGGCCCACGCAGGCGTGCAGGGCATGCTGCCGCACCTTATGGCGGCAGCGGTGGCGGAGCAGTCTCCTGTCCAGGTGCCACCACCGCTGCCGCCGGTGTGCGCGGTCACACCGCCGGTGCAGCAGCAGTCCTGTCCGGCGCTTGTGCAAGCAAGGGTCGCGTGCTGCCAGCACTCCTCGTATGCGGGCGGCGGAGGCGGCGGAGATGCCGGTGACGCACTGCTGCGGCAGTCCTGTTGCTGGTGGTGCTGTGGTCGCTCCGACGCCGCGGGAAAGGGGTCTGCCGCCAGCAGGTCAACGACAAGCACCCTGCCGCTGCTAGCAGCGGCCGGCGACGCCACTGACGCCGCCTGTGCCTCGGCCGCCGCCCGCTTCTGGCGCATGCTCTCGAACCAGGCGGCGGCGGCGGGCGTGGCGTGATAGTTGGCGGGCAGGATGCCGCCGCCCGGCAGCAGGGGGCTGATGGTGGCGGGGTGGTTGCTGCTGCTGCAGCTTGTGTTCGCGGCGGCTGCGTTGCGGATGGTAGCTGTGCCGGTGCCCTGCTGTTGCTGGCGGCGGCCCAGGACGCCCACCAGGTCCAGGGGGCGGCTGCGTGACTCGGGGTGGTACACGTCGCGCGCAATAAGGTCGCAGAGCACGAGGGTGCTGGCACCCGCCGCGCCGGTGCCCGCACCGGCGTCTGGCTGGTCCTGACGACGCGGTGGCTCCGCCGCCTGCTGCAGCTCCGCCGCCTTGTCATCGCAGCCGTTCTCTTCCCACAAGACAACGGTGTGATGGCGACGATGGTGCCTTTGGCTGCTGGTGGCTCGCGCGGCGGCAGCCGCCGCCGCGGCGCAGCCTTCTGCCGGCACGCCGAAGCGATGAGCACCACCATCAAGAGAGATGCTAGTGAATGTCCCGACGGCAGCCCCGAGTGAGGCCCCGCCGACCTGCTGGACCTCGGGGTGCGCAGCTGCCCCTTCGGTGACAGGGCTGTAGCTGCAGCTGCTGGGGAACAGGCTACGCACGGCTGCGTCGGCCCGGCGGCTGGCCCGGCGGCGGCCCGACAGCAGCATCGGCGAGGTCAGCGCCAGCTCGGCCGCCAGGTGCTGCGGCGGGCACAGCTTGTACTGCCCATACCGGCAGCTGCTGCTGCCGGCGGCGCGGCTGCTGCTGGCGGTGGCGGTGGCGGTGGTTGCAGTGCCAGCGCTGTCGCACATGATGGCTTCGTCCTCGTCCCCATCCCTGACAATGACGGTGCGCGCCGTGGATGAGGTGCCGGAGGAGCAGGCAGAGGAAGAGGAGCTGGGGTTCCGCTGGTGATGGTGGTGGTGACGCTGGCGGGTCGCCGCCACAGGATTCATCACCGCCGGCAGCGGCCCGGGCGCCTGGAACTGAGGTGGCTGCGCGGCGGCAGGGCAAGCCGCACGAGAGGCGGTGCCACTGCTGCTGCGTGTTGCCGCAGCGGCCAGCGACATGGCGGTGCGGTCGTGCAGGTTGTTGAGTGCGGCGTGCAGCTGCGACTGCACCGCCGCCAGGTGGCCCTTCGCCTGCTCCAGCGACTTGAGGTGCGCCGCCGCCCGGCACAGGAGTTCCGCGTCTTCGGGGCTACCGCCGCACATGGTCATCTCAGCGTGGTCGATGGTGCTGGGTTGCAGCATGGCCCTCAGGGCCGCGCGAACGCGGGCCTCAGAGGAGACAGTGCCTTGCAGCGACGGCACGCAGCCCAAGAAGTGCTCATACGCGGCTGCTGCCTCGCGCACCAACTGGGTCAGGTGTGACTCCTCGTCACGCAGGTTGTTGATGTGGGAGATCAGGCGGAATGTGGGCATGACGTGGAGGCTCGTCGCGGGCGGCATGCGGCGGCTGGTCGCAGCGCGCGGCGCGGCAGCGGGCGCCGCATGGCCACGCACCCGGCCCTTCTTGCTCAAAGCCTGGACGACGCGCTGCCCCGCTGAGCGCAGGCTGCCCAGCAGGACAGTTCCGGACCCAGCCCGCGAGGACCTGCGGGGCACGGCCGGGGAGGAATGGAGCAGGGGCGGGGGGGCACGGCCGGGGAGGAATTTAGCAGGGGCGGGGCCCGGAAACGAGGAACGCAAGGGAAATAAGGTCAGAGTGCTGACGTGGGCAAACCGAAATGAAACCATACCACTTTGACCGCACGCTCGGAGCGCTGAACTGAGACCATTGCAAAGCCCCTTAATCAGATACCTGATTGCGCCCAGGCGCTGGGCAAGTCTGCGCCCCGCTCGCTATATTGATTATGAATCATCCGCGTGCGCACAGCCTATGTCATCTCCCACATCAGGGTGGCCCTAACAAGGAATGATACATTTTGTGTCTGATTGTAACCTTGAACCATGTCCGGGAGCTGCGCTGGTGTCTTTGGCCCGGCACATGCGCTTGAGCCAATCGAGGCCTGCCCAGCTGACTTTAGCCCGCAGCACGCCTACCAAAATAACTATTGGGTATGCAGGGAATATCCACCCAAATGGAAGGGCCGAGGCCCCAAACTGGCGTCCCAACATGCAGGCATCAAGGAAGTGCCCTACCTCGGTGTCATCTGCTGAGACTGTCCTCGGCCTTGCACCATCTTGAAATTCAGCCGAAGCTCCTCGGGAAAGGGCGTGCGCTCCGGCGTAGGTCAAAGGCTCCTCCTGGCAGTAGTGTCACAATATGTGGAGGAGCGCTAGTGGTGTAATCGTTCTAGTTAGTGCAATACAAGTTTTGGCTGGCAATTGATGTGTTGTCTATACTGTAAGCCCGTTGGCAGCAGTCTGTGTATTAAGCGTCGCAATGCACATGAGGAGGTTCGGGCGAGCCCATTGTAGCCCATCCGGGCCATCCGTACCAGCACCTGCCCACGCACGGCGCTCACCGCGCGGCCGCATCCTGTCTACCTGAGAGGAGGTGTTTAACATAATTTCTGCAAGGTTCTAGCCTTCTAGCATTACCTTGCTTGCACGTTCTTCTTGAATGTGTGCCGCCGCGATATGCCGGCATCACACTGGAATGCCATCCGGTATCAGCAACACCTAGCCTTCCTCCTTCGCGCCGCCGAGGTCGCCCAATCCACCTGCAGACCATGCAAAGGAGGAGATGATGAATTCAAACGAACGCATCGGGGTTTCTCTGAATCACTAGGCAACCGGACGGGGACACACGGGGAGGCGGGTTCGTGGCACAGGTGGCACGCCCTGCCTCTCGCGACACAAGATCGCGCTCTTTCGGCCGCGACTTGAGCCTATGTATTCTTCACTACAACAAAACTAGTTTTATTCAGTCGTTGTGGAGGCAATTCTTCTCGATGTTGAACGTGGAGCTCCGCTTGCAGTGCCTGGGCCGCGGCAGAGGACTACACGCACCGTGGGCCACACAGCTCCGCGCTTGCAAACATATTCTTGGTGGGTGGGGCCCGGCACAGGGAGATATGCTGTGGGTTTTTGGCCTCCGGGCTGCGATGGCGGCTTAATAATACTTTGCCGCTGTGCAAGGTTGCGTCACACTCACCCCTGTTCACACTAGACAGGCGCGGTCACCGGCTAGTTGCCGGAGGACGTGCCAGAAGGGTGGATGGCCTCGTGCAGTCTTGACTGGTGTGGGCACAAACTTTGGGTGACCGGCACGTATCTACCCCAACGCGCGCGTGCGGACGCGGACACAATTCGCACGGCAGTGTTGAGCCAGGGGATACACGCTGTGGCGGCGGATGCTACAGCAGCAGGCAGCACGCTTATCCTGGCGGGCGACTTCAACTTTGTGGAAAACCCCAGCCTGGACGCGTCGGGGCCCAGGCCCCTGGATGCAGTCCTTACACAGCAACTCAGAGACTCGACGGCGCCAGCTCAGCTTGTAGACAGCTTCCGAGCTCTGCACGCTGCAAGGAGGGAGTACACGTACCTTTACCGTGGCGCCGGGGATACACGGGGCGGGGCAAGGCTGGACCGAATCTACATCCCCTCCAATGCCCTCCCAGCAACCCAGCGGGCCTTCATCGCCACCGGTTCACCGTCAGACCACCGAATCCCAGTCCTGCACCTGCAGCCCATCGCCCCCCGTCGGCGCAGCGATGCTCCACGCCGGACGCGGACCCACTTCACTGCGCATGAGGATTTGAAAGACCGGTTCACAAGCTGGCTACAGCTGGCAACAGCAGCAGCACCGGTAGGGCCCGACCAACACCCACAAGCTCTCATCCAGTGGTGGCCTGGGTTCAAGCGGCGCATGACAGCAGAGCTAGCCGGACTGAACAGGGAAGCGCAGATGCGGCGCCGGCGTCCTGGGGCCACGGTACAGCAACTGCGAACGGCAGCGGCGGAGGCGACATACAGCGGCGCTGGCAGCGGCGCCAGGCAACACCAGTCGCCTGGCAACAGCGGTAGATGCGGAGGCGGAGCTGGCGGCTGCTATGAGGGCTGAGGCAAAGCCGGCCTACCTGGCAGCAAGGCAAGCCTTCATCCGGTCAGGCGAGCGGCCCAACGGTAACCTTACCGCACTCATCCACCCCGGGCGCAGCAACAACAACGGACCCACAGCATTGCGGCTGCCCAGCCAGCCGCACACGCTGGTCACGACACCTGCGGCGGTCGCTCAAGTAGTGGCAGATTACTGGCGTGACGTCTCGCGCAAGCCAATGCCACCACCACCCACGCCGCTACCCGATGCGGATCCCTTATCCCGAGTTCTCAGCGCCCTGGACGCCCATCCCCGCCGCCTGGCCCCAGAAGCAGATGATATCGTGGGAAATTCCGCAGTATCCCCAGCTGAAGTGGCGGCGGCGCTCAAGCGAACGCCACCTGGCAAAGCCCCAGGATGGGACGGGCTACCAGCGGACGTGTACAAGGTGGGGCGCACCAGACTGTCTCCCTTGCTAGCGGCGCTATACTCGGCAATCGGTGAATCCGGAGTCATGCCGCCACGATTCACGGATGGCATCATCACGGTGCTGTACAAGAAGGGGGACCCGAAGCTAGCCGGAAACTACCGACCCATCACCCTACTCAACTCCGACTACCGCATGCTGGCGAAGATACTAGCCACACGGCTGGGGAATGAACTTGGCCGGGTGATTGACGTGGAGCAGACAGCCTTCCTCAGCGGCAGACTGATAGGCTACAACATCCACACGCTCCGCCACATCCCTCATCTCCTGAAGCAGCAGGGCCGTTCAGCGGTCATTGCCTTCCTGGACTTCGCCAAGGCGTACGACACGGTGGACCGCAGCTTCCTGCTGCAGGCGATGGAACACTTGGGCGCAGGGCCCAAGCTCCGGGGGTGGGTCTCCCTGCTTCTGTCATCCACAGTCGCCCAGGCGCTAGTCAACGGCAGCCTATCCCGTCCCGTGAGCATGGAGTTGGGCGTACGGCAAGGCTGCCCCCTGGCACCGGTGCTGTACCTATTCGTGGCCCAAGCGCTGCTATGCTGGCTGCGAAGCCAGGGCATTGGGATCAGACTGGACCTGAACAGCGCAGACGTCACCACGGCGGTGCAGTTTGCAGATGACTGCCAGGTCCTGCTTGACAGCATGGCAGCACTGGGGCCCTTTCTCACAGCAATGGACGTCTTTGCGTCAGCGTCAGGACAGCGGTTAAACCTGGACAAGGTGCAGCTGCTGAAGGTAGGCGCAGACACAGCAGACCAGCCCAACGCCCAGACGCAACACCACAACGCCCAGCAGCCACCACAGCCCCCAACAGCAACCGCGCCGACACAGCAGCAGCAACCGGCCCTGGTGACGGTGGCAGTAGCACTTAACGTGCCGGTGGACAACAGCCCTCAACCCGCTCAACCGGATTGGGCGGCCCGGCTCAAGGAGGCTAAGCGGCGGATGGGATGCATATCCCGCCTGCCGCTGAGCACTTTTGGGAGGGCGGCGTCCACGTCAGGGTATGCCCTGCAAACCGTGACGTGGCACATGGAGCACGCGGGCATGCCGGGAGATGATACCGTGGAACTGCTGGAGCGGGCAGCGGCGGGAGTCGTGGACCGCCGTACGGACCCTAACCACCCAACCCAGCGCATGACAGGAGTCCCGCGGACACTACTGTACGGCCACCCGCGTACAGGAGGCTTTGGGCTACTGCCGCTGACCCTGCACCTGAGGGCTCGCAACGCGAGATGGGCAGCACGTCTGGCTAGCGCAGCAGCACAGGCCGAGCCAGCACGTCACCCCTGGGAGCAAGTCGTGACGTGCTACCTTCAAAGGCATCACCCGCACCTCAGCCTGGCGTCCGTCACCACCCTCAGCGCGGACGCAGACAGCCGACCAGGGCCAGCCCATGGCCTGCCCACAGACATGGCACGTTTCATCACAGCACTAGGCTACTTGCCACCACTGGAAGACGTGGAGGAGCAGCCGATGGCAGCAGGAGACTGGTGCTGGGCGGCACCGCTCTGGGCCAACGCGTTGCTGCCCAATAACCAACGGGCAGCGGAAGCAGAAGAGAATAGCGCGGATCCCGACTTCAGCCCGGAGGGAGCCGAGCCCCCAGCACCACCGAGACCAGGTATGGAACAGCGCCACGTGCGTCTCAGCACGTGCCACGCCCTCAAGACAGTGGGGGACGCTGTGAGATTGGGGGCCCTGGTGGCAGCAGGGACACCGCCAGCCGACACGGAGGAATGGCGGCAGTGGGTCAGTCAGCATCTCTCCCCCACAGCGCCGGAAGGCTTCAGAAGGAGCCCGACACTGCAGGCTATCCAGCTGCTACTTGCAGACATCAGCCCAGAATGGCGAGCAGCGGCGGAGCAAGTGGAGCAGCAACTCAGCGCTGGAGGTCAGCCGCCGGCGCAGACGATGGAGGCAGTGCGGGCTCAGATAGTAGGCAGGCTAGGCTGGCGCAGGGGCTTGCTGATGCCCATAAGGCTCCAGCGCTTAACAGTCAGCCAGGCCACGGCGATGCTACTGCGACCAATCGAACAGCGGCGGACCCAGCTACACGCGGACTTCGCCAGGGAAGCCAGAGGCGAGGCAGCAGCCACCACGACAAACGCAGCGGTGACAACTGCGACCACGCCTACAGGCACGAACCCTGTGCGCGCCATGCTGAGCAGGATGTGGCACATACGGTGGGAACGGGAACACGTGGAGGTCCTGTGGCGGCTGGCAGTGGATGGAGTACCGTTGGCTGGAAACAGCCACGTCAGTGGAGCCCAGCAGCAGGAAGCGTGTGGATGCGGCGCCCACGGAGGAACGCACGGCGCACCCTGCTCGCCGCGAGCACATCACTTCTGGGAGTGTCCCGTGGCGCAGGCAGTGCTGGAGCAGATTAACGCGGCGATGGCGAACACCATCACTCGGCAGCAGCTATGGCTAGCAGAACCGCCTCACGGAGTGCAGCAAGCAGTGTGGGACGTGGTGGTAATAGCCGCCCTCTCGGCCATGGAACGCGCCCGGACGAGGTTGAGGGCAGTTACCAACGCAGGGCCCCCAGAGGGTATGGAGACTGAGCCGGTAGAAATCGCTAAAGCGGAAGCGGTGACAGGGTTTTGGAGGCGGCTGCAGGACTTCGCAAGATTAGGGGTGCCCAGGAAGGGGTGGAGGGAGGTAGGCACAGCGCACCCCCTGCTAGCCGTGCAGGGCGGGCGCATTAAGGTTCAGCAACCTGCTTAGTCAAGTCTTGTCAGCTCGCAACTGCTGCTTATAAGCAGTGCTAGATAGAGTGTAGATGAGACGCGGTTTGTGTGTGTACGTGTGTGTGTGGGTGGTACCGTTGACGGTGACGTTTGTTCACGACCCTTGTGGTGGCGGGTAGGCGCTCGGTTGCGTGCTTGTCCCCTCTGCGGTAGGTGACTCGATTGAGTTGGTGGTTTGGGCTGTAGCTTTGGCGGCTAGGTGCGGCGGCTTTGAGCGTTCTCGCCGGCCCTGTCCCTCTTGCTACGTGTGGCCTGCTGATGAGTAGCAGAAGGGTGACACGTGTGTTCCCAGGCGTTGGTAGCCCCCAGGGGAGCGCGCGCGTGGGTTGCTCGTCTTCGGGTTGTCTCTTGTCGGGGGTTTCGTTTGAGGTATTAGGTGCGCGAGCTGTCTCCACACCGCCTGGTCCTGTGGGCTCAGGAGAGCACAGGGAGGCGTTTCTCGTTTCGCGGCTAGGCTTGCTGTGCGCGGGTAGGGCAGGTCAGCCGTGGGCTTGGGTTTCTAGCGCTGTTTTTGTGAGCGCTCTCGCCAGTCCAGAGACTGGTAGGCTGCAGAGGCCGTGTGTCGGGCCCGGGTCGGAGGCAGGCCCACAGCTGTAACATTAACGCTGAAAAATAGATGAGTGTGCGCTGGCGTGCGCTCAGCAGTGCCAAATTGCCAATGCAACACAATGGATCGCAGGTCGGGTCGCGGAAAGATACATGCAGCCACACGCCATGGCGTTCAATTGGTTACAGCGAATGAGGCGCTTCAGGTTATGGAATCTATGACTTGGCACAAGCCTGCCCACGCCTCACTCTAATAGGCGGACGCTTGGTAAACCACGTAATGTTAAGAGTCAAGAATAGGCAGTGGGGTTATGATTGAATACGGCAACAGCAATATTCAGCTCAACTCCAAATTGAAGCTTACAGGATAGGATGGGAGGGCATCGCTCATCCAGTCACACCATGCGAGCATGCGAACACACCGGCACCGCAATTTTGCACGTAGAGGGGTCACGCACGGGGCAGACACTGCCGCGGACGTGAACATAAAGAAAGCCGCAATCCTCCGACAGAGCCCAGCATTTACTCTGATTTGCTGCTCCTACAGTCCGCTCCATGATCATATTAAGTGTGCTAGAGATAAAATACGGAACATGCATGAGCTCTCACACATGCACCGGTTGCATAATCTAACCTACTCTCTACGAGCAGCTGGACACAGTTGTTGGCAACTCAAGTGCCTACCATACCACCATCCTACTGCTACTGCTGCTGCTGCTACTGCTACTGCTACTGCTGCTGCTGCGCAGTCATGTGGGGCAGCACCACCTGCGCCAGGCGGCTGCGGGCGCCCTGGCTGCCCAGGGCCGCCGGTGGCGGAGCCGCCGCCGCGCCCATGCCAACCTCCCCATCGCGGCCGCCCGCCGCCGCCCCGGCCACAGCCGACGCACTACTACTGCCGTACTGCGGGCTGCTACCGTGACGCGGACTGCTGCTGGCTGAATCCAAACCCACAACCGCACCCGGCCTTGCAGCCGCACCTAGCCCCGCCGCGGCCCCTGGCGGCAGGAACGGCTTGGACAACGCAGCGTCTGCCGCTGTTGCCGAGCCCGGGACGGAGCCCACGCCTCTGCCGGCATCCATGCCCGCCTGCGCAGCTGGCGAGTGCGCGGGTGAGGCGGCGGCTGACAACGCCATGCGGCCTTGTGACAGCAGCGACGGCTGCGGCTGCTGCGACTGCTGCTGCTGCTGCTGCTGCTGCTGTGAGGTCACGCTGCGGACACGCAGCTGGGGTAGCTGCGCCAGCTGCGCCAGCGGCACCAGCGGTGGCGGCACCAGCGGCGCAAGGCGCGTCGGCGACGCGGTCGCAGACGTGGAGGCTGATGCGCTTGAGGAGCGTGCCGCCGCCACCGCCGCCGCCGCCGCCCCAGCAGGAAGCGATGCTGCCGAGGGCGGCCCAGACGCCGCACTCCCAGCGGCCGCGGTGTTGTCGATCGAGCTTCGGGACATTGCAATAATGGCGTCCACGGGATGCAGCTGCTGCTTCGCCAGGCTCAGCCGATGTACCCGGTCCTGTGGGTGCTGCTGCTGCTGTGGGTGCTGCTGCTGCTGCTGCTGCTGCTGCTGCCGCAGTTGCATGTACTGTTGCTGTTGCTGCGTGTGCTGGAGCTGGGGCTGCTGCTGCTGCTGGTGGCGGAATGGGCCCTCGGGCTGGTTGGCTCTGCTCACCGGGCTGCCCACGGGGCTGCCCACCAGCGGCGTGGAGCGGCAGCTTCCGGTGTGGCTCTGGCTGCGGCTGTGCGGGCTGCGGGGGCTGCACCCGCTAGGCAGCCCAAGGCCTGACGACACGCCTGGCTGCAGCGGCGGCTGGCCCTGCTCCGAAGCCCGCGGCCGCGGCGGCCACGGACCGGCCATTGAGTTTCGGACCGCGGCGATGCCCGGCGGCAGCAGCAGCACAGGCGCCACCCCGCGCACAAGCCGGTCCGCCGACGTGCCCGGTGCCCCGGCCGCCGCAGCTACGGCCGCCTCGGGCTCACGGCCCCAATCGCTAGCTTCGGGGATGCTGCCACCGCCGCTGCCGCCGCCAGCAGCAACAGCAAGCTGCGTAGGCGACCCCAGCTGGCTCGGCCGGCGGTCGTGGGCGGCGGGCTGGGACGGCGGCGGCGCCTGCGACGGTGGCAGCCGGCCGCGGGCCGCCGCGACGGTAACCGCCACGCGCAGCACGCCGCTGTCGCTTGCGCACACGGTGCGAAAGTGCCGCGCCTGTCCTCTGTGCCCCAGCCGCTCGATGGGCGACTCCTTCCGGTGCGGCGGCAGGCGGCGCCCGCCTCCGCCTCCCCCGACACTGCCGCCGCCGCGGTCGCTCCCACCGCTGCCGACGCCGGCTGCGCCCCTGCTGCTTGAGCCCACGGCGCCCGCGTCCGTCGCTGCGGACGGCCGACCGGTGGGCGCCAGAACCCGCACGGGTGCGCCGGTCAGGGATGACACCCCGGCAAAACGCATGCCGCCCAGCTCGTCCACATCACTGCCACTGCCGCTTCCCTCCGAGAGCGTCGGGAGCGCCGCCTCTGACGGCGCCTCCGACGGCGCCTCCGACGGCGTGGCCGACGGCGCGTCCGACCACCGCCCGGCTGCAGCTGCTGCAGCTGCAGCCACGGACGCAGCCACGGACGCGCCGGCGGTGGCTACGGCCGCTGCGCTCCCCGGCTCAAACCCCGGTTCGGACCCAGGCCCGTATAGGAAGTGGGCGCCGGCGCCGGCGCCGGCGCCGCCACCGCCGCCGGCCTGGCCGTACCAGCTGGTGCGAGGAGTGGAGGTGCGGCTGCCGTACGGGCTGCCATTGTACGGGCTGCCTGCGAACGGGCTGCCGCCGTGCGGCGTCCCGGCGTAGGGGCTGCCCGCGTAGGGGCTGTTGGTGAAAGGGCTGCCCGGCTTCGACCTGCGCACGTGCTCCACTGTGGGCGCAGCCGCCGCGATGCCGGTGAACGACAGCCGGTGCTGTCGGGGCGGCTCCGCCAGCGGCGGCCGCGACGGCAGTTCGCCCCCCGCCGTCGCTGCTCCCGGCCGCGCGCCCGCCGCCGCCACCGACGACGACGGCCGCAGCACCCTTAGCGGCTGCGCGACCAGCAGCGAGTACGTCTTGTTGTAGGCGCGCGGGCTGCTTGCCTCGGCGGCGTCGTGCGCGACCACGCCAGTGACGGTGGCGGCGCGGCCGCGGGTGCCTACTTCGCCACTGCCCTCTTCCTCGCCCGTGGCCTCGCTGCCGCTCTCAAGGCCCGACTCCAGCTCCTGCAGCCGCTGCGCCTGTGACAGCCCCGCCGCCGCCGCCGCCGCTTCAGATGTAACCGCCGCCGCCGCGTTGGCGGCCGCGTCGGCGGTCACGGCGCTGCTGGGGTTGCTGCTGTCGGGCGTGGAGCTCAGCGGGCCTGCCCGCTGGCCGCCCGCTGAAGCCACAGCCGCTACGGCCCTGGCTGCGCCGCCGCCAGCGGCCACGCGGGCCTTCTGCGGCTGTTGTGAGCGACGCCGGCGCTTGCGCAAGGCGACCCCCGCCCAGCCTGCTAAGATGACCACGGCCAGGAGCAGCAGAAGCCGCTGCGGCAGCGCTGTCACCGCACGACGCTTCGCCTTTGCTGCTTGCGCCGGCCGCTCCACCTCCCCGACACCGCCCGCTTCTGGACCGTCCCCTTCCTCTTCTTCGTACGCCTCGCCGTCCCAGATCTCCACCTCGCTGCTACTGCCAGCTCCGGCGCTGCCGCCGCGGCTGCTGCTACTGCCGCCAGCAGCCGGCGTGCAGGTGCCGGGGTCGCACTCCGCGGTCACCATGACGTAGGCGCATCGCACGCCGCCGGCGCCGGCCCCCCCGGCTGCTGCAGCGTGCGGCGGCGGCGGCTGGGGCGCCGCCGGCACAGCACCGCCGGCCGCGGAGCCCGCAGCGCTGCCGCACGCCTGCACGGGACATGACGAGTGCACATTGCCGGCGTGGTAGCGGCGGTGGTCAGTCGAAGTGGTACAACCATGCAAGCCGTACAGACCCACACGGTACTGTACACATCAACCGACGCGGCGTGGGGGACACGTTTTCCCCATCAGCGCGGCACACCGACGCCACGCCACGTCACGTCCCGCACGCCACGTCACGCCACGCCACGCCACGTCACGCACCTGCATGCCCAGCTCCACCTGCACCTGCAGGAAGAACGCCCGCGCCCCCGGCTCCGCCTCCGCCGAGCACTCGAACAGCTCGGGCGGCAGCGCCAGCTCCAGGCTCGCACGCCGGGCGTCGCAGCCCACCGCCGCAGACACCTGCATCCGCCGGCCAGCGCTGCTGCCGCTACTGCTGCTGCCGCTGCTGCTGCTGCTGCCGCCACCGTCAGCGCCGTCGCTGCCTTCAGCGGTGCTATTGCTGCTGTTGGCGCTGACACTGGAGGCTGCTAGCCCCGCCGAGCCGTCCCAGCCGGCACCAGCGGCCAGGCCGTCGACGGCATCACTGTCATCGGCATCGCCTAAATCACAGCCCCTGCCGCCGCCCGTCAGGTGGCCGTACTCCAGCGGCAGGCGAGTCAGCAGGCGGGCCCGCACGTTGGCGGAGCCGCCGCTGGCACTGCTGCTGCTGCTACTGCCGCCCGGCTCCCTCTTTGAGCTGGCGAAATGCAGGTCCTGTGAGCGTGGCCGCAGTTGGCAGGCCGGAACGTAACTTGGGTGTGTTGCGTCTGCAGGTGGACTAGATCCGAGCCTGGCTATGCCTTAGCGAACAACATGCATTGCGCAACGGAATCCGATCCAGCCGCATCCATCCAGGCCTTCCCAAGGACGGTGGCTTCCAGCTGCGCAACCCGCAGCGCTGCTGCAAAGACTCACGGGGTGCGTGATTGCCACATCCACTCGCAGCGGGCTGGCGCGGCTGCGGTGCAGCGCGGCCGAGCGGACCGTCACATAGCCCGCGATGCCTCCGCCGCCTCCCGTCTCGCCCGCGGCCTCCCCTGGGCTGAGCGGGATGGGGCTGACGTCCTCTGCCGTGTAACGGGCGCAGGGTGCGTCATCCAGCAGTCGGGGCAGGTCCAGAGCGCGTCCGCCTGCAAGGTCGGGGAGTGTGTCTGGGCCCTAAGCGTCTGGAGTACCAGCCAACCGAGTGCGTTTCCAGCCCTATCGCTATGATACTGATGTATGAAGTTATGCATGCGCGCGTGCCACTGAAACGCGCTGCGGCCAGTCGTAGAGTCGTGTTGTTCATGTGACATGCACTTGCTCGGTGCTTGAAACCAAGGCTTGGCACCGGATACAGTGGCCGCATATCTCAAGTTCCATTCTGTCACAATGAGTCCGGCGATAGCTGTTTGCTTAGGATTTCGCGGCGCATCTGCCTAGCTCCACGGTCCCGAGCCTACCTGAGGAGCTGTAGATGGAATCTGCGTTCCATTTATCAGATAATGCAGAGGTTTTGACCTCTGGAAGCCCCAGCAGCGCGATGCTCAGCCCCAAGAGCACCCGTCCCAGCGCTGCGCACGCTGGCTTGGGGCCAGCCATTGCTGTTTGCTAAGAAGACATCATGGCGAGACTACAGTGGCCCTTGAAAGCCCTATTACTGGCGGTCCAGGAAAGCACTGCAAGGGGCTGTTTGAGTCCTTTACGCTTTTATCTGCACGTTTGATGAATAGCACAATTGGCTGACGGCAATAGTTCCAATAGTTCCATTTCCATGTACAGTCTTCGGGTTACAACCTTGAGTTCATGCGCCAGCCTGACCGGGCATGCTTCGACTGCTTCCCCACGCGGCGCGTCGCATGCACACAGACCGTTCGGCTTCACGACTGAGCTACACACACCAGCTGCTAAGCGAGCACATGTAAGACGTGCACTGTACTTGGTGCTGCACACTCGCCTGTTCGTCAACCAAAATGCTTGCCCCATCACGACTTGCACGTTCATCATATGCGGCGACTCATCCATGGGTTGCTGCGCCACACACGGCGCCGCCGCACCGCCCGTATGTACCGTACAGTCAGGTCCGTGACCCCGACTTGCGGCCGTGCAGACTGTCAACTTGGCCACAACTCTCTCCCTAGTCCCTAGTAACAGCAAGCGAGCCACGCATGCTGTGACCAGGGCAGCATGTCTGCATGCGACTGCTGCCTGCTGGTAGCACCCCGCCTGGCTCTCCGGAGTCCAGTGCATGACACGTCGTGATGCAGCGTTTCGCGTTATAATCCACGCGCCTCAGAACTGCCGAGCATGCAGAGGCAAGGCAGTGCTGTGGCTCCATTTAGGAGTATCATACGGTATGTCAAACCGTGCATGGATGAATGAATGTCGTACCGCGGGCCTGCCTCATTTGGTTGCATGCGTGTATGCCCCACCGTGCAAATGCCTTTGCGCAGTACGGTACTACTAGCACAACGCAACTTCTTCACATCACCCCCACACACACACACATTCGCTTCACGTCGCCATCACCCATGTCCCGCCGCCGCCGCTGCCAAACCCGCCGCACACCCCACACCGCACCCCCCACCCCACCTGCATACACAATTGCACAACATCCCACACGCCGCCCCGCCCCCCAGCTTGGGCTGGTATTTACACCCCCACAACCCCCCCCCCCCGCCCTCCCGCCGCCCTCCCGCCGCCCTCCCGCCGCCCTCCCGCCGCCCTCCCGCCGCCTGCCCTGCCGCCTTTCCCCTCACAGCAGGCGGCCGTGGCGCGGCGGCTCGTGCAGCACGGTGTAGATGTAGAGCACCTGGAAGGCCGCATACACGGCCAGCGCCAGGCAGCCGGTGGAGCGGGTGAGGCGCCAGCGGAACAGCAGCGGCACCGTCAGCGCCCACATGGCAAGGATGGTGGTGCTGCGAGGCGGGGTGGCGGGGTGGCGGGTGTGTGTGTGTGTGTTAGAGATCATAAGGGAAAGGGCCAACACTGTGTGTGTGTGTTAGTAAACGGAAACGGAGAGAATTCCCCATGTGTGTGTGTGTGTGTGTATGGCGCGGGTAGTTCATTCCAGAAACCAAAGCGACCATTGCAACCCGGGGCGGGAAGGGGGGCGGAGGGTGGGGGTTTGGGAGGGGATTTGCAAGGATGGGGAAGGGGGTGGCAAGGATTGTTGGTGAGGGTGGGCGGTGGTGGTGGGGAGGGGCTGGTACACACCCGCCCATAGCTGCACCTAACGGGCGCGGGCCCCGGGTACGGGTGTGCATGTGTGAGTATGTGTGTTTGTGAGCAAGTGCATGTGTGAGCATGTGCATGTGTGAGCATGCATGGCGCACGGCTCAGGGGCCGAGCAAGGATAGCGAGTGCGTGCAGTTTCACTCTCCCTGCCTTCCTGCCTCCTGCCCGCCTTCCCCCTACCGTCACGAAGCCCCACTGGCGGCCACCGCGACTCGCGAGCCAGCCAGCCCGCAAGCCAGCCAGCCAGCCACGCAGCCCCCTCGGCCACGTGCCGCGCCGTACAACACCCTCATCAGCCCGTCATCTCGCCCCTCACGCGGTCACGCCCCTCCCGCCACACACGCAGGCACACACGTGCATTCGCACCTGCAGCCGTACAGCACCCTCAGTGCCAGGTCCTGCGGCAGCTCCATCTCGTGGTGCCGCGTGGCGTACGTCAGCGAGGTCACCAGGCCTGAGGTGGCGGGGGGGGGGGCATGCATGTTTAATTTATGACCTGAGGTGGCGGAGGAGGGGGGTAGCCATCCATAGGATGGTGTTTATCAAATGGTCGTGAAGTGCCGGGGGGCAGGGGGATCGCAAGGATATATGGCGAAGTGAGAAACAGGAACAGGGGGAGGGGGAAGGGAGATAGTCATCCATAGGATGGTGTTATCAAATGGTTGTGAAGTGCCAATGTCCAGCGGGGGGGGGGGCGCGTGGAGAGGTGGGGCGTGTGGGTGTGGGGTGGTGAGGCGGGCGGGGAGACGGGGGGCGGGGGTTTGAGTCTCGGGGACGGGAGCCGAGCTCATGTAGCCAACGGATGGCAAGTGACAGCAGCTGGACGTGGGGGGGGGGGGGGTTGTGGTTACCAGCCCAAACTAAACCAATGTAAAGGGGGGGGGGGTAGCCATCCATGGATGGTGTTTGGGGGGGGGTAGTGATGCTGCCATGGAGGGGGGGAGCCAAGAGGTTGGAGCTGCATGGAAGGCAAGTATGCATGTGAGACAAAACACACACGCACACACACACACACATACACACACACACACACACACACACGCACGCAGGCCGACACGCACGCAGGCACGTACCCGCCAGCAGGGTGAACAGCGGCGAGGCGAAGCAGGCGGTGATGGCCATGGAGGGCAGGCCGTCCTGCGGGGGTGGGGGGTGGGGGTGGTGTGAGGAAGTGTGAGGAGGCGTGAGGAGGAGAAGGAGGTGTGAGGAGGTGTGAGGAGTGCGGGGTTTTGAAGGCGCAATTCAATTCAGTTTCGGATGACGTGGCAAGCCGATGCGAACCCGGAGCCCCCAGAACCACAGAGCAGTGGGAAGGGAAGGGGAGGGAGCCGGTGAGTGGCCACTGGCCAGCGACTCAGTGAGGCGCCCCCCGCCCCCCCTCAGCTCCCCCGGCCTCTCCCCTGGCCTTCCCCCTCCCTTTGCTCCCGCACTCCTCTCACCCACTCCTCCTCTCACTCCTCCCCCTCCTCCTGCTCCTCTTCCTCCTCCTCCCACTCCCACTCCTCTCACTCCTCCCCCTCCCCCCACCCACTCCCTCACCCGCGCCAGTGTGGTGTTGGACACCAGGTCCGACACGCTGTTGCCCCAGGCCAGCAGCGTGGCGCCCAGCAGGCTGGGAGAGATGCCGTGGATCTGGCCCAGCGCCACCGCCGCCGCCACCAGCTCGCCTGAAAGGGGGGTTGGGGGGGAGGGGGGCGGGTTGCAAAGGATCAAGGGGGCGGGTTGCAAAGGGTGCAGGGGTTGGTGGTTGGGTGTCAGCGGGCATGTTGGGGTTGGTGCTGACGGGCAGGGCGCAGGGGGTATCAGCAGGCACGTGAGCAGGCCTACAAAGAGCCCACTGTGTAGCTGTAAGTCCCAACCGAAAAACCCTTCCCCCCAACACACACGCAAGAACAGAAATACACAAACACACACGCACACGCACCCGCGGCGCCGTCCAGCAGCGCCATGGCCTCCGCGAACACGATGACGGTGGCCAGGCCTGTGTTGGGTGGGGGTGGGGGTTGTGGTTACCAGCCCAAACTAAACCAATCTAAAGGAAGCGGAGTTAAGCAATATAGTCAAGGCGATAGGGGTGTGAGGGGGTGAGGGGAGGCGCGGTAAAGGCGAGCAGGGCAGCCCCAGTCAGCTGGTAGGATGGGGCCAATCCAACCTCTCACGCCTCTGGCATGCACCTTCCGCAATCACGTCATGGCAACATCCCCGCCACCTCAATCCGAGCCACCCCGACGCTCCCCCCCGCCCCGCCCGCCGCTGGACGTGCGCTACTCGCCTCTCGCCGGGTTCAAGGCGCACGTTCCTTGCCTCGCCTCGCTTTGTGGGGTCCCATCTGCTCTGTACTTTACATCCGCCCCGCCCCCACCCCGCCCCACCCCGCCCTGCTGGCGTCTTGCGTCCTTTCTACTGTTGCCCCCCCCCCCCGTGTTGATACACACCATCCTATGGATGACTACCCCGCCCCCCCGCCACCGCCGCTCACCTGCGGCGTAGCCGTGCAGGTGCCCCTTGCGCGGGTAGCGCCACAGCGCCGCCAGCCCCACCGCCACCCCCGCCGCCGTGCCGACTTGCCACCAGCGCTGCCGCCAGAAGCCGCCCAGCGGCGGCCCGCCGCCGCCACTGCTACTGCCGCCGCCCGGTGCGCCGCCGCTACTGCTGCTGCTGCTGCCGCTGCTACTGCCAAAGTCAATGCTCTGCAGCAGCGCTATGACGGTGGGCAGCAGCGGCGGCAGCAGCACCGCGTACGACTTGCGGTAGCGCGCGTGCGTGTCGATGGCCAGCTGTGTCGGTTGTGTCGCAACCCGGGGGCCGGGCGGGGGGAGGGGGGCTTAAGTTCATTCCAAAACCCAAAGCGACCAATGCAACCCAAAAACCCGGGGGGGGGGGCAGCAATACAGGCCCGTGATGTCGGCTCAAGTCATACGTGCCAATCTAGTGTGCAAATGACAAATGACAGGACGCAGACCTATCCAAATAGCTGTTCACATGTCCGGGCCAGGGACCGGGCTGGGGGCCCCTGCCCCTGCCCCTGCCCCTGCCCCTTCCCCGGCCCCTTCCCCGGCCCCTTCCCCGGCCCCTTCCCCGGCCCCTTCCCCGGCCCCTTCCCCGGCCCCTTCCCCGGCCCCTTCCCCTGCCCCTTCCCCGGCCCCTTCCCCGGCCCCGGTCCCTAGCCCCGGTCCCTGGCCCCGGCCTCCGCCAACAGCGACGACGCACCCGCGGCATGAAGACCGACAGCAGCGCCAGCGCCGGCCGCTCCAGCCGCCGCCACAGCCGCTCCATGCGCCCCGGCGGCCGCCCGCTGTGGTCCCGCCGCGTGGACGCCGTACGGCTCATGCCGACGCCGCCGCTCAGGCCATGGCCGCCGCCGCCGCCCCCGGGACTGCTCCAGGCACACAAGCTACAGCTGCCCTCCGTTGTCGCGGGGCTGCCCGTCGGCCCGCCGCCGCCGCCGCCGCCGCCGCCAAAAAAGGCGCCGCCACGCCCGCTGCCCTCTCCGTCGCCTGATTTCCGCCGCCCGCCGCCGTACAGCTGCTGGAAGGTCGGCGGCGGAGACGGCGGCGGCGGCGGCGGCGGAGAGGCGGGGGCGCTCACGGGGCCGACGCCACCATTTGCTGCTGCCACGCCCGCCGCTGCTACTGCCGCCGATGCGACGCCCGGCGACTTCTTGGCCGGCGGGGCCGCTACTGCCGTCGCGCTCACGGTCCCGGCCACCTTGCCGCCAACCACGCTGCCGTTGCCGTTGCTGCTACTGCCATTGCTATTGCTACTGCTTACACCGGTTTTGACCGGCGGCACGGCGACTACTGCTGACAAGCCGTTGCCCTTTACACCACCATTCGCCACAGGCGCACCATTGGCCCCCGCTGTATGCGGACTCGCGGCCGGCATCACAACAGGCGGCCGCGGCTGCGCCGCCGGCGCACCCGCCGCCGGGGCCGCAGGCGCGGCAGGGGCCGCTGGGGTCAGCGTCTGGTGCAGCACCGGCGTCGGCTGTAGCACGGGTGCGGGCGCCACGAAGCCCCGGAACAATAGCGCCTCCTCCTCCTCTGCCAGCGGCGGCGGCTGTAGCAGCGGCTGCAGCAGCGGCTGCAGCAGCGGCGCCCGCACGCCGTCCTCGCCCTCCTCCCCGGGCTGGGCGCTCTCGTGAATGGGGTCCAGGCCGCTGTGGGGGGTGGGGGGGGGGCGGTGGGCAGGGCGGGGGCGGGGTGTGGGGTGGCGTGGGGTCTGGGGTGTGTGAGCAGATGCAGGGGGAGAGCTGACGCGGCACGGCACACAGCACGAGCACGCACACGTGTGCAGGCGGCACGACTTTGACACAGGCCACCGCCTACGGTGCGCGTAGATTGGATAGGGTCCAGGCCGCACTGTGTCAAATAGCTTGCAGCCTTACAAATCTACACGGGACCGGGTTGTACCGTATGTTCATTAAGCTACTTCAGGATTCCTATCGGTCCTTCAAGTCCTTATTCCAAGTCCTTATTCCAAGTCCTTGTTATTCCAAGTCCTTGTTATTCCAAGTCCTTGTTATTCCATCAAGCCCACCTGCGCTGGCGGGCCGACATCGGCGCCTCGGCGTCCCCGCGTGGGCTGCTGCCCTCCGGACCGCCGCCGCCGCCGCCGCCGGCGTCCGAGGCGCGGAAGCTGAAGTCGCCAAACAGTCGACGGAAGCTGTCTGCAATGTTTGGATTCGATGAATAACGATGTCGCACAGGCAGACAGCAGTTTGCTTTCTCTAGCGTTTGCGCTGTGAGACAGTGGGAGCGAAATTCACACGCTGGGTACAGGCGCACCGCACCGCAACATGGCTGAGATTGGCGACGTCAAGACAGACGCCCGCTCGCGCTCACCTCGCCGGAAGCTCTCTGTGCGCCCGATGCATGTTTGGATTTGAAGCATCAGTGGCCAGGCAGGGCAGAGCCAGGCAGGCGCGAGGGAGGGAGGGAGGCGGGGTTAGGGGACACGCATCAGCAGGATGGCCACACGAGCGGCCGGCAACACCGACTCCCGGCACTGGCTCAGCCTCTCCCACTCTTCCGGGGCCCTGACACGCGACGCCGACACCGGCCCATGTCCGTGTGCATGTACGGCTTGTGTGGACATGTGGGAGCGTCGACGTCGCGGGCCGGGGTCCCGGAGGGGTGGGAGGCAGGCCGAGCCAGTGCCGCGAGTCGGTGTGGCCAGCCGCGTGCAAGCGCCCAGAGCCGTACCCCGCCCCCGCCCCGCGCCGCGCCGCCCCTCCTGCCGTACAGCCCCCCCACCACCTCCTCCAAATCATCTTCTGGAAAGACCCCGCACCGCCTTGCCCAGATCACCTTTTCCCCAGCCGTGGCTTCACATGCTGACAGGCAGGCAGGCCGATGACAGACGCACACAGCGGCGAGCTGCGCTGCTGCCTAAGCACCTCTAGCATGGCTAATAGCTTCCCCTGTCCCCTCCGACAGCGCCGCCCCTGACCCCTCCCACCGTGCGCCTCCCGGAGTTCGCCCCACCCCCCGGTGGCCCCCGTACTCTACACCCCCTCCCCTCCCCTCCCCTCCCCTCCCCTCCCCTCCCCTCCCCCCGTTTCATCGGTTGGTCTTGTAGGGCGCATTGGGCTCCTGACCTCGAGGTCCCTTTCTCCCAACCCGCCCCTTCTCCCCACCCACCCCTCTTCTCCCCACCCCTCTTCTCCCCACCCCTCTTCTCCCCACCCCCTCCCCACCCCTCCCCCGCCCAGTTGCCCCCCGCCCAGTTGCCCCCCGCCCAGTTGCCCCCCGCCCAGTTGCCCCCCCCCCCCACCCACCCACCCCCCAACCCCCCGCAGCGCAGTCGTGTTCGCATCCTGTTTCTCACCGGGACTGTTTACCAGTAACCCACCCAGCCGCCCCCCCGCCCCGCCCCGCCCCCGCCCGCCCTCACCCCGCCCCGCCCCCCAACCCCCTGCCCCCCAACCCCCCGCCCCGCCCCGCCCCGCCCTCACCCCGCAGGAAGCTGTCCAGCGGCCGCAGGCGGTGCGGGACCTCGTGCAGCCGCGGGTCGGCGTGCACGGGTTCGTCGTGGCGGGCCATGGTGATGGTGGTGGCCATGAAGGCCAGGTAGGTCGCCGCCAGCAGGCCCACCTGCCACAGCGACACCTGCGGCAGCAGCAGGGGAGTCACATGGTCGCATATCAGGTTGAGGAGAGAAGATACGTGTAGAGACAGGCAGGCGGGGAGCCTTGGTACCCCCCGCCCCCTGCCTCCGCAATTCCACGCCCGCGACACAGCACACCCAGCAACAGCCACGCGCCACTGCAGTGCAAGCTGACCCCCCCCCCCCGGTTCGGGTTCTCTTGGTCGTTTCGCTTTTGGTTTCTGGAATGAACTACCCCCCCCTTCACACGCCCCAGCCACGCCTCCTGCCGCCACCACTGGCCGTACACAGTCGCCGTACCGTGCCGTACAGCAGGAACCCAAACACGGTGGCCACGCCGGCCAGGTAGAAGAGGCAGTCCTTGATGAAGTAGGCGTGCTGCACCAGGATCTGTTGTGGGGGTTTGTGGGTTGGAGGGGGGTCGGGGGAGGGGGGGTTGGAGGAGGAGGAGGAGCAGGAGGAGGAGAGGAAGAAGGGCCGGCCGATTAAATGGTTGCCCCTCCCTGCCTCTCCCTCCGTCCCTCCCTTCCTTCCACACACGCACCTGCTCCGCACCCGAACAGAATATGACCAGCGCGAACACCACGTTTCCCACAAACAGCCCGCTGCCCAGCGGCTCGCTCAGCGCCATGGCAATGGCGTCCGGGCTGGCGGCGTCGCTGTCGCCCTGCGCGCGTGCGGCGCGTGCGGCGCGTGCACCCGTGGATGTGTGTCACATGGGGCGTGTACGGCACGGTAATTGGTGCTTGTGCGACCAAGAAAGAACAGGTGGAGGTGCCGGGGTGTGTGTGTGCGAGCGCCTCCGGGATGCGGGCGGGCGTCCGGGTAGCTGGCAGGTGACTGTGGGGGGACTGGCGTGCAAGGAGCCGGCCAGCAGCCATCCAACGCGGGGCCCGGCCGGCCGGCCGGCAGCCAGCCAGCCATGCGCACAGTGCCAACACGCCACGTCTCCTCAATTCCTGTGTCAGATCCAGCCCCATCCTCAAGCCCCCTGCCCTGCTCCGCTCCCAGCTGCTCCCCCCTCCCTCCCCCCTCCCACCCCTCCCTCCCCAGCTGCTCCCCCTTCCCCCGCACCCCCCCCTCCGCACCCCCATCGCACCTGGCTGATTGCAGCCAGCTGCGTGAACACGTCGGGCGCGCCGTTGCCGAAGCTGAGCAGCGTGGCGCCGGCCACGCAGGGCGGCAGGCGCAGGTACTCGGAAATCAGCTCCAGGCTGGGGCAGAAGAACCTTTTGGAAAGATGCAGGCGAGCAAGCACGTGAAGGTGGGGATGCTGTGTGCGGCCCCATGCCGCCGAGGTGGGACGGCGCCCGGTGGAATCGAATGTGCCGGGGGTGGGGGGGAGGCTGAGGGGCGTGCAGGCGGTGCGCCGACCCAAAGCACGTGACTTCGACCCAAACCCAAACCCGAGTTTACCCGCCGCGCCGCACCCCGACCCGCCGCACGCACCGCTCCGCCACGATGAGCATGGTGAGGAACAGCACCCCAATCCAAAGCAGAAACAGCGTCGTCGAGGCCCACTCGCTGCACATGTCAGAACCAACGGATGTCATTTAGGGCTTCGCGCGCGGGTAACGCGCATCAAATCGGACTTACAGTTGGTCCAGGAAGCAATAGTGAATTTCGAGGTAGGGAATCCAGCCGTCGCCCTCGCACGACTTGTGGAGTCGCACATAGTTGCAGCGCTGCTCCACCGGGACCGAATTGGGCTGGCACCCTTGCACCTCTTTGAGTCTCTTGGAGTACAGGTAGGCTGCGTCCGAGCCGCTCGGCGCGCAAATTGCAAACAGCGCCGCTGCGAAGAGCAGCACGCCGTGCGCAAACCTAGGCCGCAAGAAGCTATCCAATTTCATCATGTCATTGCACGTAAAATTGCCTCAAGGTGTCAAGAAATTGAGCGTCTGGGTCAAAGTAGTTCGTCTTGCAAGGGTTTGCTGGACTGCTTGTAAGTCAAGTCATGGTGCGCCAGACCAATCAATTGTGCTTTGGAAGGTGAGAAAATTCGGTCGCTATGGGCTGCCAGCGTCACAGCGTCCTAACCTTGGGTGACAGCCGGCACGCCCGTACCGCCCTGGTACGCTTTTCCTTCCTCAGACTGTGGTGGGGCTCAGCCCCTTTTCCCTGACACAAGGGAACACTTGTCCTTTTATGCCCATTCGTGCGCGCTAAACGTCCCTCGGCTAAGTCATGAACATTGCAACGGTATAATCACATACGTATACCCATCTAGGCACCTGAACATAAATGATTGCGTGGTTACAGGAGAACATAAATGGCTCCATTTCTGTGTGGCACCTCACACACGCCTGCATCACACACCCGCATGACCCACTGTACGCGCACGCGAATAAAATTTCCCATTCGACATACGCGGCTTTGGCACACACGCAGACATGCTCCGCTCAGGTCTCCAGTTACGTGCCCTACATGTGCGCTTGCCGTGCGGCCGCACGCTCCGCCTCCTTGTCCCACTTGATGAGCACCACGATGGTGCCGTACGCTATCGCCTGCGACACACCACGGCACGGCACGGCGCATCCGGCGCATTCAGGTACGGCAATGCAGGGGCCACATCATACCGGGTGCGCACATGAAGCTTGGAGCTTGGGGGGCGGCGGAGATATCAACTTTATACGGTACTGGGCGCCCGGCACCCTGCGGCCCAGCTGCAGCCTTCCCCGTCCCTCCCTCATCCCCACACTGCTGCCCTTGCTCCGCCTCGCCTCCCCGCCTCCCACGCAGCGCCCCCTCAACCCCTCCGCCTCACCCCATAACTCCCCAACCCCAACCCATCCCCATCCTCGCTCTGATGCATTGGGTTTGGTTTAGTTTGGGCTGGTAACCACAACCCCCCTACTCAGCCCCCCGTCCTCACCTGCAGCACGGAGCCCAGGCACATGCCCGCCCACATGCCCACCACGCCCAGCCCGCGGCTGAAGCCCAGGTACAGCGCCAGCGGCACCGCCAGGCAGTAGAACACCACCAGGTTGGTGTAGCTGCCGTGCAGCTGCTTGCCGGCGCCCTGGGGGGCGTGGTGGAGGGCAGAAGGCGGGGGGAGCGAGGAAGGTGCAAGGGGTTAGTTTGACCGGTGTGAAGATGCAGGACATTGCGCGGGGCAAAGAAGGATGAGCGCGCGGATGCGTGGGGGAAGGGCAGGGAACATCACGCGCACATATGGCAGCACTGGCGCTGGTGATGTGGCTAGCGGCGTAAGCCGGGCGCGGCGGCAACGTACGGCGGCAGTGCTGTACGGCGGCAGGGACAAGGGGCGCTGCTGCACGCCAAAGCCCCCCGTCCTCCAGGCATTCCCCCCGCCCCCCAAGCTCCCCCGCTCAGGGCCGGCGCCAGGCTCACCTCCACGACACCGGTGAGGATGGTCTGGCAGCCGTCGAAGAGGTTGACCGCCGCCACCAGCACCATGAGCCGCGTCAGCATGTCCAGCAGCACCGGGTCGTGGCTGCTGGTGAACACGGAGATGACTGCAGAGGCCAGCGGCCCCACACACAGGGGAAGAAAATGTGATGGCAAAGACAAGTGTTCAGGGGGCTTCAGCCCAAAACAACAGGTTGAAAACACACACTCCACACAGGAAGAAAGTGATGGCAAAGAAAATTGGCACTGCTAACTGTAACCGGGCAAGGGAGTGCTACCACAGAGATGCGCACAACGTCGAGAAGGCGTGCGAGGAAGGCGCCAAGGCAGACGCAGACACAAACATAGGGATGGCCAAAGCATTTCCATGGTTTGAAGGGACCCCAAAGCGTCTCTGTGCTATCATACTATTACACTAGCCCCATAATACTATTAGTCGCATGGCGCTCACCGGCCATCCTGCAGTGCGGCTCCAGCAGCAGCACGGCGGGCGCCGCCCACAGCAGCGGCCCCATCAGCGCGGACGCCAGCGCGGCGGTGCGAGCGCCACGGCCGTCGCCTGTGTCCGTCGTCGTCGTCGTCGTGGACAAAATGTGTCTTAGTTACGCGCACCACACGGACAGGCACCGGACAAGGATACGTGGCATGCTAGCGGTCCGGCGCAAACAGGCCGACCGCCGCCAAGCCCCTCACACTCACATTAACACACACACACACAGACACACACTATCTCTCTCTCCTTGTGAACTCTAACACACACACACACACACACACACACACACACACACACACACACACACACACACACACACACACACACACATCCCAGACCATCCGCCCCTCCCCCCTGGCTCTTCTCACCCGCGCCCAGGAAGTTGCCGACTTGCGTGCAGGCGGTCATGCCGAAGGCGTTGAAGGGCATGTAGAACACGGCGCAGGTGCTGAATGCCACGCTGATGGCCGCCACGGAGCGCTGTGGGTTGGTGGTTTGGGCGGGAGGAGGTGGGTTAACGGGTCTGGGTTTGGGCCTGGGGAGGTGGGGTTGTGGTTACCAGCCCAAACTAAACCAAACCCAATGCATAAGAGCGTGGGGGTGGTGGAGCGGTGGAGCGGTGCGGGCCCAGGAGGCACGAAGCCCGCTGCACTCCCGCATCGCAACCGCAATCAATGCGGTCAACTGGAGGGACTCAGCGAACAGGTTCGTGATGCGGACACGCATGCCCCCCCTTATCACACGCCGGCGCCACTATCCCACTGACAGTAGCACCAGCACCACTCGCCCCCTATCCTAGTCCCCTAGGTTCTGGGTTCTGGGTTTTGGGTTGTAATGGTCGCTTTGGACTTTGGAATGAACTACCCCCCATCTCTCTTTTTCTCTCTCTCCCTCCCTCTCACATCCGAGTCGGGCAGCGCCGCCGCCGCCACGGTCATGGCGCTGAAGGCCGCGCTCTCCGCCACACGCATCACCGCCGCGGGGTAGGCCAGTGCCGCCATGGAGCCCCAGCCCTGAGGGCCGCGGGCGGGGGGGGGCGCGGAGGGGGGGGGGCGGGCGGGGAGGCGTGGGCATGTTGGTGATGTTCGGGATGAGGGCGGAGGAGCGGGAGGAGCGGGAGGACCTGGGACAGACCCAGAACATTGCGGAGACATTGGCTGAGACGCGGTGGCGCGTGCGGAGGCAAGGCTGTGCGCTATACCGGCTGCATACGCCCCTTGCCAAGTACCGCGCCCCCAATGCCCGACACGCCCCACCCACAGGCCCTCCCCACCCACCGACAGCACGCGGCTCCACTCGCCGCCGAACACGCGCGGCGCCAGCCCCGACCAGACGATGTAGGCGCACGTGAACAGGCACTGGTAGCCGTTGGAGGCGCCCACCTGCGGCCGGCGGCGGCGGCGGCGGCGGCAGCAACAGCAGCAGTATTTCCATGATATCCGGGACAGGAGCAAGAGCAGGAGCAGGGGCAGGAGCAGGAGTAGGAGCAGGAGCAGGAGCAGGAGCAGGAGCAGGAGCAGGAGCAGGAGCAGGAGCAGGAGCAGGAGCAGGAGCAGGAGCAGGAGCAGGAGCAGGAGCAGGAGCAGGAGCAGGAGCAGGAGCAGGAGCAGGAGCAGGAGCAGGAGCAGGAGCAGGAGCAGGAGCAGGAGCAGGAGCAGGAGCAGGAGCAGGAGCAGGAGCAGGAGCAGGAGCAGGAGCACGCACGTGTGTGGGTTTCTTCCCTGTGTTCTCAGCTTGGCCTGTGTCCGTGCGGATGTCCAGTGCTCCCCGACACCCGTCCCGACAGCTCCTCATCGGCATGCGCTGCCACCCAAGCCGCCCAGCCGCCCAGCCAGCCGCCCACACAGCCGCCCAGCCAACCGCCCAGCCCACACAGCCGCCCAGCCGCCCAGCCAGCCGCCCACACAGCCGCCCAGCCAACCGCCCAGCCCACACAGCCGCCCAGCCGCCCAGCCAACCGCCCAGCCAACCGCCCACGCAGCCGCCCAGCCTCTCACCGCCAGCGCCGCGCCGATGTAGCCCAGCTTGAGCGGGAAGATGAGGGCGTAGGTGGTGAGCAGGTGCAGCGGCACGATGGCCAGCGAGATGCACATCTGCGGCTTGCTGATGCGCTGGGCCACCAGGATGCGGTTCAGCGGCCTGATGTATGGGTTATGGGGTTCCATGCATTTAAGTTATTGAAGAAGTAGACGTCGAACAGACGTTGCAACACACGTTGGCATACCGATGACCAGAAGGCGTAGTGGGGGGGGGTCCGGTCGGGAATGCAGGCAGTGGGAAGCAGGGGGGGGGATAGAAGGATATATTGCGAAGTGGTAGAACTGGTGTGTGTGTAGATACCAGCCCAATTAAACCATACCCATGCAAAAGAGCGGGGAGGAGAGCGTGGCGTACGCTGACAATGGAGGGTGCCAGTTGCGGAAGTGGGCACACGGCAGGGTGCTAAACCACCGCGTGTTTTTATACATAGGGGAGCGGAGGTTACGGTGAGAGAGGCGTTGATGAGGCGACGCCTGCAGCCATCTCACCTAGCCAGCGCGTCCAGCCAGATAGCGGGGATCAACGCCAGGATGTACCTGCGTGTCAAAGCATGCGTGTGTGTGGGGGGGGGGGGTTGGTTGGTTGGTGCAGCGGTCTTGGTGATGACAGGAGTGAGTGACAGGGGGGGGGGTGAACGTGTGTCGAAGCACAAATGCATGCAGCGCCCTTACCCCTTCCCAGACAGCGGCGACATTGACAGGTTGTTCCCAAGGTCGCGTCCTTCCGTAGCGCACAATCCCAACACCTCAAGTGTAACAGCACCAACACCAACACCACAGTAAACACCAACACCTGGCTCCCCCTCCTCCCCCTCCCCCCCCCCTACTCCCCCCCTCCCCCTCATCCCCCTCATCCCCCTCCTCGTCATTAATTAATTATGCATGGTACCTCCTTCCCCTCCTCCCCCTCCTCCCCTCCTCCCCCTGCCGAGCTCGGGTGGCATTTCTAGTCGCCGGCGCACCCAACACGTCTTCTTCGACTACTTCAACCTAACGAGTATTTTGTTGTGTCGCCTTAACTGCATTACTTAATTCCGCTTCCTTTTAGCTTGGTTTAGTTTGGGCTGGTAACCGCAACCCCCCCTTCCACCCACCGGTGCGCCATGGCCGCCAGCGCCGCGTCCCGGCTCAGCAGGCGCAGCAGCGCGGGCGCGCCCAGCATGAGGCCGGTCATGGGCACGCAGTGCAGCCACAGGAACAGCAGCGTGCGCCGGAAGATGGGGCCCAGCGCGCCGTAGTTGCCGGCGCCGTAGGCCTGAAGGAGGGTGAGGGTGAGGGTGGGGGGATGGGGGCGGCGTTTGCAGGCGGGGTGTGTGGTGGTGGGGCAGGGTAGTTCATTCCAGAAACCAGAAGCAAAACGACCAAGAGAACCCGAACCAGGGATTAGGGGTGTAACTTATTCCAGAACCCAAGCCAAACCAACCGAGTGAACCCAAACCAGCCAACGCTGCCCACGGCACGGAGATGGCGGGGGGCGCTGCGCCGCACACACAGGGGGCTAGGAGGAGGAGGAGGATGATAAGTCACACGCCTGCTTGCCACTGGGCATGCAAACCCCTTCCCCCACGCCCTTCCCCCCAAGTCATGCCCTGCGGCACACCCGCTGCCCGCTTGCCAACATGCAGCACGCGTGCCGCTGTGTCAAACACAGCCACACCCACAGCCACAGTTACACACGACCCTCTTTGTTTGCCTGTTTTTCCTCTCGTACACACACACACACACACACAGGTAAACGGGACGCGACGCTGCTTTGTCTTGATCGCATTGCATACACGGTCTTCGCTTTGCTTGTTTTCCCCTTGTGATCTCTAACACACACACACACACACACACACACACACACCTGCCCAGAGCTTGGCTGCGCTCTGGGCAGGGGAGACGCGTGATAGCGGCAGCGTGTGGCCTAAATGCCTCGCTGTCGCTGGCTGTCCCGAGTACTCGCTCACGAGACTCGTCAGGCCGCCTGTAAACCCGTTGTTACACACACACACACACACACACACACACACACACACCTGCGCCGCCTGCGTGTCCAGGGCGCCGCACAGCCCCTGCAACACGTAGCGCGCAGTGATGCCCACGAAGCTGTTGCCCAACGCCGCGCCTGCGGTGCGGTGCGGTGCGGTGCGGTGCGGTGCGAGGCGTGGCGTGGCGTTGTGCAAATGCACAAACTAGCAGCAACGGTGACGTTATGCAATTGGCATGCATGCACTCGCGGATTGAAACGCACAACCAATAAAAGCGAAACACCACCGTGCCGCCACCGCCACCGCTACACGATAGCCACCGCGCAGTCACACACCTCCGCCATCCTGTCTTTCCCCACCCGCCAGACACTTGCCGCCTACCTGTGCTCCACTTCACAAATTTAATAAACACCATCCCATGGATGGCTAAACCCCCCTGGGTTTTTGGGTTGCAATGGTCGCTTTGGTTTCTGGAATGAATTTACCCTCACCACCACCAAAACGAACCACCACCTACCCACCCACCCACCCACCCACCCAGCCCCGCAGCTCACCAGCCAGCTCCATGGTACCCAGGTGCCCCACGAAGGAGAAGGAGATGATGGAGGTGGAGTAGGCGGCCAGCAGGTTGAGCACCAGCGGCCAGGCCAGCGCCGCCTGGGCTGCCATGTCCTGGGGGGGAGCAAATACGGTGGGTAAGTGGGGGAGGGCGGGTGAGGGGAGGCCGGAGGGCGGCGGCAGTAGCAGCTGGAGGAGGTAAGGGTGGGTGTTGCCCGGTGGGCGACTGCGGCCGCTTTGTCTTTTTTTTTGAAGCTGAGTCGGGATGCCCATGTGGGTGTAGTGTATTTGAATGGGCGCAGCGATTGCAAGACGGGAGAGGTGCAGGACGTCCTCCCCGCTCCCACACCATGCCGTTCTCCCACGAGTCCAAACTTGATGGCGCTCACCTGCAACACCCCTGCCGACTCCCCGTGTTGCTTTGCTTTAATTAAGTGCGGTACATGCTGATGCTGTTGCTGCTGGGATGGCTCTGGAGCCGCCTCTGGGTCGGCAGCAGGTAAGAGCGGCTCGCGCAGCGCCGCTGCCTCCTCTTCGGCCCCTCCTCTTCCCGCTGGACCTGCCGCCGCCGCGGCGCTGCCCCCAGCTGTCATTATGATGAGCAACTATAGGTTTGCGAATCAACTTAGTTGTCGTTGGACGATTTAACGACTTGTTGAGCGAACGACTGCGGAAATTTACACGTTCAGCTTGTCACAGTATCGTCCGCGGTGAAGGCGATAGCATGCGATGGACTATAGATAAGCAACAATGCAATGAGCCAATGGCATGTATTGTATTCATGCAAAGGCGCGGCGCAATTAGCGACCGGCACGCCATGTTGCACGTGCCCTCGCTCCGCGATACCTCCTCACCCGCCATCCCCGCCAACCCCAGACCTCGGCCTTCATCCCGGGCCCCTTTCCTCCCGCTTCCCTCTCAAACGTAATTGCCCGTTCAGCTTTGTAGTTGAGTTGCACCTCAGTCAAAATCGCGGAGCAGCCCGCCAGGGCGACTCGGAGGGTGGGAGGGAGACCTGTGGGCTGTGGCAGCCATCCGGGCCACCGCACTGGGGGCCACCGGGGTCGGAAAGCCATCCCGCTGCTGCAGACATCCTGCTGTGCCGGGCCAAGCATCCCGCCTGCCTGACGGTGCCCCTGCGCGGGTATGTGAGTTTGTGACAGACCCCGCCCGGCCATCCCGCCTGGCTGTGACGCTGTGTCGACCCGACCGGGCCATCCAGAATTCGTCGCCCAGCCATCCCGCATCCCCGTGGCCGACCCTGCCGGGCCATCCCCCAGTAGCCTGCGGTCCGCGTCCAGCGGCACGTCCATGCCTTTTGGCTCCCCTGGCGACTTGGAACAAGCACCTCGGTGCAGAGCGTGGGAAGGGCAGTGCCTGTATCTTCCTTCTACCGCGTAGAAATTTGCCCTTTTTGAGATAGGCTGTCGTCTTACGTTTGCTGACGGCCATGGGACGCACACCTCAACCCGCAAAGCAACTTACAAAAACGGCCCCTCCACTCTGTGACGGTTACCGCACCTCTTGAGCACACCTGGCAACCGTTTCTTAAAAATGAAAGCGTTTGTTCATTAGTAATATGCCGCCTACGAATGCGTATGCATGTGCGCCGGCCCGGGAGCGGGCAAATGATGATTGGGGGAGAGATGGCCTACTTGGCGCCCCCACGACGCTCTCGCCGCCGTGCGCGCCGCCGCCACCTTGCAGCCCCGCCTGGGCTGCGGCTGTGTGTCTGCCCGGCAGCCGTGTCGTCTCTCGCTGCCGAACAGAAACCCATCCCCCGCGACCAGCACAGACCACGCACGGTCACACACAACGCAGTACTAGGCCCGTGCAGCATTCAACAGACCAATACCAAAGCAACAGAGGGTGGGCGGGTGGGAAAATCAAAAAACAGCCTACGCGCTAGACCTCATCGGAAGCGACACAGAGAAGAAACTAAGAGACAGCAAGTTCTGCTGCCGCAAACCACAAACGCGTAAGACTCGCCTCTGGTTCTCAATCGCTGGCACGTACCCAAGTTTGAACGAAAGCCGCTTCCCCCCTTGCCCCCCCCCCACTCAGAAGGGAGGGGGTGCCTTACACAAGCCTAGATCTGACACCTCCTTCAAAATCTATTTTAATAATTAAAGGTTATTAAAATGGGCCTTTGAGATAGGCTGTCGTCTTACGTTTGCTGACGGCCATGGGACGCACACCTCAACCCGCAAAGCAACTTACAAAAACGGCCCCTCCACTCTGTGACGGTTACCGCACCTCTTGAGCACACCTGGCAACCATTTCTTAAAAATGAAAGCGTTTGTTCATTAGTAATATGCCGCCTACGAATGCGTATGCATGTGCGCCGGCCCGGGAGCGGGCAAATGATGATTGGGGGAGAGATGGCCTACTTGGCGCCCCCACGACGCTCTCGCCGCCGTGCGCGCCGCCGCCACCTTGCAGCCCCGCCTGGGCTGCGGCTGTGTGTCTGCCCGGCAGCCGTGTCGTCTCTCGCTGCCGAACAGAAACCCATCCCCCGCGACCAGCACAGACCACGCACGGTCACACACAACGCAGTACTAGGCCCGTGCAGCATTCAACAGACCAATACCAAAGCAACAGAGGGTGGGCGGGTGGGAAAATCAAAAAACAGCCTACGCGCTAGACCTCATCGGAAGCGACACAGAGAAGAAACTAAGAGACAGCAAGTTCTGCTGCCGCAAACCACAAACGCGTAAGACTCGCCTCTGGTTCTCAATCGCTGGCACGTACCCAAGTTTGAACGAAAGCCGCTTCCCCCCTTGCCCCCCCCCCCACTCAGAAGGGAGGGGGTGCCTTACACAAGCCTAGATCTGACACCTCCTTCAAAATCTATTTTAATAATTAAAGGTTATTAAAATGGGCCTTTGAGATAGGCTGTCGTCTTACGTTTGCTGACGGCCATGGGACGCACACCTCAACCCGCAAAGCAACTTACAAAAACGGCCCCTCCACTCTGTGACGGTTACCGCACCTCTTGAGCACACCTGGCAACCGTTTCTTAAAAATGAAAGCGTTTGTTCATTAGTAATATGCCGCCTACGAATGCGTATGCATGTGCGCCGGCCCGGGAGCGGGCAAATGATGATTGGGGGAGAGATGGCCTACTTGGCGCCCCCACGACGCTCTCGCCGCCGTGCGCGCCGCCGCCACCTTGCAGCCCCGCCTGGGCTGCGGCTGTGTGTCTGCCCGGCAGCCGTGTCGTCTCTCGCTGCCGAACAGAAACCCATCCCCCAACACCTGATCCTCACATGCGTCCCGTCACTTGCTGCCTCGCCCGGGCTGACTTCTTAATGTATGCGCTCACGGCGTCCGAGCGCCAGCGCCCCTGCTCCTGGATGTCCTCCACTGACACGCCTGCGTTGGCCACTGCAGTCGCCCCGCCCCGGCGCAGACTGTGCGCTGTGACGCGCGAGACGTCCAGGCTGCCCGCCACCTGCGGCTGCGCGGCCCCAAGCTGCACCAGCAGCGCCCGCAACCAAAACAAGGGAGGCATGATTCGTTAACTTCCGGCCCTCGAGCCGTTAGCGTGTCACCCGCGCGCCGGGGCACATGTTTCTAGACCGGGTGTGCGACCGGGAAGCGTTGTCACCCGCCGCAACCGGGGCTCATGTTTCTATACCGGGTGACGCTGCCGGTAGCGTTGTCACCCGCCGCCGGCGGGGCACATGTTTCTATACCGGGTAATGCTACCGGTGGCGCTCACCCGCCGCCAGCGGGGCTCATGTTTCTATACCGGGTGACGCTACCGGTAGCGTTGTCACCCGCCGCCAGCGGGGCACATGTTTCTATACCGGGTAATGCTACCGGTGGCCGTGGTCACCCGGGGGCCGCCGGATACCGTGGAAACGGACGGAGCTCTGGCAATGCCCAGGTAAACCCGAAGCCAACCCTTTTCCTGTCAGGCCTCACCTTCCAACCCATCCTCCAGCCGCGGCTACAGGGAGCCCGTCGCTGGCGGCAAAGCCTACCAGCGCCCCGGCGGCGGCTGCCGGCGCCGCCGCCGGGGCGCTGGTAGGCGGCGCCTGCCCCGGCGGGCGCCCCCGCGGGCGGCCACCGGTGGTTGCTGCTGCTGCTGCTGCTGGTGCTGGTGCTGCTGCTGTGGCTGCTGCTGTCGTGGCCCCTGTGGCTGAAGCGGCCGCCCCCGTGGCCGGCGCCCCTGCTGCTGCTAGGGGGCCCCGCCCCTTGCCCTTCGCGCCCTTCCCCCTTACCCTGATCCCCATCGCCGTCGCTGTCGCTGCCGTCCGAGTCGCTGTCGCTGCCGCTGGACTACGCTCCGCGTTATCTTGCCAGCTCAGCCCGGCGCGCCCGGAGCGAGCAGCTCAACGTACTGGGGCAGCTCCGCGAGCTGCCTCTCATAGTCGGTCTCGAGGGCCTGCCGTGCATCCAGCCACTTGTACTTGCCTTTGCTGGCTGGCTGCGGGCCGAGAAGGCCGATCCGCGCCTGGAGCTTGTTGAACAGCTTGAGCACCTTGCCCTCCAGGGCCGAGAAATGCGCTTTGTCGGCTGAGGACAGGCGTGCATCGTGTGCTGACTGCAGGGCCGCGTCGCATTGCTCAAAGGTCGCGAGGTTCACGACCTCGTGAAGATCACGGACTTCGGTCATTGCTATCAAAAAACAGCCTACGCGCTAGACCTCATCGGAAGCGACACAGAGAAGAAACTAAGAGACAGCAAGTTCTGCTGCCGCAAACCACAAACGCGTAAGACTCGCCTCTGGTTCTCAATCGCTGGCACGTACCCAAGTTTGAACGAAAGCCGCTTCCCCCCTTGCCCCCCCCCACTCAGAAGGGAGGGGGTGCCTTACACAAGCCTAGATCTGACACCTCCTTCAAAATCTATTTTAATAATTAAAGGTTATTAAAATGGGCCTTTCGGCCGAAAACGTAGAAGCTTTTAGGGGTTGGTGGGGCGCACGTCTACGGCCGGTAGACGTTTTGGCGGGCAAATCAGGGGAAGTGTAGATTTTTTTCGGGGTTTGGGGGGCTCGCCCCCCAAGATAAAGTTTTAGCGTAGAAGGATTAGCAGGGGTCATCTACGCGGTAGTAGACACTGAGGGCCCAAGGGCGTCTACAAGATACAGGCACTGGGGAAGGGGACCAATGAACTTGGACTGGCCGGCTTGGGCCTGCAAGAGCGCAGGAACGGCGTTAGATGTTTAAGGCTCAGCCTCGCCCGGCGTTCTGGGGTTGGGGTTGCCGAGTGCGTAGCTGTGCGACATCCCGCGTGCACGCAGGTTGGCCCACGGTTCTGTTTTTCGCGTGTGTGGTCCCCCGACCAGAAAAACGCACTGAAATATTGGTTGGTGATAACAAACATCCGTCTGTAAAAGACACGGTGGAAGACCAGGACGGGAGAAGACTTGCCATCACGCGAGGGACCGTGCGAGCTGAGGATGGCCCGTCTGAACACGGAATGACCAGGTAGCATATTCAAGTAGAACAGAGGTTTATTTGTAGCGTAGATAGCTTCATACAAGCGAAGCCCTGACTTTACGCGGCAGATCTCAACAAGCATTCTTGAACAGTGCCATATTTCCAGCCAAGTGAGCTTGCGTTGCTTGCTGTGACCGTGTAGAGCTTCAAGCAAAAGCTCAAACTAAAGCCACCTGCCGCGCTTCGGCGCGGCTGAGCATTCGTCCCAAACTAGGCTTTGCGTCAGAGCTCGGTTGCAGCAGCCATGGGCGAGGACAAGAAGCACGAGGATCCCGATAAGGTGAGCATAGGAGAGGGGAGGTCGCTGGTTGTGTGGTTCCAGGGCTTGCAATTCGCAACCGGTGCTGTCGCGCGGCACGCCTCAACCTGCCCTTTTCTTCCCGCGTGCGAATCCAGGATGCCCCCATCAAGGCACTAGATGAGACGGATATCGCTTTTCTGAAGAACTACGGTGGGTGGAGTCGCGGAGGGGGCAAGACGCTAGGGTGGGGGGTCCGGGCGGGATACAAGACACGCTAGACACGGCCCGTCAAGACTGCGGCTGCGGTGTTTGTTGTATTCTAGTGTTCGGGTTTGCGTGCTGACATGTACTTCTGCTCTTGGAACGCTGGTATGGCAGGTCTGGGGCCGTACGCTGCGGGCATCAAGAAGGTGGAGCAGGACGTCAAGGATGTGCTCAAGCGGTGAGCGTGGGCGCGCGCTGTGCGCTGCCGGCGTTTTGGTGGCCTTGCACGCTTCGATTGTGGATGCTGCTGGGCAGGGGGTCAGCCAGGGCTGTGGCGTTGTGAGATGCGGGTTGCACAGCGAGGAGCTGGGGCACGTGCGCGCATGGGGCAGTCGGCAGCACGATGGCCCCACCATAGGGAGGGGTTGAGGCCTCGAGGGCTACATCCCGGGGAGGTAGCGGGGCGCGGTGGGCAGCCCATGGCACTGCAAGCAAGCACCCAGCCCTTACGCCCCGGGCTGCTTGCTGCACGCCCTCGCCTCTTCCGCAGCAACCCATCCACTAGCTGCCCGCCTGCACGCGCCGGTGCCCCTCCCGCCCCGCCCATGCCGCCCGCTGCCCGCTACCCTCTGCCCCGCCCCCGCAGCATCAACGACGTGTGCGGCGTGAAGGAGAGCGACACCGGCCTGGCGCCGCCCAGCCGCTGGGACCTGGTGTCGGACAAGCAGATGCAGCAGGAGGAGCAGCCGCTGCAGGTGCGCCTGTGTGCAGGGGCGTGTGTGTGTGTGTGTGTGTGTGTGTGTGTGTGTGTGTGTGTGTGTGTGTGTGTCTGTCTGTCTGTGCGTGTGTTGGGGGTGGGAGCTGCATAGGGCTGCACAGCCGTCATGAGGCTGCAGGCCTGCTGGGGCAGGGGGCGGGGAAAAAGGGGGCGAGAGCAGGCGAACGGTCTTGGGACAACGCGCTTTTGTTGGAGGGCTCACGGAGCGGGGGCGGCGGTGCGGACAAAGTGAGCGAGTTGGGGGCTGGATGTACCGTGTATCGCGAACGGCGCATGAAAGTTTTTCTGGGAGCGAGGGGGTGGTTGGCGAGCATCTACACTGCACTGGGGTGTGGATTAGGCGGTGGGCTGGACTTGTGTGGGGATTTGGTTGCACGTGGAGAAGCTGTGCGCGCGCGGTTGACAGGGCGGTGCACGGGCGCAGCCGCTCCAGGCTGGAGGACGTGGGAGGGGACGGCGGCGTTGGAGTGCCGCGGGTAGGAAGCACGTGCCGGCTGCGTGTGCACGTTGGCTGCCGCGCCGCCCCGGCCTGACGCCGCCCGCCTATTTGAAACCCGCGGCATCACCCTTACTCCTGCTGTGGATACTGTCGCTACTGCCGCTACTGCCGCTACTGCCGCTCCTGTTCCCAGGTGGCCCGCTGCACCAAGATCATCAACCCCAACACCGATGAGGCCAAGTACGTCATCAACGTCAAGCAGGTGCGTGTGCGCGCGTGTGGCCGCGGCTGGACGGGACTGTTGGCGCTGTGCCGCGACGGCTCTCTGTTTACCTCTCTCCTTACCGAACCAGCACAGCACAGCACAGCATTTTTCAGCACGAGCCTGGCGCAAGCCCACAGCATGTAACTCTGCACCAACGCAAACGCAACCCTAAATGCATTGCAAGCACAACGCAGATCGCCAAGTTCGTGGTGGGCCTGGGCGACAAGGTGGCGCCCACGGACATCGAGGAGGGCATGCGCGTGGGCGTGGACCGCAATAAGTACCAGATCCAAATCCCTCTGCCGCCCAAGATCGACCCCAGCGTCACCATGATGACAGTGGAGGAGAAGCCCGACATCACCTACAGGTGTGTGTGCGTGGGCAGGGGCGGGGCGTGGTGGGCGCGTGCCGGCATTGAGCCGGTGTGTGTGTGTGGGTGGGTGCGGAGTCGCAAACTCCCATAACCCAACCAACGTCCGGCCCCCTTACCCCTGCCCCGGCTTTCCTTCCCCCCTACGTCTTCATGCCATCAAACCAATCATGCCTGCCCCCCGTTTGATAAACACCATCCTATGGATGGCTATCCCCCAGGGGCCACGCTCACCTCCTCGCTTTTATGCATTGGGTTTGGTTTAGTCTGGGCTGGTAACCACAACCCCCCCCCCCCCCCGCACCCACGTCCGCCTAATTTAAATGCATGGAAACCCCCTCCCCCCCCTTCCTTCTTCATTAATTTAACATGCATGGAACCCCCGCACACACTTCTACTTCCACATCCACATCTCGTAGCGACATCGGCGGCAGCAAGGAGCAGATGGAGAAGATGCGCGAGGTGGTGGAGCTGCCCATGCTGCACCCCGAGAAGTTCGTGCAGCTGGGCATCGACCCGCCCAAGGGCGTGCTCATGTACGGCCCGCCCGGCACCGGCAAGACGCTGCTGGCGCGCGCGGTGAGGGTGGGGTGGGGGTTGTGGTTACCAGCCCAAACTAAACCAAACCCAATGCATGGCCCCAGTCTGGCCCCCAGGCCACCCCCCCGGCCCTCACACAGGTCCAGGGGGTGGCCTGGGGGCCAGACTGGGGCCCTGGGTGAGGGCCGGGGAGGGGCCCTGGGTGCTTGGTTGTGAGGACGCGTGAGGACTTCGTGACCAGGACGCGTGTGGATGGAAGTCCGCCGTTGGAAGGGTTGGGTGCTGGAAGGGGGAGCTGCAAGTTGGAAGCTGCTTGTCACCGCAACCCCCAGCACGCCTCCCCTTCCCACCCACCCACCCGCCCGCCACCCGCCCCTCACCCCCGCCTCGCCTCAGGTGGCCAACCGCACCGACGCCTGCTTCATCCGCGTCATCGGCTCCGAGCTGGTTCAGAAGTACGTGGGCGAGGGCGCGCGCATGGTGCGCGAGCTGTTCCAAATGGCGCGGTCCAAGAAGGTGAGGCGGGGGTGGGGGGTTGTGGTTACCAGCCCAAGCTAAACCAATCTAAAGGAAGCGGAGTTAAGCAATGCAGTCAAGACGATACAACAAAATACTGGGGGGTGGGGGGGGGTTCCATGCATTTAGATTAAGCAGAGGAAGGGGGGTTGGGTGGGGGAGGAGGAAGGAGGAGCGAGGGTGGGGGGGCAGGGGGTTTGACCATTCCAGCAACCGAAGCAAGTCGACCAAGAGAACTTGGACGAGCAAAGGGGGGCGGAAGGGAAGGAGGGGCAGGAGGAGCAGGAGGGGCAGCATGGACCGGCTTTCCGCGCCTCCCCCTCTTCCCACCTCGACTTCGTCTGCTGGTCTTCTGTACCTGCTTCAACCACTTCGCCACATATCCTTGCACCCCTCCCCCCTCGTCATTCATTAAACATGCATGGAACCCCCCCCAGCATTAAAAGCACTTCATTATTGATTAAACACCATCCATGGATGGCTACCCCCCAGCATAGGCCACGCCCTCCGCCTCGCTCTTTTGCATGGGTATGGTTTGAATGGACTGGTATATACACCCCCCCTTGCCCCCCCTGCCCCACCTCCCCTGTCCTCACACAGGCCTGCATCGTGTTCTTCGACGAGGTGGACGCCATCGGCGGCGCGCGCTTCGACGACGGCGCGGGCGGCGACAACGAGGTGCAGCGCACCATGCTGGAGATCGTCAACCAGCTGGACGGCTTTGACGCGCGCGGCAACGTAAAGGTGGGTGATGGGGGCGGGGGCGGGGGCAGGCAGTGGGGGGCGGGCGGCGGCCGTGGGATGGGGGCGGGGGCGGGCAGTGGGGGGGGGGGGCGGGCAGGTGCCGTGGAGAGGAAGGGTGCGGGTTGGGAGAGTGGGCGGGTTGAGAGGGGCGGGAAAGGGGCTCCAGGCGAGGGTGCACTGCCTGGTGCTGGGAAGGGAAGTAGGGAAGGGGGCATGCGACGCACGCCGCTGCGTCGGCCCTGGTGGTGCCCTGACGGGTGTGCGGGGAGGTTGGAAGGCGCATGCCGCGCCCCAGTCACCTGCGCTGCCAACTGCCCCTGCCCCTGACTGCCCCTCGCCTCCTCCGCGCTCCAGGGCAGGGAAGGTTTGGGCTTTGGGTTCTCTCGGTTGTTTTGCTTTGGGTTCTGGAATGAACTGCTCCCTCCCGTGCGTGCGTGTGCGTGCCGATGTGTGTGCGCGTGTCGGGTTGCTCCCATGCCGTCCGCTGTCTTGGTCGCGTGCATGTTTGTGTCTTTTAATTTTAGGTGCACGCGCATGCGACCTCTCTCTGTTCACCTTGCCGCCCTCGCCTTAACGGTCCCTGCCTGTTTTTGTCTGCCACCCTCACACATGGCGCGTCTTCGGGTTTCCCTGCGGCGTGGCACTGTCACGCCGCTCCGTAGGTACGTATGGGTGCAAGGCGTTCAGCAAACTATCGCGCGTCTCTCGCACCGCACGTCTCGCCGTCTCACCGCCTTTTTTGCTTTTTCGAGCCGCCCGCTTAGGGGCGCGCTACCTTTCACTCGACACACATACCGATTACTGTACTCGCCAGCAAACGGGAACGCAGCCTCGGCGAACACGGCGCTGGAGCCAACGGCAATGTACCCGCTGTTCCGCTGGACATCGGCACTTCACAACCATTTGATGAACACCATCCTATGGATGGCTACCCCCTGCCTCTCCCCTGCTACCCCTCGCTACATATCCTTGCAATGGTCGCTTTGGTTTCTAAAAACATCAAGTACTCCCTCCCCTGCTTTCATCACCACTGCGCAGGTGCTGATGGCCACCAACCGGCCCGACACACTGGACCCCGCGCTGCTGCGCCCCGGCCGCCTGGACCGCAAGGTGTGTGTGTGTGTGGGGGGGGGGGTAGTTCATTCCAGAAACCAAAAGCGAAACGACCGGGGGGGGCGCCGGGGCAGGGGCAGGGCCGGCGTGGGCGGCGTGGGCGGGTGGCCTTTTGGGGGATGGGGGGAGCGGCGCACTGCCTGTGTGCGCGCGTCGAGGCTGGCATGGCCGTCCGCTTGCATGTGCGTCCATCCCACCGGAGGCCCCTGACGCGCCTCGTCCTCGCCTCACCCTGCACCCCCAGCGCCACCATGCATTTCCCTATCACATTCCAAACCCCTCACCTCAACCCCACCCCCAAATGTTCCAGACTGCGCCATCAGGACTTCAATCAATCATCATTGTAACCCCCCGCCCCTCGCCCCCCGGTCGTTTCGCTTTTGGTTTCTGGAATGAACTACCCCCCCCCCGCCGCTCCATTGTCCAAGCCCGCCCAAATACGGTGATGTTCAGTAGCTCGCATAGGCGGCTGCGAATCCCAGCAGCAGCGCAGTCACGTTCTTCGCAGTTTGTTCTCACCGGGACTGTTTACCAGTACCCCCCCCCCACACACACACACCGCTGTACCACGGAGTCCAAGACTACTGAACCCAACAACCACACACACACGCGCCCCACGCCCCCCCACACACACGCCCCACGCCCCCCCACACACACGCCCCACGCCTCCCCCCCTCACACACGCCCCACGCCCCACGCCCCCCCACACACACGCTACACGCCCCACGCCTCCCCCCCCCACCACACACACCCCACGCCCCACGCCCTGCAGGTGGAGTTCAGCCTGCCCGACCTGGCCAGCCGCACGCAGATCTTCCAGATCCACACACGCGCCATGAACGTGGAGCGCGACATTCGCTTCGAGCTGCTGGCGCGCCTCTGCCCCAACTCCACCGGCGCCGACATCAGGTCCGTGCGTGGCTGTGTTTGCGCGTGTGTGTGTGCGTGTGCACGCCACCCTGCTGGCCGGCTACAGCCCGGCTGCAGCTGGTGCTCTGCTGTGCTGCGGAGGACCTAACCCGCGGCAGGCTTCTCTCCGTCTCTTGTTCGGCCAGAGAGCAGCTGGATGGTGGATGCGTTGCGGCGTGCGCTTCAGTTCCTTTCTGCTGTGCCCCGCTTTGTTGTTGTTGTTCTTCAAACTGTTGAACGCCTGCCACTCGTGCACCCCCGCGGCCCCCCGTGGTCATGGGTATGCCAACGTGTGTTGCAACGTCTGTTCCACGTCTACCTCGTCCTTAATTAAACATGCATGGCACCCCCACCCTCGTCCTTAATCAAACATGCATGGCACCCCCCCCCTCAGGTCGGTTTGCACGGAGGCAGGCATGTACGCCATTCGCGCGCGCCGGAAAACGGTGACGGAGAAGGACTTCCTAGAGGCGGTCAACAAGGTTATCAAGGGCTACCAGAAGTTCAGCGCCACGCCCAAGTACATGATCTTCAACTAGCCGGTGGCGGGGCGGTGATGGGGACTAGCTTGGTGGTGCACGGCTTCGGATGCCCGAGGAGGCGCAACCGCTGGATTGGGGCTGCAGGGGCTGGGGCGGCTGTGCGGCGTTGCAAAGGCCCAGGCCAGCAGTAGCCAGGCGGGGGTTGGGGGTGGGGTGTAAGGGGGGTCGGCTGTTGCTGGTGACGTGGCAGCGTGCCGCCGGCAGTTGTCAGGAAGTGGGGGTTGGGGGTGGGGGGTTACCAGCAAAAACTAAAACCAACCGGTGTAGGTTGTGGGTGGGAGCCTGGGCCGTGGTGACGCGTGTGCAAGGAGGCAGACGAGAGGGTGCGTCTAGGACGGAGCACATGTGGGGTGGTGCTGAGGGATCTTTTTGCGCTGGGCGCGGCAATGTGCGGATGCGGTGCATGCGATGCGATGTGGCCCGAGCACCTTGGCGCCGGTGGCGGGAAGAAGCCCAGCACGCCTGTTGTGAAGAGGCCCCCGGAGGTGGGAACTCTTGTGCTGTGTTTTGTGTGTGCTATACCGTACCGCCATTCCATCCACCGCGCACACGAGGGTGGGCTGGGGCAGTACGTGTGTGCATCGTGTAGACGCTTGTAGCAAGCGCAGCTGTGACTCTTCAAGGCTTTGGCCAAACGGTATGGCTCATTGGCCTTGCTAAGCATCAGGGACAGCGCAACACCCTCGAGGCCCCGGCAAGGGCCCCTGTTCCATCGCACCCGTACGGGACGCCAGTCCAGGACGTGGCAGCTAAAGGAGCTAACGCACCGTCATCTCGGAGGCAAAATTGGCACCCAGAGCCCCATTGCCCCAGACGGCTTATTCTTAGGAGAACTGAAGAGCCGGCGCCTCGACCCGCGTATCGCTTACAAATTACAATACAGGGCACTGTAAGCGCTCTGAGGCACCACAACCCCCTCACGACACCAGATACGGTGGCGGATTGCACCCACACGCCTGAAGCCGTAATGGCCGCCGCGGAGCGAGCCGTTCCCATCAGGAAACAAACAACCACGCCCCCCTCCGGCTCCGCAACTCATCGCCCTCCTGTCAACTTCGCCGTCAGCTGTATAACCTGAAATCCCGCTCCATCAACCGCAATCTCAACCCGTGTGCATTAGTCTGGTTTCATGGTCTTAATTTCCGACGCCAAACGCCAACAACACCAGCGCGCTCAAATGCCAACTGCGCTCCCTGCATTCAAAACGTTGCCGCCAGGCGCAAGCCTAGCTAGCCGGAACTACCGCAGGCTCCGTGCCAGGCGCGAGGCGCATGCACATAACTGTGAACTGGCCACCGCAACAAGGTTTTCCCAAACGCCGCAAAGGCGTTCCCGGCGGCTGCATCTATATTTACATCTACATCTCCCAGTTCTTGGGCCAGACCAGGTTCTTGATGTACATGTAGATGGGCACTGCAACAGGTAAGGAGCACAAGGGGGCGGCCCCATGCAGAAAAAGTGCAAATTTGACCCCCCTGGAAAACATAGTTTGTCAACGGGCCCAGTCACCAAACTTAGGCTGCAGGCTGCACCACACTTGATGGTCCCATGACTGGGCCCGTTGACAAACATGTCGTATTTTGGATCCAAAGTCGGGGGGTGTGAAAGTGAGGAAATGGGGGAATCACACGGTGACAACCTCTGTGGATTCCGCCCAGACTCTTCAGATACAGCCATCATAGTGTATTAATGTATGTCTTTTAATCCGGGGTGCAAATTATTAAGCTGGCTAGGAGAAAAAGCTGCGTGTCGCTTCGCACGGGTGGGCATGCGTGTGCGTAGACACGTCCTAATCGACGAGCAGCTTTTGATCCGCCGATGCGCTATACTATATCTTTTACGCAAATAAAGCTTGAAACATGTTGCCAATGCACTTCACATGCTAGTTTGCCACCAATTGCAACGCATGTTTCCGGGGAGGCCGCGAGTAAGGTCCACGTTGATTGCCGTCAACAGAAAGGGTGTATCCAAAGTAAATGGATAACTCGCTGGGCCAGAAGCGTGCTTCCTTGCGGTCGCGACATTCAAGAATGGCTAGTCGCGTACGCGCCTTTTTGCCCTCGGCGAGCACCATTACACATTATAAAGATGTAAAGGGATGTCCTATGTTGGTTTGCAGCGTCTCTAACGCGGTTCGTGTCGAGCATTCAGCTTCGGTTTACACGCCGTCGCTGAATCATAATGGCCTGTTGACGTATGTAGTGTATGTATCATGCAAAAGCAATTGGAATTTGTCCGGGCTTCTAACTCGCAAAGATGAATGAGGGCACCATCTACCGACCCCTCTGTATGGGGCCGCCCCCTTGTGGGTAAGGAGGGAATGTCAGGAATATAATGAGGATTTGGAGGGGAGGAAAGGAACCGGAGGAGCAGCGCGGGGGGAGGGCGGAGGTGTCGTTGTTGTTGAGGAATCAGAGAAGCGCGGGCAGTGCAGTCGTGCGTGAAGCCGCGGGGGGGTTTGGGCTGCTGCAGGACAATCAATCCTGGCAGGTTGTGGCTGGCTGGCTGGAGGTAGCATGGCAGCATGGCAGCATGGCAGCATGGCAGCACCAGGCGGTCACGCGCCCCAACCCCCATTACTCAACCAGCCCACCGCACCCGCCAACGCCGACTCCCACCCGTCACCGCCCGTTCCACCCCCCCTTCTCCTCCTAACTCTTATGCGTGTAACTCCCCCCCAACCGCGGCGCAAGCTGCCGGCAGACCAACCGATTGCCCACCGCCGCCGCTCAGTGCCGCACATAATTGCACCCGCCCGGCGCCGCCGCCGTAATCAAACCATCGCCGCCGCAAACCCGGCCGCCGCCGCCGCCGCGGGCGGAATGTCAGTCCACAGCACACTCACGGCAGAAGTAGTAGAAGCCGGCAGCTGTCCCCAGGATGAGGTTGAGCAGGAAGGACAGCGGGTTGGTGTTCATCTTGCCGCTGACCTCGGCCTTGGGACCCATCACCAGCGGCGACTCGCCCGCCTGCAGAGAGTGCGGTGGGGTGGGGTGGGGTGGGGTGCCATGCATATATTGTGGGTGTGGGTGCCATGCATGTTTAATTAATGACGAGGGAGATGTAGACAGACGGTGCGACACAGAAGGCATGCCGATGACCAGAAGGTGGGGTGGGGTGGGGTGGGGTGGGGTGGGGTGGGGTGGGGTGGGGTGGGGTGGGGTGGGGTGGGGTGGGGTGGGTGGGGTGGGGTGGGGTGGGGTGGGGTGGGGTGGGGTGGGTGGGGTGGGGTGGGGTGGGGTGGGGTGGGGTGGGGTGGGGTGGGGTGGGGTGGGGTGGGGTGGGGTGGGGTGGGGTGGGTGGGGTGGGGTGGGGTGGGGTGGGGTGGGGTGGGGTGGGGGGGTGGGTGGGGTGGGGTGGGGTGGGGTGGTGGGGTGGGTGGGGTGGGGTGGGGTGGGGTGGGGTGGGGTGGGGTTGCTGGGGTGGGGTGGGGTGGGGTGGGGTGGGGCAGGACGCCGAGCGCGTGAGCGTGTGCGCAATGAATGTGACCGGTGTGAACCCTTGACGCGACGGACAGCAGGTCGACTTGCGCAAAGGTCACCACTCACACGCCATGCGTCCACCCTCAGCGCCTGTGCCGGGCGCCTGCATCCGTCCCCCTGCTCCGCAGCCCGCGCCCCAGCCGCGACCGCCCCCCGGCGGCCGCCAGCCCCCATCCAAAGGCCAACCAGCGTAACGCTCAGGGCTATTACCTTACAGATGTTGAGCTTTATTTGGCCATTTTGGCCGGTTTCTGAGCTTTACGGCTGGCCCTTAAAGCTCAGATTTTTGCTTTGTTACGCGTCCACGGAGGCGGGGGAAGCTTGGCCCCGGTGGGGTTGGGGGCCACAGAACCATCAGACGCCAGTGTTTTCAGCTGTTCCGGGGCCCAAACAGCTGCGTGTCAGCGTATGCGACGATTCCCTGACCACTTGATGCCCCACTGACCATCAGAAAGCCTATCCACAAGTGCCCGGGAGTCCGCCCAAGTCCGCCCCCTGAGCTAACTTCTGGGCATTTTAGCTTGCTAAAGCTCAGGCTGAGCTTTCCCCCCAAAACAAGATAAGAGCCCTGGTAACGCCCTCCTCCACACGGGGGTCAGACCCCCCATCGAACCCCCCCAACTTCAACGGGTCATAACTTTTGCACCCCACGGCGTTACCACATTCTAAGTAGATAGCCGGATGAATTATGGATCCCAACAGGCTCAGAAGTGGTAACGCCGTGGGGAATAGGGGGCGCCTAGGGCCTTTGGTGAACACATGTTGAGCAGGTAGGAAGGGCGGCTTCTATGCAAGCAGGCCGCACCGTACCCCTCATTCCATGTTACCAACACACTTATATTACCACTATTACACAATAACATTGCTGGGCAGGGGGAAAGGAATGGGTAAACGGCCGTTTGGAGGGTCTTTGATGACCCGCGTCAAGGGGCTGGCGCAGGCGCCGACAGCTAGGTGACTAGGGAGTAGGGGCCCCAGAGCCCCTCCCGACGGCATGCCGCATAACCGTTTCAACTTGTCCAATACATGCCAAAAGCGACTCCTGAGTGGGCCCTGAAAACAAATTAGCGAAGAATACCAGGCCGACATGCCGAGCATTTAGCGCTCGCTTTAGTCGCTAGCGCCGCGCTCGGTGGCTGCAGACTGTCGTAATTGCATCCCTATTATGCATATGATTGACGACAAGGGTTTTGGATACGAATTACGGTGTTGCCGTGTCAATTAAGTCGGGACATTTCGCGCCAACGAGCAAAGTGAAATAGAAGCAAGCCCTCGTCTATTTATCGACTGAAAACAAGGATGGTATATTTAGGTTGAGCGCTCGTGCGTTGGTGAGGAAGTTCTACCTGGTCCGGATTTCGGGCCCCCTCCCGACCGGCCGTGACCCCCGTGTGGCCCTCCTCCCTGCCCCCGGGGGCCCCATGCGCGCCGCGGCTATCGGCACATCCTATCCTTACGTGCCGTAACCCCCGGGGCTACTTCTCCCACACAAATTGTGCGATGATGTGTATCACAAACATTTCAACCCATACCAGCCCATGGATGGCTATGCCCCCTCCACCTCACTCTTTTGCATGGGTATGGCTTAATTGGGCTGGTATTTACACCGCCCCCCCCCCCCCGCCGACACCCACACGCACCTTGGGCTTGACGCCAGTGACGGAGCAGCCCATGATGAGGCCGTGCCGCCGCACGCCGCGGTACCACTTGGGACCGATGCGCGTCATCTTGACTATCTTGACGTCCGTGAAGCCCCTGCGCCCAGATCTAACAGTGTCGCCCAAGTGCTTCACTCGTTCATCCTCAGGGCACCTAAACCTCACGCCTCAATTCTACGTTCCTCGTCCGCTTCCTTTCGGCTTTCGCACACTCAATTCACACCAGCGCGGCTGCGGCAGCCATGCGAACAAAGTAAGTGCGATGCTGCTAAATCAATGCGCGGCAGCCGCCAGGGCCGTCGGATCGGGAGCAACGACTGCGCCAGATGGAGCTGGCCCATATTGCCTTCTCTGCCCCCAGGAAACCCACCCTCGTGCCAGGTGCTCCTACCACCACAACGTTCTACTACACACACCTTCACATGGGGGGAGCGCCTTACACAGGGTGTCGCCGATGTTGAAGTCATCGGATAGCCCTTGATGGCGCATACAACCAACTTAATACAACGTCTATAGCTAGTTACGCCTCGAAGCTGATGCTCGGGCGCGAGGGCGCGACCTCGGCACATGAATTGAGCATGCGAGCCGTCGACAAGGGCTATATAGTCGCGGAGTCAATTGCCGTGTGGAATTTATCATCTTCATAAACGTTTCCGCGCGACTGGACTTCCTGTAGTGGCCTCCTGACGCCAAACAGTGGAACCGACAGACACAATTATGACCCTCCTTGCTCGATACCAGCCCTTTTGTCACCCGGCCGGCATCAATAGCCTCATACACATGTTAGTAAGGCGTATATCATTTGTAATGGCCAAAATGAGCATGGTCGTTTCGGGCCATTTGGCAAAATGCCGACCCGATATCTTGCTCGTATGACGGCTTGTAGTGTTGCAACGGTTCTAAGATGGTATATGATGTATGTTTAGGGCTAGCGGGCGCTTCCTGGAGGCACAAACCCGCCACACACGGATCGCCACTCCACGGACCCCATGCGGCACGCCAAAAAACATGGGTTTTGGGGTCATGGAACCCTGGCCTAGAAAATTCAACATGGTGGATGGGGTAGCTTTTGGGGGGGGGTAGCCGGAAGGGCTGGACCTGCTGGACTGGGCCAGGGTTCTGGCAAAAGTTATGAAGCCTCAAAGTTCTGCATGGGGCGCCCCCCATGTGACACACCTTGCTGCCCTCAGCCTTCCAGTACTAGCAAAGCTCGAACTGCGCCCCAATTTGCCCCTTCACCCTTACTCCATCAGGTCCTCGTGCCCCGGCCGCTGCTCCACATCCTCAGATACACCACACAGCAGCACGCGCAGCCTGTCCTCCAGGTCCGTTGTAATTGATGCAATGCACGTAAGTTGCACACAGCTGTGCTAGCTGCTGCTCCACGTGCGTCTCCACATGGGTCTCCAGTTACTTGTTGCAGGGCAGTAGCGCACCGCTTCCTGGACGCCGCAGCCGGGGTCCGCTCGGGTGGCCGGGGCGGGCTGCGGGGGAGCACAACACAACACCGTCAGCTTCCGCCGCAGGGGGCACAGGAGGTAGCAGCAGGTGTGCCGACGTCCTGATGCGTTATGCAGGACTAGAATGTTGAGAGGCCCAGGATACCTGGCGGCGGGAACAACCCAGCTTGTAGCCAAACGCGGGCTGCAATTTCGGTTCACAACCCCGCTTTTCCACGTCGCGCCCCTGCGACGACGCAGTTTTGCCCGGCTGCGTACCTTACGGTTTTACCACCTTCCAGAATCCCGCGACCATTATCCCGAGCGGGCTCTCGGGAGTGACGCTCAGTGCCATCACCCCCAACAGGAGAAACAGGTAAAGCCGCAGCTCCTTGATGTCGTCCCGCAGCTCCTTGATCAGCTCCTTGATGTCGTCCTTAGTTGCAACGCTGGAGTGGGTTGGGATGAAGTTGGCTAGGATGGCGTCAACGTGCGCGTCGGGAATCCCAGACGAGATGAGCTTGTTGCGCGTCTCCAGCACAGCATGCGCGGCATTTGGTGGCATTGCCTTGAGCGTGACGCGCTTCTGATGCTGCGGCTGTTTTTGAGCGATGAGGACACAGCGGGGGTTTGCTGTGCCGCGGGTTAGGGGTGCAGGGTTGCAGGCCTTCATAGTTAAACAGCTTTTTGAATTGAAATTGTCGAATTATTTACACATGAGTTAAGGGTGCGCGAGCGGCGTGCCAAGTGATAGCGAGTGCTGGTCGCGGGATGCGTAATTGCGTGTAGTTAAACAGCAAATTTAATTGGTAAATGTCGAATTATTTATACATGAGGATGTGCAGTCACCTCTGATACAGCATGAGCGTAAGCATGAGCATTTTAGGAGACCAATCTGGGTCCTCGCTTGCCCGATACTGACATCGGCACTTCACAACCATTTGATCAACACCATCCTATGGATGGCTACCCCCCAGCATAGGCAACGCCCTCCGCCTCGCTCTTCTGCATGGGTATGGTTTAAATGGACTGGTATATACACCCCCCCTTGCCCCCCCTGCCCCACCTCCCCTGTCCTCACACAGGCCTGCATCGTGTTCTTTGACGAGGTGGACGCAATCGGCGGCGCGCGCTTCGACGACGGCGCGGGCGGCGACAACGAGGTGCAGCGCACCATGCTGGAGATCGTCAACCAGCTTAACGGCTTTGACGCGCGCGGCAACGTCAAGGTGGGTGTGGGGGCGGGGCGGTGGCAGGCAGAGGGGGGCGGGCGGCGGCCGTGGGATGGGGACGGGGGCGGGCTGTGGGGGGGGGGCGGGGAGGTGCCGTGGAGAGGAAGGGTGTGGGTTGGGAGAGTGCGTGGGTTGAGAGGGGCGGGAAAGGGGCTCCAGGCGAGGGTGCACTGCCTGGTGCTGGGAAGGGAAGTAGGGAAGGGGGCATGCGACGCACGCCGCTGCGTCGGCCCTGGTGGTGCCCTGACGGGTGTGCGGGGAGGTTGGAAGGCGCATGCCGCGCCCCAGTCACCTGCGCTGTCAACTGTCCCTGCCCCTCACTGCCCCTCACCTCCTCCGCGCTCCAGGGCAGGGAAGGTTTGGGCTTTGGGTTCTCTCGGTTGTTTTCCTTTGGGTTCTGGGATGAACTGCCCCCTCCCCCTGCCTCTCCCCTGCTACCCCTCGCTACATATCCTTGCAATGGTCGCTTTGGTTTCTAAAAACATCAAGTACTCCCTCCCCTGCTTTCATCACCACTGCGCAGGTGCTGATGGCCACCAACCGGCCCGACACACTGGACCCCGCGCTGCTGCGCCCCGGCCGCCTGGACCGCAAGGTGTGTGTGTGTGTGTGGGGGGGGGGGGGGTAGTTCATTCCAGAAACCAAAAGCGAAACGACCGGGGGGGCGCCGGGGCAGGGGCAGGGCCGGCGTGGGCGGCGTGGGCGGGTGGCCTTTTGGGGGATGGGGGAGCGGTGCTCTGCCTGTGTGCGCGCGTCGAGGCTGGCATGGCCGTCCGCTTGCGTGTGCGTCCATCCCACCGGAGGCCCCTGACGCGCCTCGTCCTCGCCTCACCCCGCACTCCCAGCGCCACCACGCATTTCCCTACCACATTCCAACCCCCTCACCTCAACCCCACCCCCTTCTGTGTCGCATCGTCTGTCTACATCTCCTTCTTCATTAATTTAACATGCATGGAACCCCCAAATGTTCCAGACTGCGCCATCACGACTTCAATCAATCACCATTGTAACCCCCACGCCCCACGCCCCCCCCCACACACACGCCCCACGCCCTGCAGGTGGAGTTCAGCCTGCCCGACCTGGCCAGCCGCACGCAGATCTTCCAGATCCACACACGCGCCATGAACGTGGAGCGCGACATTCGCTTCGAGCTGCTGGCGCGCCTCTGCCCCAACTCCACCGGCGCCGACATCAGGTCCGTGCGTGGCTGTGCTTGTGTGTGTGTGTGTGTTAGAAAAGCACAAGGAGAGAGAGAGAGTGTGTGTGTGTGTGTGTGTGTGTGTGCGTGCGTGCGTGTGTGCGTGTGTGTGTGTGTGCGTGTGTCGTGTGCACGCCACCCTGCTGGCCGGCTACAGCCCGGCTGCAGGTGGTGCTCTGCTGTGCTGCGGAGGACCTAACCCGCGGCAGGCTTCTCTCCGTCTCTTGTTCGGCCAGAGAGCAGCTGGATGGTGGATGCGTTGCGGCGTGCGCTTCAGTTCCTTTCTGCTGTGCCCCGCTTTGTTGTTGTTGTTCTTCAAACTGTTGAACGCCTGCCACTCGTGCACCCCCGCGGCCCCCCCTGGTCATGGGTATGCCAACGTGTGTTGCAACGTCTGTTCCACGTCTACCTCGTCCTTAATTAAACATGCATGGCACCCCCACCCTCGTCCTTAATCAAACATGCATGGCACCCCCCCCCCCTCAGGTCGGTGTGCACGGAGGCAGGCATGTACGCCATTCGCGCGCGCCGGAAAACGGTGACGGAGAAGGACTTCCTAGAGGCGGTCAACAAGGTTATCAAGGGCTACCAGAAGTTCAGCGCCACGCCCAAGTACATGATCTTCAACTAGCCGGTGGCGGGGCGGTGATGGGGACTAGCTTGGTGGTGCACGGCTTCGGATGCCCAAGGAGGCGCAACCGCTGATTGGGGCTGCAGGGGCTGGGGCGGCTGTGCGGCGTTGCAAAGGCCCAGGCCAGCAGTAGCCAGGCGGGGGTTGGGGTTGGGGTGTAAGGGGGGTCGGCTGTTGCTGGTGACGTGGCAGTGTGCCGCCGGCAGTTGTCAGGAAGTGGGGGTGGGGGGTGGGGGGTACCAGCAAAAACACCTACCGCTACGCAGTACCAGGGCTTGCCCCTATCGGGTTTAATTGTGTTTGGGCCTTTGGGGTGCGGGAGCTTCGTCACCGGACTGGATAATGGGAGCGAAGCGGACAGGCAGTGAATGGAGAATGGAGTGGCAGGCTTCGCTTAGTTACAGCAAGGTACGCATGATACGCATGAGTCTGCCCGCCATACGTCCAGCGGCGGGAGTCCTCTACACCTGGCACAGCGTGCGGGTTAATGTGGCCGCTCACTCCGCCTTACCGGTCACCCTCCTCTCGTGCTGCTTGCTAGAAACGACGTCAACTTCCAGTCGGTCTCGCATTTCGCATTCGCAATTTAGCGCATGTCCGTAACACGCCACACTACGGACATGCTCTAAATTGCGAAACGAAAACGTAAGCACGCCACCAGATGTTGAAGTCGTGTCTCGCAAGGAGCAGGAGACGGGGGTGAGCGGTAAAGCGAAGTGCGCGGCCACATTACCTCCGAGAGACGGTACGGACGCCATCTCGGAACTCCACATCACCAGGTTCAAAGATTGTGTGTCAAGGCACGCAGCGAACCAGTGGCCACGCACCCACGAACAGAAGCCGCGCCGTGTCTCGCAGTCCGCAGGGCCGGTCTGGGTGCTGTGGGAGCTGGTGTTCCAGAGCGTGGCGCAGGGCCCGTACCGCGGACTCAAGTTGTGCGGGGAGCGTGGTGCCATTCCGTAGTGCGTCAACTGCCTCTTTCATGGGGGGTTCCGCTTTGCAGCGGCGTGTGTTGCGTTGTAACGTGTAACGAATTTAGAGAAGAAAACGCTGAGGACCAATGATGGCACGCGCTTCAGGCCCGCGGCCCCTATTTCGGCCCGCGGCCCCTAGTTCAGTCGATTCATTGCGATACAGCGATACAATGATACAGCGATGCAACGATACAGCGACGCTGACGGTGTTTGCCTTGCTTGATGCCTTGCGCGCAACGGCCTGGTGCAAAGCACCAACTTTGCAACTATTGCGCACATGGGACGCCGCCTATATTAAGAGTTCACGATAGCGTGCAAGTTTCCCCCACTGGTCAGTATCAAGCAGATGTATGCAAGTAGAATACCAGGTGGGTTTTTTGGTGATTCGTAGTGGCTTCGTGATTTGCCTGGGCACTGGTCGCGATTCTTGGTCGCGATTGTTCCATCATTGCAACACGTCGCGTGGCACTGAGTGCCATAATAGAAACGTACGTAACCCTTTATCTCTAGGTATACATGGACCTTTTTTTTACGTCCTCACGCTTCATCGCAGACACCGACCTTCTGAAAACAACGTTTTGCACATAACTGTCATAATAACCGAGAGGGGTCCCCCCCTGCACCAATCGATGTGACCGCAAGGCGCAAGGGCTTCCGCCCCTCCCCCTTCGGGGAAAGGGGCAAGCCAACCGAGGGCCCCGCCCCGGAGTCGATCGAGGTGACCGCAATGGCTTCCGCCCCTCCCCCTTCGGGGGAAGGGGCAAGCCAACGGTGCACCCACGAGTAAGAACGCCAAATCTTGGGTTTCGGCCCCGCCCCGAACCACAGCCCGAACCAGGCGTGTCCCCCGTGTGGGCGGGCGTGGGAGGTGCTACTGCTGACGGGACTGCTGCAGCAGGGGTGGCTGTAGCTGCAGAGGGCTGAATCATCTGACCGGCACTGAAGGAGGATAGGTCACGAGCCCTGGCGCCATGAACTGGACGCTTGTAGGACCATTGGACGTACGATCCAGTCTCGCAGATGTTACAGGCGACAGCGACAGCACCAGTCATCCCCGAGCCGAATACGTCAACAAACAAGCAATAAAAGCATTATCTTGTCCTCAGATAACGAACAAACCTTGCCTCAATGCGGTGCGCAGGAAATGACATGCGGTGCGCAGCTCGCGCCAACAACTGCTGCCCTCCGACAACAAAGAGCACGTGACACACGTGACGTAAAATAACGAGGACACAGCGCGAAACACAACCTCGTCAGCCCGTGTCAGCAACCGCGCTCAACGCCGGCTCTGAGAAGTAACGCCTCGCTGACCGCCTGCGTGACCGTCGTCTTGATCACAGTCTTGGTGCGCTCCTCGGAGGCCAGGATGTGCTGGGTCATTCGCGTCTCGGATTCACCGACGGCGGCGTCAATCGCGGCCTGGACCGCTGGCGGGACCTGTTGCACATATGAAAGGCAGCTTGGCTAAGCCTGAGGAGGCTCCAGGGCGGGGCGCCAAAGACCTCGCACCTGCTGGGCCTCGCTCGCCGAGCTTCTCTTGTCGCTCATTTCGTCATCCTTTTTCTCCGACACCTCCGACACCTCCGGAAGGCGCTTGCGGTTGGCGTCCATTCTATCAGAGGCAAAGTTCAAGCGTAAGGCCGCGCGCGTGGCGATAGTTGGTTGCGATAGAGACTGATAATTGATTGTGCCTGTGGCTATATGTTCTGAGCCGCGACGCTTTCAACGCATCGCGCACTGAAGTGAGTGCCTGCATGGGAGAATTGCCTCTTTCCATTTAAGTGGCGCAGACTTAGGTGAGCTATTTTTTCTGCTATGATAAATGTCCACCAATTTGCTGATGTAGGCTAATAGCTTCACCCCTCGCGGAAGGCAGTCCCCGACCAGGTCGCAAAATCCGACCTCGGCTTACGCCGCCCCGGTTTGTTTCCTGGTATACTTAGTGTCACTGTTGTGTTCCCATCAGGCAGCGGTACTTCGGGCGAGCATTATTGGGGGGGGCACCACTAAATCGACTGGAAAGACGCCCACAAGGCACACAATATTCATGGTGGCGATCTGCCGCCAGGCCTCGTATCTTCTTCGTGCCCACACTACCACAATTTCTAGGTTTGCCATCAGTAGGCATGTCAAATGAACGCGTGGCCCTTCCCGCTTACGCTCACGTTGGCTAAAAGGCCCTAAAGACCGTTGCCGCGGCCAGGTAGCCAAAGAGTCGGAGCCGGGCGAGGACGTCGACAAGCGCCCCTGCAAGCGAGCGCGGTCTCAGCCTTACCCAAACTAATTAGAAATATCAAGCGATGCGACAGAGGCCCGGATAAGCCGAGTCCTGCGTGGTCGCGCCAGGTCGCCATGGTCGCGCTCCCTCAGGCTGTCACCCGCAACCCGCAGCCAGCCCCTAAATCCACAATAACAATATGTACTCCACGTGCTTTGCACCACAGTCTCATAGTCGAATTACCCTTTGACCCAGTTCGGTCGGGGTCGTGGTCAAGAGACTTCAGAGTGCTCGGGCGTGCCCGTGTCCCCGCCTTAATACCGTCCCAGCTTCAACGTATGTCATGTTAGAGGTTCATAAATGCTTATAAAGCAGGCCTGGGGCTTACACTTGGGCCAGAGGCGAGGGCGACATCTAAATGTCAGGTCGTCACAGCCTGAGTGTATTGCTTTAGACATTCTTTCATCCATATTCTTGCATACATTTAAGTCGACGGCAGCACTCCCGGGCTCCAAAGACCGGCAATTGACGATACTTGCTTCGGTCAACTTCGCGAGTTTGTCCTCGACCAGACTCAGGATCGTCGCTGGGCCCCGGAACAGCTGAAAACACTGGCGTCTGATGGTTCTATGGCCCCCAACCCCACCGGGGCCAAGCTTTCCCCGCCTCCGTGGACGCGTAACAAAGCTAAAATCTGATCTTTAAGGGCCAGCCGTACAGCTCAGAAATCGGCCAAAATGACCAAATAAAGCTCAATATCTATAAGGTAATAGCCCTGCCTCCGGAGGTGGGAACTCTTGTGCACCTGTGTTTTGTGTGTGCCGTACCGCCATTCAATCAACCACACACACGAGGGTGGGCTGGGGCAGTACGTGTGTGCATCGTGTAGACGCTTGTAGCAAGCGCAGCTGTAACTCTTCAAGGCTTTGGCCAAACGGTATGGCTCATTGGCCTTGCTAAGCATCAGGGACAGCGCAACGCCCTCGAGGCCCCGGCAAGAATGCATGGTTACAAGAAGGACCTGGTGACCCGGGTCGCGAGCGAGCTGCTCTGGACTTCAGGGGCGTGCCACCTGCACGCCAACGTCTCCACCGTGACTTCTGCCGCCTAACCGTTCACCCGATCGATCGATACTTCTTACTTTATAGGAGCTCGCGGCCGCCCTAGTGGACCGAATCCGGGCTCACCGACCAAGTCCTAAACTCGTCCGGCCGACCACTTATCCGTAGGCATTTCATCCCGACCGAAATCGGGGGAGTGTATGGGAATCGAACCCACGACCTCGAGCAAACTCGTCCCATGACGCTATTCACTCGCGGTTGAACCATCAACCCCCGGCAAGGGCCCCTGTTCCATCGCACCCGTACCGGACGCCAGTCCAGGACGTGGCAGCTAAAGGAGCTAACGCACCGTCATCTCGGAGGCAAAATTGGCACCCAGAGCCCCATTGCCCCAGACGGCTTACTCTTAGGAAAACTGAAGAGCCAGCGCCTCGACCCGCGTATCGCTTACAAGTTACAATACAGGGAACTGTAAGCGCTTTGAGGCACCACAACCCCCTCACGACACCAGATACGGTGGCGGATTGCACCCACACGCCTGAAGCCGTAATGGCCGCCGCGGAGCGAGCCGTTCCCATCAGGAAACAAACAACCACGCCCCCCTCCGGCTCCGCAACTCATCGCCCTCCTGTCAACTTCGCCGTCAGCTGTATAACCTGAAATCCCGCTCCATCAACCGCAATCTCAACCCGTGTGCATTAGTCTGGTTTCATGGTCTTAATTTCCGACGCCAAACGCCAACAACACCAGCGCGCTCAAATGCCAACTGCGCTCCCTGCATTCAAAACGTTGCCGCCAGGCGCAAGCCTAGCTAGCCGGAACTACCGCAGGCTCCGTGCCAGGCGCGAGGCGCATGCACATAACTGTGAACTGGCCACCGCAACAAGGTTTTCCCAAACGCCGCAAAGGCGTTCCCGGCGGCTGCATCTATATTTACATCTACATCTCCCAGTTCTTGGGCCAGACCAGGTTCTTGATGTACATGTAGATGGGCACTGCAACAGGTAAGGAGGGAATGTAAGGAATGAGGATTTGGAGGGGAGGAAAGGAACAGGAGGAGCAGCGCGGGGGGAGGGTGGAGGTGTCGTTGTTGTTAAGGAAACAGAGAAGCGCGGGCAGTGTAGCCGTGCGTGAAGCCGTGCTGGAGTTTGGGCTGCTGCAGGTCAATCAATCTTGGCAGGTAGTCGCTGGCTGGCTGGAGGTAGCATGGCAGCATGGCAGCACCAGGCGGTCACGCGCCCCAACCCCCATTCCTCAACCAGCCGACCGCACCCGCCAACGCCGACCCCCACCCGTCACCGCCCGTTCCACCCCCCCTTCTCCTCCTAACTCTTATGCGTGTTACCCCCCCCCCCCCCCAACTGCGGCGCAAGCTGCCGGCAGACCAACCGATTGCCCACCGCCGCCGCTCATGTGCCGCACATAATTGCACCCGCCCGGCGCCGCCGCCGTAACCAAGCCATCGCCGCCGCAAACCCAGCCGCCGCCGCCGCCGCGGGCGGAATGTCAGTCCACAGCACACTCACGGCAGAAGTAGTAGAAGCCGGCGGCTGTCCCCAGGATGAGGTTGAGCAGGAAGGACAGCGGGTTGGTGTTCATCTTGCCGCTGACCTCGGCCTTGGGACCCATCACCAGCGGTGACTCGCCCGCCTGCCGGGAGTGCGGTGGGGTGGGGTGGGGTGGGGTTCCATGCATGTTTAATTAATATTGTGGGTGTGGGTGCCATGCATGTTTAATTAATGACGAGGGAGCTGTAGACAGACGTTGCGACACAGAAGGCATACCGATGACCAGAAGGTGGGGTGGGGTTCCATGCATGTAAATTAATGACGAGGTAGACGTAGAACAGACGTTGCAACACACGTTGGCATACCGATGACCAGAAGGCGTATTCGGCTCCGCATGAAGATGACGATCACCCCGGGGTGGGGTGGGGTGGGGTGGGGTGGGGTTTCATGCATTTTATGACGAGGTAGACGTAGAACAGACGTTGCAACACACGTTGGCATACCGATGACCAGAAGGCGTATTCGGCTCCGCGTGAAGATGACGATCACCCCGGGGTGGGGTGGGGTGGGGTGGGGTTCCATGCATTTTATGACGAGGTAGACGTAGAACAGACGTTGCAACACACGTTGGCATACCGATGACCATGGGTGGGGTGGGGTGGGGTGGGTGGGGTGGGGTGGGGTGGGGTGGGGTGGGGTGGGGTGGGGTGGGTGGGGTGGGTGGGGTGGGGTGGGGTGGGTGGGGTGGGGTGGGGTGGGGTGGGGTGGGGTGGGGTGGGTGGGGTGGGGTGGGGTGGGGTGGGGTGGGGTGGGGTGGGGTGGGGTGGGGTGGGGTGCGGTGGGGTGGGGTGGGGTGGGGTGGGGTGGGGCAGGACGCCGAGCGCGTGAGCGTGTGCGCAATGAATGTGACCGGTGTGAACCCTTGACGCGACGGACAGCAGGTCGACTTGCGCAAAGGTCACCACTCACACGCCATGCGTCCACCCTCAGCGCCTGTGCCGGGCGCCTGCATCCGTCCCCCTGCTCCGCAGCCCGCGCCCCAGCCGCGACTGCCCCCCAGCGGCCGCCAGCCCCCATCCAAAGGCCAACCAGCGTAACGCCCTCCTCCCTGCCCCCGGGGGCCCCATGCGCGCCGCGGCTATCGGCACATCCTATCCTTACGTGCCGTAACCCCCGGGGCTACTTCCCCCACACAAATTGTGTGATGATGTGTATCACAAACATTTCAACCCATACCAGCCCATGGATGGCTATGCCCCCCTCCCCCTCGCTCTTTTGCATGGGTATGGCTTAATTGGGCTGGTATTTACCCCCCCCCCCCCCCCCCCCGCCGACACCCACACACACCTTGGGCTTGACGCCAGTGACGGAGCAGCCCATGATGAGGCCGTGTCGCCGCACGCCGCGGTACCACTTGGGACCGATGCGCGTCATCTTGACGTCCGTGAAGCCCGCCTTGGTGAACCACTGCAGGAGGTACGTGGGTCAAGGTGCGTGCGTGCATGTGTGAAGGTGTGTGCGTGTAAACGTGTGGGTGTATCGAGTGTGAGGGTGCGTGCGTGACGCTGTACAGTGGTGCGTATGCGAATGTGGAGGGTTGTGGCCGCGGTGGTGGGCAAACGTGCACACGCAGCAGGGAGGACAGACATGTGGGAGTGCGATTACGGAAGAAAAATCCAGAACACAGCAGCAGCCAGGAATTTTGACGGGCGTTTAGCTTAGACGAGTGCCTGGTTAACCGAAAGGCCGCCCCAAGCCCAGCCCTACGGAGTCGTCGTGTTGGCCAAAACCATCCGCGCATTGTGACTCAGGAACCATTAGGGCACGCAGTGCCCAAAGCAGGCATGGATGGTTCAATTGGCTTTACCCTTTTAGGTTGGGTTCTAAACCAATGAACCCCACCAGCAACCAGCACCACCAGCTCTACCCCTCTGGTTTCTGGAATGAACTACCCTCCCCCACCTGGATGTACTCCTCCTCCGTGGGGAAGAGCATCCACGCCTGTGTGTGAGGGAGAGGATGCCGCACGACCCGCGTCACGATGATTGGACGAAGGGTGCAGGTTATCATTGGCGAGCCACGGCAGCCCAGAACCGTACAGCAGAACAGGCACCCGTGCCCACACGTGCCCACACGTGCCGTACCCACACGAGCCCGCGCCGTGCCCCCAATGCGCATCCCTCTTGGTGAACCGTGCACTGCAACCGCCACTGCCCCGCTCCTCCTCGGTCCCCTCCCGAGCTCATAGGAGCAGCCCCATCATGATGCGCACAGCCCTCCGTGACCCCCCCCTCGTCATTAACTTAAATGCATGGAACCCCCCCCCCCCCACACACACACACATCTTCCTCCCTCCCCCCTTTTGCATGGCATGGTTAAGCTGGGCTGGTATTTACAGGCCCCCCAAAAGACTCACGTCCGCAAAGAAGCGCGACACGGGGTGGGTGGGGTGCACCGGGCCGATCATGCAGGCGATGCCACCCTCCTTGATCACCCTGTGTGTGTGTGTTAGGAAAGTGGTTGTGTGTGTGTGTGTGTGTGTGTGTGTGTGTGTGTGTGTGTGTGTGTGTGTGTGTGTGTGTGTTAGGCATCACAAGGGAGAGAACAGCAGACATAGGACAATGCGTGCGGTGTGTGTGTGTGTGTGTGTGTGTGTGTTAGAGATAACAAGGGAGAGTACTATGAAAGACGTGTGTGTGTGTGTGTGTGTCTGTGTGTGTTTGTGTGTGTGGGTGCACGGGCGGGCGGGGTGGCGGGCGACGGTCGCCCCCCCCCCAGCAACCAGGTCGGCAGGCAGCATGACAGTCGTACAGCACCCCATCGCTCCGAGCCCCTCGCGCCCATTACTCTGACCCTTGCCCCAGCCTTGCCCCCGCCTCCCGCCTGCTCTTCACCCGCACCCGACCTTCACTCGCCTTTCTCCTCAAAGCTTCCCTCACACCTTCCCTCCTCGCCCCTCATCCTCGCCCACCCCCCTTCCTGCTCTTCCCCCCTTCCTGCTCTCCACCCTTCCTGCTCTCCCCCCCTTCTTGCTCTCGCCCCCTTTCTGCTCGCCCCCTCCCCACTTTACAACATTTGACCCATACCATCCCATGGATGGCTCCCCCCCCGACCTGTAGGCCTCCTTGATGCCGCGCTGCGGCTCGGGCCAGTACTCGATGGAGCCGGCGGACACGTAGCGGTCAAAGGTGTCGGTGGGGAAGGGCAGGTCCTCTGCATCGCCCTGGGGGGGTGCCATGCATGTTTAATTAATGACGAGGTAGACGTAGAACAGACGGGGGTGTGTGGCGGCGGGGGGCCAGAGGTGGTGAGGTAATGTGGCGCAAGGTGCGAGATGTGATGGCATGAGCTGTGGTGAAATGATATGGTTAGTCAAGATGTGTCGTTGTCAGGCACCCATGTGCACCAGGGTGGTTAAAGATGCACCGTAATGGCACCCAGCGGACCAGCAGACCATGCGCGTAACCACGAGCCCCCTGCCCCCCATACTCGGATGGTTGCTTTGGGTTCTGGAATGAACTCCCCTCCCGCCACACACGCCCTTACCTCGAGGATGGTGACGCCCTTGAGCGCGGGCTTGGCCTTGGCCTTTGCCAGCTGGTGGGGCGACTGGTCCATCAGGGTCACCTGCGGGGTCGTGTTGGGTGCGTGCGTGTGTGTAAACGACGAAAGCAAACAAATGTGCGTGTGTGCGAGGAAGGAAAAAACGCAGACCAAGCGGTGTGTACGCGTGTGTGAGAGCATTTAAGGTTGCATTGCATTTCTATCTGGCCTGCACATCCCCGCACGAAGCGAGCTTGCCTCGCGAGCGCGGAGGCGCGGCACCGGTGGCCGACACCGATGCGCTGCTTTTCTCTGCCCGCAAGACGCACACGCGTGCATGGCCAGCGCCTAGCATGCCCCCCACCCGTACCGTACGTCACACGTACGGCATACATGCAAAAGGGCGCCAGGCACTCACGTTCTCGGGCTTGACGGTCTTCACAACACCCAGGGTGCTGCGCGGCAAACGGCAGGAGGACGGGAGGCAGTGTCCAGGTTTCGGATACCTCGCCGCGCCTGCATGCCGTGCTCTTTGCTTTGCCAGTTGCCTGTGCTGTGCGTGCACTGCAGAGCGCCCGGGCAGCGTCCTTCCTCCTTACTGCTCTGTGAGCCCCACTCTGTCAGCGCCACGCTGCCCGGGTCGTCGTCTTAGCCTCGGGGCAGCGACCGCATGCCCCCGCCCCAGCAATCGCCACCGCCCCCGCATCCGACCCCAACACTGCCCCCCGGCCCCGGCCCCGGCCCCGGCCCCGGCCCCTGCAACCGCTACAGCCACCACCGCCACAGCCACCACCGCCACAGCCACCGCCACGCCGCACGCACACACGCACCAGAAGCCGGTGCCGCCGCCCACGTCCACCACCTTGAGGTTGGGGTCGTCCAGCTTGGCGGGCGCCAGAGCCTCATCGCGCATGTCCTGTTGATTGGGTGTGTGTGTGGTTCCGTGCATGGCTTATCGTCACGGAATCGCGCCAGTGTCGTGGTGGACGGTGTTGCTGTCGGTGCGTGCGCACTTGAGTCTAACGCTTCCGACCCACCCACCCCACGCCCCTTAAATGAGTTTACCCGCATGTAGCCTCTCCTCTGGCCCCCCCCTCCAGCCACTCAGGGTAACTTCGCGCATGTCAAGGGGTACTGCCGTTGGCCTGTTGCGCCTCCTCGCAGCCGCACGCCCGCGCCTGGAAGACCCAGAACGCCCTTGCAGCCCCTGGGGCTCTGCCCAGACTTGCCTCAGTCCAGTGGCCCGGGTTGACGATATGGTCATAGACCTGGCTCAGGCCCGCATAAAACCAGTACGCCTGTATCACACGCACAATCGACCATTTGGTGACGGCAAACAATAGCGGCGCGAGCAAGTCATCTGATCATCGGTTTGCGAAACATCCACCAAAACAACTTGCAATTAATGCCAAGGGTACAACGTGTTTGATTGCATTCTTTCACAAACCTCGCTCTTGTGCTGCACCAGCCGAGGAGCAGAAATAGGGCGCGAGTAAGTGTCGGTCGACCCCGCTTGAAGAATCGGCAGACGCCGCGATGAAAACACATTTGCGTGCTGTAGCTTGCGACTCGAAAGCGGAAGCGCTAGATGTTGGCGAGCGTTAGGGACATCTGAGCACCGGCTGAGCGCGTTAGCGCGCTGCGATGGGTTTGCGGCGTGCATATTGCCTACGTGTTACTATGCAACTGGCGTGTGGGGGTGGTCATCTATATGTTACACGGTTCGGTGGCGCAACACCCGGCGATTGCCACCAGGCACGAACCGTGGCCACGCCTGCGCCAACGCCAGCACTGCACGCAAGTTGCTGTATCCATATTGTGTTACAGCTGTGGGGAGGCTTCTGACCCGGGCACGAAACACGGCCGCTGCAGCCTACCCGCCTCTTTGGACTGGAGAGAGCGCCGACAACCTGAACGGCGGCGCACACTAAGCCTACGGCGATCGAAGCACTCCATGCCACGCTTGACCGCCTCCATAGGTCAGACGTAAGAGGAAGGCAGCTCGCTCGCTCTCACAAAACGCGCACAAACAGCACTCACACACAGCAAGAAAGAACACTCCCCGAGCAACTCCAAAGGGCCAACGCCTGATACTCCACCACCGCTCAGCTAACCTCTTCTTCCCAAGCCGGCGAAATCGCAATCAGCCACCGCACAGGTCAAACTGGACATGCCTCAAACCGCGAACCAGCCAGGCCCCTAGAACCAAAGGAGGGCTTCCCCTCGCTCTCTACCCAACCAGAACTCTGTCACTGCTACCCCACCATGACAACCCGCTTGTTTCAGCGGTTGCGAGTTGCTTCAAAACCGTCTTGAGCACACAGGTCCAGCTCAGCGGCGGCACGCCTTGTCTCTTGCTCCGCCACGTCAGGCTTCGGGCTGTTGCACCCTGATATGCCCATTCTGCACCGCTAGCAGGGGGTGCCGTACACCCACTTCCCGCCATCTCACCTGACACTCCACCACTGCTCAGCTAACCGTGGATGTGCTGCTTGCGTTCCTGCTGGATACGCAGTGCTATACTGATGACCTCTTCGGCGGCGGCAACCCCTTTCTTCCTCATCTCCTCATGCAGTCGCAATCCCTGGCGGGCATTCCTGGCGTCTACTCCACCGACCTCACCCTTGCTTGTTCCGGCGCCACTTCCACAGCCGGCGTGCCCACCCCCTACCGCAACTTCGCCATCACCCCCCGGGCCAGCCGCATCCACGCCGCGTGAGACGGAAGCGCGCGGGTCATACTTGTGCAGCGAGATGCGGTGGTGACATCTGTTGCCGGAGCTGCGGTACCACTTGTTGCTTGGGCGACCGGCCAGCCGCCGTGAGGCAGGTTGGGATCTGCAAGTAAGTAATAAGCACATGCGGCGCCCGTCTCAGGCGGCAGCAGACCCACACCCACGCTGCTGAAAGAGGACCCGTTCTCCTTCCATGCCCACCAACAATGCGATTGTGCCGCTGACGGAGGAATGACGAGTGGAACGAAGAAGCGCTTGAGTCAAGAGGTGACAGACACTGTGGGCACATGGGAGGCTCGCCATGTATGGTCGGCCGCTTGCATTGCACTACTGCATTCGGCGTAGGCGCAAGGCTGGGATTGATGTGGGTCAGTCCACTCACTCCAAGGGGCAACAATATCTATCCGAATGATCTGAATGCACTCACCCTTAGCCGCGGGATTGCCGGCGGGCATGAGGGCGGCGGCAGGCGGCGGTCCAGCTGAGGAGGGGTCAACAGGTGCAGCACGTCACGCTATGACGGACATGCAGCAGCCAGTCATCAGCAGAAGCAGAACCCAACACGGCACAAGCACCGTCCATATGCCCTCGTTTCCCAGGGCAAATGCGACCCTTGGAAGCGCCCCACCCGTGGTCGAAAGGTGCATAGCAGCGGCGTCACACACGTACCTGCCACAATGAACGCCGCTGGTCCCACCGCCGTGCCCCACCAGCAACGGCACTGCCGTCACCGCCACGAGCTCTGCATGCGTGGGTGCACGTAGTGTCATGAAGTCGCGCAGTCGCATTGTCCGGGCTTTGGGCAGCAAGATCAGGATCATGCATGGGTTCTGGAATGAAATACCCTCCCGCGCGCTGGATAGGGTGAATGAAGGCCGATGACCCCACGGCACATCCAGGACCTGGGGGACATTCAACACCGCCGAAGGCCGCTCGCCACTGCGGCATCGTTGCCCCACACACGTTGCACAGCACACGCGCTGAGGTGTCACGTACCTGCCGCACCGCCGCCGCCGGGGGCCACCGCCACCCCGCGCCCTGCATAGAAACAGGCGTGCACAGCGCGCGAGGAAGGTGCTGTTGGGTCAGGTCGGGAGCTATGGGTTCCTGCTGCAGCGCCCCCCGCCATCCCAGCCCCCACACCCGCGGCCTCGGTAGTGCCCCACGCATGCTTCGTGGCACAGACGCACGCGCGCGGCAGCATCACATACCTGCCACACCGCCGGCGTTGCCGTGGGCTGCCGCCAGCATGCGCTCTGCAAGCATATGTGCACAGCGGGCGAGGAAGGTGCTGTTGGGTCAGGTCGGGAGATGAAGCCACCTCTTTCTGTGGTTGCTGGGTCGCGGTCGTTTTGGGTCCTGGACTGAACTCCCACCCCCCTTCTTCTAATTTAGCCATGCATGGCAACCCCCCTCAGGCGCTGAGCCCCGGCGCCTCGTCCAGGTGCCATCACAACCCATGGAGCCAACAGCTCACGCACCTAGCGCCCCCTGTATGCCTTGAGCGAGTTCAGCCGGCAGCCTATCCGCTTGCAGCACGGTAGACACAGGAGCCGTGCGACACCTCGCCGCGATGATCAGGAAGGAGGCCAGGTCCCTGAAGCCCAGCCGCAGCAGTATGCCCAGGTGGGCACCGCTGCAGCGCTCAAGCAAGCCCAGGGCGTCCAGCGCGTTTTCGAGCTGGATGGGGGCGGGAGGCGGATGGGGGCGGGAGGCGGATGGGGGCGGGAGGGGTAGGCGTGGGCGCAGTCAAGGCGGAAGGCGGCAGCACGGTGAAGATGGAGGTGGAGGAGGAAGGCGAGGTCAAGGACTGAGATTATTAGGGCTGTAGGGTGGGCTGGCGGGCTGGCGCAAGCGCAGCGAATGCGCAGGGTGCGGCCGTGGAGGTGCCCGCGGCCTGGTAGGTGCGCAGGCGGGAGCAAGGGCAAGACCTATGCAACGAAGGGCACGACCCATGCAACCACGCAAACCACGCAAACGCACCTTCTGATCATCTATATCATTCAACCGCGCATTACTTAGCCCGCTGCTGAACCCGTCGCTCGGTCTAGGCTCCCTGGCGTGACTCCGAGGTCCTTGGACGCGCTTTTTGGTGGCGCGGCAGCAGCGCGCAGCAGCAGCAGCAGCAGCAGCAGGCTAGCCCAGGCCGCCGCTGTGCCTAGGAATGCCGGCTGTGGCACAGTCGCTATTCAGGAAGGAGGCCAGGTCCCTGAAGCCCAGCCGCAGCAGTATGCCCAGGTGGGCACCGCCGCAGCGCTCAAGCAAGTCCAGGGCGTCCAGCGCGTTTGCGAGCAACTCGCCCAGCTCAAAAATGCGCTGGACGCCCTGGGCTTGCTTGAGCGCTGCAGCGGTGCCGCCCTGGGCATACTGCTGCGGCTGGGCTTCAGGGACCTGGCCTCCTTCCTGATTGGCGACTGTGCCACAGTCTCCATTCCTAGGCACAGCGGCGGCCTGGGCTAGCCTGCTGCTGCTGCTGCGCTGCTGCCGCACCACCAAAAAGCGCGCCAAGGACCTCGGAGTCACGCCAGGGAGCCTAGACCGAGCCACGGGTTCAGCAGCGGGCTAAGTAATGCGCGGTTGAATGAAATAGATGACCAGAAGGTGCGTTTGCGTGGTTTGCGTGGTTGCATGGGTCGTGCCCTTCATTGCATAGGTCTTGTCCTTGCTCCCGCCTGCGCACCTCCCAGAACCCACGGGCCGCGGGCACCTCCACGGCCGCACCCTGCGCATTCGCTGCGCTTGCGCCAGCCCGCCAGCCCACCCTACAGCCCTAATAATCTCAGCCCTTGACCTCGCCTTCCTCCTCCACCTCCATCTTCACCGCGCCGCCGCCTTCCGCCTTGACTGCGCCCACGCCTACCCCTCCCGCCCCCATCCGCGCCGCCGGCCCGCCCGCCCCCATGTGGCTGGGCCCGAACCGCACGTCCGCCTCCGTCCGGCTCCGCCTTGGCATGCGGCAACGACATGCCCGTGCGCCGCCGCCAGCTGCTTTAGCTTGGTGCTCACGTTCTCGGACAGCATCTGGTCCGCAATGCAGGTCAGCTCCTGTGTAGGAGGTGTGGAGGAACAGGAATATTGTGGGGGTCGGCCAATCGTGGAGGAGGTCGTCAGCGGGCTCGGGGATACTGAGTTTGGAGATGACGAGTTGACGGGGTGCAAGGATGTGCAGCGATGCGCGCGCGTTGATGGTCACGAACGCGTGCCCCGTGCGCCTCCCTTCCCATCCTGCAGACGGCCTGGAGACGGGTACCCGGCGGCAGGGCTAGCTGATTGTTCTTCATCCCACTGCCGTGCTATACTGTAGGATAGTCTGCATATATAACCCCTTAGGGGTGCCGTCCACTTTCCCGGCCCAAGCCCCGTCCCCCAGCTCCACCGCTCCACCCGCCCTCCTTCCTTTCTCCCGCCCCTATCCCTCTCCTGACCCGACCCTCCTGTTCCGCCCGGCCCCGTCGCGCCGCCCTCCTACGTGCATTTGCCCCGATCCTCCTGCCCCTCGGCCCCACAGCCCTCACCTGTCGTTGACCAGGTTCCAGGAGTTCTGCACCAGCGGCTTATAGTGGCTGGTGGGCGGCCCTTCGATCAGCCGCTGCTTGTTCAGCCACGCCAGCAGCGTCTGGGGGAGGAGGGGGGGTCCATGCATTTAAGTTTATGACGAGGTAGACGTAGAACAGACGTCGCAACACACGTTGGCATACCGATGACCAGAAGGCGTAGTAGGGGGGGGGTCATGTGGGAGGAGGGGGGGGGTAGCCATCCATAGGAGGGCGGGCGGAGGCGGGGCATGCGGAGCAACAGGGGCGGGGGAGGTGTGGTCTTCAGGAGGGCGTGGCACGAGAGACATAGACAGTGCATGGTGGTCCCTCAGGTTCCATGTGGGTCGGGTTCGCGTTTGGGGCACACAGCTCCGCGCCGTCACACAACGCTCCCATGAGGTCACCCGCCTTTGCCCTGGACTGCGAACCACCCAGCTCCAATCCAGTTCCCAGGCCGCCATGTCATGTCGAAGCGCTTAAGCCCCAGCAGCCTGCCGCACCTACCATGCGAGCGCAGCGGCGCACCAGAATGGTTTTGCCCGAACCCCAACGCCCGCACCCGACTTTGCTAGGCAGGGGCCACGACCCAAAACGCATGAGGCCCCACGTGACGCGCGTACCAGACCCCGGCTTCACGCCTCCCCGCCGGCGCACGGAATCGGCCCCTTGTTTGCAGAGCCGGTCCCTACGCAGGAAGCTACGCAGCTTCTCAAGCCAACGCACACGCACCATACATCTGCCTGCGGACGTGGGCGTGGGGTAAGGGGCCGTGAGGTGGAGAGCGGGGCAGGGTAGAGCACAGGTTTAGCAAAAGCGGCCCGATGCTAAGCCGTGCATACAGTAGTGGCCTGCTCGGCAGTGCCTTTCTCCTCCACCGCCGCCTTTTCCCCCCCAGCCGCCACCGCGCCGCGTGCACCACCGCACTACATCGCAGCACCCTGGTCGCAGCCCACTCACGAATCGGTCATTGCGCTTCATTTTCATCGCCGCGTAATGTCGCACTCCGGCGGAAGACCTGCGGGTCATAATTGTTAGGCAATAACGCGTTGGCCTACAGCGGCGCAGCCCTTCCAGCACCAGTCTCCAGCTGCCATTGGCGCCTCCTCTATGTTTTCCAATGGCGGTAGGCGCCCGAGAGCTGTCATGACACGAGCGATGTCTGTTGGCAGGCCGCTGCAGGGCCCCTGCTGCTGGGCGGCTGCGTCTGCTCGCAGAGTTGTTGTGGACGCCGGACAGAGGTGAGGTTAGTGGCCGGGCAAGTAGCTATCCATCACCCTCTCCCAGGGGTGCCGCTGCGCTGGTGGGGTTTGTGCGGCTGCTGACCCCACTGCCAGCCGTGCCGCCCACAGGGCGTCACGGGCCTGCAAGTGGAGTGTCAGGGGCAGCCGGCCGAAGCCTCCCGTGCATGGGTGACCACACAGGAGCTGGCGCGGCACCCCTGTTATGTGCGTGTTGCACTGTGTGGTCGGGGTCGATGCGACTAATGCGACGACCCACGACACCTACTGCTGCCGCCCGCTATAGCTGTGCCACGGTGTCGTCAGCAGGCGTCCCCGCATGCTCCATATGCCACGTCACGGTTTGCACTGCGTATCCGAATGCAGAAGCTGCGCGCCTAGCGCGCCCAAAGGTGCTTAGCGGCAGGCGCGACATGCATCTCATCCGCCGCTTGGCTTCCTTTGACCGTGCCATCCAATCCGGCTGGGCGGCCGTGCGGGGTGAGCTGCCTTGCGCACGCCCGTCGCTTGATCGCAGGTGCGACTCGCTGTCGCGCTCTCCCGGCATCGCGATGTGCATATGTGCGTGTGGCGTGTTCGCCTGGCCGGGCGCCCGGAGCTGAGGACTGCGCGTCAGCAAACTTGCCGCCAGCAACGCAGCGCAGCTACTGGGTATAGTAACGTCGGACGCGTGCGCACCGCTGCCTGCATAGCATAGCCTGCTCTGATGCTTGCAATGGGGCAGGGTTGGGAGTTGCTCATGCCAACAGGACGTCGCTATCTCGCCCCTTGCCATGTTCCGCCACACGCCTTGCGCCGTGTATCAAAGAAGACAAGATCAATTCCTGCGGCGTGCGTGGGCAATGTATGACTCTACTGCACAAGGTTCAGCTGATGCCAATAAAGGAATGGGGCGCACCACGACGTGAACCATCAACTGAACACCATCTACGCGTCTCAGCACGCAATGCCAATGCTGCGCAGCTCAACCAGCGCGGCTTCCCGCCACGCCCGCCGCGCGTCCAGCGCCGCCGACACCGCCGCATCTCTACCTCCTCCGCCCGCCGCCGCTGCCGGCCCATGCGACGGCCCATGCGGCTCAGCAATGTTCACCTGGTCACACAGCGCTATTGACCCATCCAGCACCATGTGTGTCACGACGTTGGGCGTCCGAGCCGAGCCGTCGAAGTAGCACTCCACCCACTCCTCGAGGTACGACATCGACGATAGCCACGCGCCAGCGTCCATCGCCCGCACCAGCACCGGACCCACCCGACAAGCCTCCGCCAGCAAGCCGCCGCCGCCGCCGCCACTTCCACCGCCAGCAAATAGCCGCCGCCGCTGCTGGTGCCACCAGCCTGAGTCCGCGGCTGACAGCGCTGCCGCTCCGCCGTCACCCCTGCCCCTGGCTGCCTCGCTGCTCCTGCCCACGCTGGCCGCGGCCTGTAGCACTACCCGGCCGCGGCGCCTGGCGCGCCTGTGTCCGCCAGCTGCTGCCACCCCCGCAGTGCCATTTCGCCCGCCCGGCCCCGTCCCCAGCCCCAGCACCACAGCACACAGGTCGAGCGCGGGGTCGTCCGCCACCCAGGCTACAGCCCGGATCTGCTCCATCGAGAACAGACCCCGGCCGCCGCCGCGGGCGCCCTCCTGCATGGTTGTGGCGGTACCAGACACAGCACCGGACACGGCGCGGAAGTTGTGGCTAGGGACACGAACTATATGTAACAAGGGCTCCAGTGCCAAGGGGTCTGATGCACTTGCCCAGACCTCTGCCCAGCCAGGCCTAACCCAGCCCGGCCCGGCCCGGCCCGGCCCGGCCCGGCCCGGCCCGGCCCGGCCCGGCCCGGCCCGGTCCGGCCATGTCACACCTTGCCAAAGTAGGCGGCCACACCGCTGGCAGCTGCTGTGCCTGCTGTGCCTGCGGCGGCGGCGGCGGCGGCTGTGGTGTCGGGCAGGCGAGTGGACACGACGGCCCGATGGTCCACCACGTGCAGCCGAGTGTACTGCGCCAGTGCCTGCAGCACATACACCAGCAACGAAGGCGCAGCGCGAATGCTCGTTTTGCGTATGAACAGCCGGCGGGGTGTGCCGCTGTTCTGCTCCTGTGTAATCAGTCAGCAGTGCGGTGCGGCGCCGCAGCCGAGTAAGCCGAGCCATTGATGACCCAGCAGCACTCAGCCCCGCTTTGCACAGCACATTATCTCACTCTAAACCGACCAACCCAGCAAGCAGGCCCGCCCATGTGCACGCCCGCACCTGCTCCTCAAGCGCGGCCACCAGCCCGCCTACGAACCCTTCCTGCCGCGCCCCAAACACAACCACCCGCCGCGACGCCAGCACGCCGCTCATGCCGCCGCCTGCTCCTCCTTCTCCTCCTCCTCCTCCGCCTGGCACCGCTGCCGTTGCCTCGACTCCATAGCGTCCAGCCGCGCGGCGCGGCAGCAGCGCGCCAGGGTGGTTGGCAAGCCGCGGCACGGAGGCGGTTCGCGCCACGTAGACCTGGCGGCTGCCCTCATGCGTCGAGTCAAAACACACGTGCCGGCCCGTGCGGTCCCACCTGTGCAAGGCAGGCGCGCACGTGCAAAGCGGCCGGATGTAAAGTGGCATTTTTTTGTCTAGTGTAGAACTGGTAGCGGCATCCCCATGTGAGCGGCACCCATACATACTCCTCAAGTGCTCCACCACCCGAGCACACTGCGCCGCACGTGCGCTTTGCCGCATGCTGCACCACATCCCCGCCCTGCCACACCTCTGCAACGCAACAGCTACAACCCCGAGCTGCGTCCGGCGGTTGCTTTGGTTTTTAGGCTGAATCATCGCCGGGCCCTCCTACTCACTCCTAACCCGCCAGACACGCGCGCGCACCTGGGGTGTAGGTCCACTCGGTGGTCGCCGACGGCGCTGCCCTCGTTGTAGCGGTCGAAGCGTCCCAGCAGCTCTGAGGTGCTGCGGCGTATTACGGTGTACATTTTGTTCAAGTGAATGCGCGTGCCGAGGAATAGGCTTGCGTCGGGGATTACCACATGTCGAGCGTCGGGTTATCATATGTCAGTGCCAAATAAACGGTAAGACTCTGCGGCCTGGGACTCTGCAAGCCACACCAGGGCCACCGCTGGGCCGCGTCGGGGGAGCTGCTACGAAGTGGAGTCCAACCTTAGTGAGGCCACACCCAGGCACACCCACTTACTTGGTGATTGTATCGGTGATGAACAGGGTGCGGCCCGACTTGCGCGGGTACGTGTCCGAAAGCACGAAGCGCAGACCTACACGCACGCAAACAGATACCGACAACCGGAGGAACGATCAAGGGCTAGGGCGTGAGGAAAGCGGGCGGCTCCGGCGCCGGCGGCAACGCATGTGGGGTAAAGGAAGCGGTCCATGGCCATGGTTGTGGTAACGTGCCGACGGCGGTGGGCGATTCCTTGGCTGCGCGCGTCAAGCGGGATACCCTTTTGACATCTATCAATGTCCCTGCTGTTTATTGATTTCATTAACCTCAAGTGCTGGCGTCGCCCGCTTGCCTTGAGCCTGCCCATGCGTCCTGCCATGCGCACCCACCTGCACCGGGGCCGTAGCTGGCGTGCCCGTCACCCAGCCTCTCCGGCGCGTCTGCCGCGAGGCCGCCGCCCGCAAGCTGCTGCTGCGGCTGGCTGCCGGCGCCGAATCTGCCTAGGCCGCCAACCCAGGGCCGCGGCTGGGCCGGCTCCCAGCGCAGTACCGGCTGCTTCCAGCGCACCTGCGGATACAGGGCCCTTCACAAGCGCGTGCCGCCATGCCGTATGCGCGCCATGCACAGGGTTTGCGTCTCGCACACCCGCCGTCAATCCCCGTAGGGCACGTAGGTCCCCTCTCACTGGGACCGGGCTGACCCAACGCCCGGCGGACCCGGGGGTCCAGGAACCCGGGGTGCACTGTGAGCCCACACCTGCCCACATCCTGCTGGGCTCACATGCACCTACCTGCCAGTAGCCGGTGTTGTCCGACACGAGGAACGTGCCGCCCCAGCCCCAGTCCTGATGAGACACCTGGACCTGTGGGTGTGTCCGGGGGATGAAGGGGGTAGACGTTGGGAGGGAGGTTTTGGGACGAGTTTGCCAGCAGCGCGCTGCTGAGTGCAAGGTACGTGGCACGTGTGCATGCAGCACATCTCAACACTCCACGGATGTGTAGCAAAGCACGGAGCACGCACAAATCCCCCTCGGCAAGCGAACCTGTTACGCTTTCAATTCGGATTCCTGTCGCCACGCACCAGCGGCACTCGCCACAGCTCGTCGGTGTGCATGTGGTACAGGAACTGGAAGGAGCGCCAGAACCAGGGCCGCCCCGGCCTGCGGATGGAGGTTGGCGTGGCGCCGTTGCAAGCCGGGGTCCGCGACGCATCAGGCGCCGTGTGTCCATTGCCCGCCTGTCTGTCTGCCTGGCTTACTGCTCATTACTTCTGTCCCAACCCCGCGCACCTACAAACCCCGAAGCGGTATATGAAGGCCACGTACTCGCCCTCCTTGCTGAACTGCGGTGTGTTAATCCTGTGGGTTGGGGAGGTCGGGGGTAGTTCATTCCAGAAAGCAAAGCGACCGGGGGCGGTCGGTTGCCGGTGATGGTGATAATGAGTGGCTAGAGTGGTGGGGATGGTGGTTGTGGTCGGTGGTGTCATTCTCACTCGGGGGCCGGGGCCGGGCCACACACACACACAGGTGACAGGTGACCCTTCCTCTCCTTGTGCTTTCCTAACACAGGTGACAAGCGGAACCAGGGCACTTATGACACTGAATGCCCAGCAGTAGTGCAAGGCTACGTGTGCACACGGCAAACCCACTGGGGACCCCAAGGCTAGTGGCAACACGGCCTCGCGTACAAGGGCTAATAGGCAAGCACGCACCAGTGGTTGCACTCGTGTAGGAGCGCCTCCACCTCGCCCTCCTCTACCACCTCGCTGAAACGCTGCCCCGTCACGCCGTCTGCTCGCCCCGCTAGCATGTCGCACGAGGCCAGAGCGCCCTCTCGTAACTTGGCCAGCCCCTTCTGCACATCTGGCCTTGACCAGGATGTAGAATGAACATAATGAACATCAAAAAATGATAATAAGATGGCAACATAAATTAGGCGGGAAGTGGTTTTCATGCTGTGCATAACGCAAAAGTAATTTTCACATCAATTTCGTACTACTTTGGGGTAAGGTAGGGCGGTGGAGCGAGCTCGGGCTACTCGGGCGTGCCCATGGTATGCGAGTTCTGGCCGAGCGCTGTGTATGTGCGAGCAGAGGCCAGTATACAAGCTTTCTTTTAAGCTCTAAATAACAAAGGAATTTTGTGCTGCTTGTTTGGAAGCAGTCGCGGTCAATCAATTCTACCTTGTCGATCGTACCGAGTGGAAGCCGGGGGCCGGGGGCGGGCCGTCTGACTGGCAAAGGGATACTCGATCGCTATATATGCTGCTGCTTCTGTGTTTGGCTTCCATACATATGCCAGGAAGTATGCAAGAAACAGCGCCTGATTTATTTGTACGGGAGACAGGGACTTGAATGCATCTGCGCAGGGGTGCATCTGCGACAGACGATCACAGCTCAATCAAATTCACACACAATTAGTAGCCCGAAAGCAGAATACATTGCGGCGCTGTAGGTGCACACAGAAAGGTGTGTATAGCCCATAGCCCACCAAGCCCAGCTATGCTCCCGGGGCGTCCCGGGGTGTACGGGGTGACCTTCACGCAGTTGACGCCTGTGCGCGCGCGGGGTGGTGGGCGTCGTGGGCGGGGGGACTGCACGCCTTAACCAGGCAGGGGCCGCATGGCCTCAAGACTTCCAGCACCATTCAAGCAATTCACATCTGCCATATTTATGATGAAGTTGTGCATGGGCACAGGCCGCATGCTGGGACTACTGGGACGTCTCACTCAAGCCCTGTCCAGCAGCATTCCGCGCAATGCGCCTCCGTTGCTCCAAAGACCAGGTCCAGTTGTCGAAAGGAGAACAATGCAAGGCAGTGCGCGCTGCCGTGGCATTGAGTCTCGTCCCCTGATGTTAGGGCTGATGCCGGGGGCCCGACCCCCGAGATGGGGCCGTGCCGCCAGCCACCGCGGAGGGGCTTGACGCAGCACGTGCCAAAGCCTGTGGTATAATCAGATGATTACATTGATACCAGCGGTTTTGGCCCAGTCGCTCTGAAGCATACGGGTAGACTTCGCGCCAAAAGTAATCTTTCCCGGTGTTTGAGGTCGCCTACCGTTATAGGGGCGTCCTTCATTTCATTTTCTCTAGTCGTCCGATATTTCCCCGCAACTACACTTTGCTGCTCGCTTGTATGTCAGTCGCGTTTGCGCTCCCGCCCGCCCCCCCCCGCGTTCTTGTAAACACAGCCTTCCGACATGTAAATAAGGCTGCTTGCAGTTACGATGCTTAACAGAGCTCTTGGAGTCGCATCGCCTCGGCGACTATGCACAAGCAAAAATCAAAAAAGTATGACAAAACTGATCCGCACCGGCACTGAAAATTCATCCACAAACATTGGCAACGTATTCCTTACAACTGCGAACACATTTTGATCAACCACAACGCCACAGTAAAGCAATGTCTCGTACGCGAGGCCCATCCTCGGCCCCAGTTCGGGGCAGCACCATTCCTAATTAATTTCATCTGATTACCATTTGGCATATTGAGTGTAGCGTCAAAGCCGCAGCGCATGATATCATGCGACCATTCGGCTAAATTTAGCCGAATTTCGCTGCATTTTAGTGTGATTCAGCCTTCATTAGCATTCAGGATATCCAAACACAAGGAATATAGCTCGGGTTTCACCGGCTGCAAAAGACCGCCTGTGACCTCCATAGTTGTAGCCTGCTGCGCCCCTTTGCCCCACACCAAACACGCATGTACACAAGTCACGCGTTCGTTATACTGCTGTTGTCAATTGTCTCGGCGGGCAGTGCAGAAAACGCGACTACCAGCCCGAGGCGCCTTATGCGGGCAATGGAGTTTGGGGCAATAGGATCCAAGGGCCCTGAAGGCGCTTGTTTTCGCTCGCTTCGCAATTATTAATACATATTAACATCATACGCAGTAACCTCAACTCCCCCCGCGCCAACTGGTGCGCAATTTCGGCATGCGTGTCGGCCCCCCTTGCACTGCTCGCCGCTCGGCACCCCAAACCCCCCCAAAGCCCCCGAGCCCTCCCCCCGGCTACAAATGTACACCCTTCGCTTCCACAACAAATAGGTACACATAAATAAGCTATGTTGTTTGTTTGCTGGCGGTTTGCGTACATTTGTAGCCGGGGGGAGGGCTCGGGGGCTTTGGGGGGGTTTGGGGTGCCGAGCGGCGAGCAGTGCAAGGGGGGCCGACACGCATGCCGAAATTGCGCACCAGTTGGCGCGGGGGGAGTTGAGGTTACTGCGTATGATGTTAATATGTATTAATAATTGCGAAGCGAGCGAAAACAAGCGCCTTCAGGGCCCTTGGATCCTATTGCCCCAAACTCCATTGCCCGCATAAGGCGCCTCGCTACCAGCCCTTGCGCGCACCGAATCGGCGCTTATGATGACGTCCCTCGACAATCAAAGGATACCTGGCTGCACATGTGGTCGACACACGCCTATACTATGTGAGCGACGGGGCGGGACAGCCTGTCTCGGAAAAAAACCGTCGGTTGCCGGCCTACAAGTCTTGGACTGTCCTGGACTACCGGTACCATGACTGCGGCGGAAGATAACAATGCCAGTGCGATTCGTGCATGGGCCGTTGAAGTCAACTGCTGTGCGTATGGGTGCGAGAGGGGGAGGCGGCAGGGACACATGCCTGCATTATCAACACCCGGTAGGAGTACGCCATCCACGATCAGACACGTACACCTTCCTTGCCCAGCGCCAGGGCTTGTGCATGGTCTGGCTTGGTTTCCGTTGGTCGCTTTGCATACTAGCTGGGCCGCCGATTAGCGGCTGTTCCCCTGTGCCTAGACCGTTTTCGCACTGTCCCCTTCTTGTAACCCGCGATCAGCGTACCGAGCGTTTTCGGGCGGGGCTGCCGTGCCCCTTTGTACGTACCGTAAACATCTGTCTGTTTCCACAGGCTGAAGATGCTGCAGGACTCCCGAGGCGGGGCGCCGCTGCACATCTACATGCAAGGCGACAGCGCGCTCCGGCAGCAGAAGAACTTTCTATGCCATCTGCTGCAGCCGGGCTTCTCAGGCGACCTGTGGGCGCTCGGTATGTCGCCGCCAAAGCGCTATAAGTGGGTCACTGCAGATAGTATGGCATGCATGGCGTGCGTACAGAAGGTCGGATCGGCCACAGACATAGCGTAGCAAGCAACTGCCTGCTGTGACTCTCCGAACAAGCGCTTGACCCATCCAGCAGTATCTACCGTATCAACGGGTCCAGACAGAGCTTCCTCACACACCGTGTGACCTTCCATTCGCAGATGTAGCGCTTCGCCACGCGGAGCCCATCAGCGGCTGCTACAGCCCAGAGCTGGGGGTGCGCGTGACGCACGTGGACAACTCGTGCTGCAACACAGACACCCTGGCACACCTGGCGCGCACGGACAACGACCCCTATGGCAGCCCGGAGCCGCCCGCCTGGCGGCCGGGCGGTGTCGGCACGAGCAGCAGCAGTAGCAGCGGGAACGGCAGTAGCACTCAGTCTCATCAGTCTCTGCCGGCGACGCACCGGGACACCACGCTGGTGCTGTACCTAAACTGCGGGCTGCACCTGATGCACCTGGGGGTGGCGCGGCCCTTCGAGTGCCTGCCGGAGCAGTACGGATACATGCGCTTGCTTCGTGACTTTTCGGATGCCGCCGCACGGGTAAGTTTGCAGGGCAGGCGGCTGGTGTTCGCGACGGAGGCGCCCGCCGCAGACGGATGCCTCGAGCCCTCACATGATCTCGCCTGCTTGTTGCTCACATCTGCACGGCACTGCCTCTCAGCTAACGCACCCTGTTGAAAGCCAAGTCTGCTGCCGCTCCCTGCCCTTCTTCGTTCCCTTCGCACCATTCCCTCGTTTCCCGCCCTCTGACTGTCGGCCGCCCCCTCACCCGCATCCGCAGCTGTACCCCCTGTCGCCCCAGGTATTCATGACCAGCAATGACATCTGTCAGTCCGCCTTCCGGGTGCGTGCGTGACGTGCGTGCGTTCAAGCATGCGTGCCGACGTTAGCAGCGGGCGAGCGAGCAGTGGGTGTGCATACCATGCTTCTCACCTACCTACCGCTGCATATAGCAGCAGGGCATGCATGCCGACATATGTGGGGTTCCTGCAGGGTGACATGAGCGAGGAGAAGGCGTTCCCAGTGACCGCGTATCGGCGCCTCGGCGATTATGTGTCAGGGGTTCGGGTTAGAAGGAAGCAGGCGCGTGCGGACACATGCCATGGTTGTTTCGTCTTCCGCCATCCATCCACGCCGCCCATCTGCATGTCCGCCTGCCGCCGACATGCCGTGCCAACAGGGCATATACAAGCAGGTCTTGCAGAACATGACACGGGACCCCGAGGCTCTCATCCAGCAGTGTGTCTTAGTGAATAACAACGTTAAACACGCTGGCGCGCAGCTGGCCGGCAACATCCCCGCCATCACCGCCGCCTGCCGCAACGGGCTATTCATAGGCGAGTCCAGTCGGCTGCTGCGCGAGCGCATGCTGATGGCAGTGGCCATGCTGCGGCGGCGTCACCACGGCCGGGCATACATAACAGGCTCCGCCGCCGCCGCCGCCGCTGCGTCGGCGCACCACCGGCCGGCGGGCGGCGGTGCCAGCGCACACGGGTTGGGGGCAGCGGCGGCGGATTTAGTGATGACAGCTGCACGGGCGCCTACAGGGGCTCCCAGCGCTGCCGCTGCAAGTGGCCGGCGGCTTATGGACAGCAGCGCTGCAGCTGCCGCCACGGCCACTACATCCGTAGCGGCTGCCGGTCATGCCTCTCCGTACGAAACCGTACAAAACTCACAAGCTGTAGCAGAAGGAGGGGGGGCGGAGGCGGCGGCTAGGGAGTGGGCTTTGGCTGAAGGTGCTTCGGCGAGCGCCGCCAGCGCCGCCGTGCCGCCCACCACGGTGGATGTGGTGGATGGGTACGCCATCACCGCCGGCCAGTGCTGGGCAAGCCAGGTGCGCTCGCTCTGTAAGGAACGAAGGCCAGCAGTGGGAATAGAGTTAAATGCTTATGGACGGCTGGCATCGGTCCGGTCGGTCCAGATTAGGTGATTCTTCCGGTGGCGTCTTGTCCGCAGGTCAGCGACGGGCGGCACTATCCTTATCTGGTACCCATGCAGGTGCGTTGGTGGGGGCAGGCCCGGACAGTGCGGCGAGGGCGGGCGGGGTTGTGGCAGATATGGAGACACGAGTCGTCCAAAATGAAGCGGCGGGGCGCGTTTGGAGGATGCAATGCCCCATGCCACCAAGCATACACGTCTGCCTTAGCACGCATCACCATCTTCACAGGTCCTGGAGCTGATTAGTGTGCTGCACCGGCGGCTGCCCTCGGTGCAGCAGCAACAGCCCCTCAGGGCCACCGCGCAGAGACATACAGAAGTAAAAAATTTTTCGCCGCATGCACACGCCTGAGGGTGCCCAAGGATCGGTGGTTACCCCTCCAACGCTGGTGTGAGGACCGGACGCTGCGGCGATGAGCCGGGCACGGCAACCACTGGCTGGCCTCAAGATACCGTTGTGTGTGTGAGGGTGAGAGCGCTGCTCACAGTTAGGGGTGCGGAAGCGTAATGCGGAAGCTATAATCATCGAGATGCGGAAGCGTCAGCTGGAAAGCTTTAATGGGGAGAGGGCCTGGCACGTCTTCCACCGAAGCGTGTCAACCACTGACACGGTTCACACGAGCCCTAGCCTTCAGGAAGCCGCAGGAGAGGGAGAAGGAGGAGAAGAGGGGATGGGATAGGAGGAGGAGGAGGAGGAGGAGGGATTGGTCCGAGACTTATCGAGACGGGTACGCAGGGGTTGAAGGGCCTGCACAGGAATCAGGGAGAGGGGGCCTCGCGCTGCCGGTGGCGGACTTAGGCGCTAGGGAGGCACGGCGCGCTCGGCACAGAGTGGGGAACACGAGGGGACAGGTCGAGCCACGCTCGTGAATTACAGGGTGCCATACAAAAGGGACTGGGGGCAGTGGCCCGTGATCAGAGATAGAGAAATAGAGCGCAGGGCTTACTGCCTCAGTTTGGTCTTACGGCATGGTCTCTGTATACACAGGTCTTGCCTGGTCTGAAAAGCCTAGCCCAGAATTTCGCCTTAAGTATGGTATGCACCCGTATGGTTTCAAGCAGCAGATGAAAGCACGTAACTGTTGCCCGTGAGCTGAAGGTTTGTACGGCGAGTCAACTGCTGTGGACTGTGTGGACTTACTGATGGCTACCGGAGATCGAACTTCCTGCTCCGAGTATACCGCTCACTCCAAACTGCCAGCCGGCGTCAGCCCGCCCAGGGGGGTTGTAGATACCAGCCCATCCTGTACCAAGCACCAAATTAGCGAGTGAGGCACGGCAGTAGCCATCCATGGTATGGTTTAGGTCACTTTGAAGAAAGAAGTGCTGGGGGGGGGTTGTTTCGCCGGGGATATACCCCATGAGGCCATGACTTAAAGCGGAAGAGCTAGGCTAGAAGAGCCTGAGACATTCTTTCAAAGTCCTAATCAGGGTAGAAACTGCGATTAGGGGCCCCCAAAGGTCAGGGTGAGTGGGTGGGGTGGGGAGTCCGGAAGGTTTTGCTTTCTGGGAGGAACGGCGCCTGAAAATAAGTTTGGGCATTGAACAATGCCAAACACGCTCAGACCATACTCCAAATATACCAAGACATGCAGCAGCATCCGAGGAAACACCAGTGCCTGTATCTTGTAGATGACCCCTGCTAATCCTTCTACGCTAAAAAGTTTTCTTGGGGGGCAAGCCCCCCAAACCCCCCTAAAACGTCTACACTTCCCCTGATTTGCCCGCCAAAACGTCTACCGGCCGTAGACGTGCGCCCCACCAACCCCTGAAAGCTTCTACGTTTTCGGCCAAAAATAACGCAAATTTCTACGCGGTAGAAGGAAGATACAGGCACTGGGAAACACCTGGAGGAACCAAACAGGGGATTGTCCCTTCCACACAAATTTCCATAGGTACAGGATAGGTATGTCGGTTCCATGGATGTGTGACCGGCATGCCCTAGAATGAGAATGCGACATGTGTGGCATCCCACACAGCAGCACCTCCAGACAACACGCAAGCAACTCTTTGCGCCCAGCAGGCATTTCCTTTGTGCATTTGACGCACTTTCCTGGTCATGGGTTGGTGAATGACGGTGCCTGAGGTCAGGAGGCATGGACATGTGCGATCTCGTTCGGTCTGGGCCAAGTTGGCCCAAGACTCATGGAAATGGCACAGTGCGACATCGCCCGCCGAAACGAGTGTATTGACGCCAGATTGGGGGAAAGTGGATGGGTTGTGAGGGGTGTAGGACACCGTTTTGTCCATGTCCGTAGGACGCTGTTTTGTGCGTCAGGGGGTGTTGGGTGGGCCGGGGGGCGGGCCGAAGGTGTCGTAACATGGGGTTGGGAAGGAACGTTCGTAACCCCCCACCCCACCCACCCACCACTACCACATTCCCCTGGCTGGGTATCGGGTTCTACAGGTCCCCTTCCAACTGGTGTGCAGCCCCCCAGCCGCAGCAAAGGTCCGCAACCCCTAGCTGACATGCATGGTGACTTCCCATTGTTTAGTCCTACCAGGATATGGGCCAAGTAATCGGTACATGCGCACTGATTACATGCAGCTTCTGGGCGCCAACCAGAGCTTGGATTCCGAGCATTTGGGACACCTTCATATGCCGTTCCGCAATAGCTTTGGTGCACACCCATACGAAAGCCACACCTTGTCTGCTTTGCATTGCAATCAACTTTCCTACATACGGGACTGCGTACCAGCCGCGCACGCGCATCGCCAGCACCACAGGCAGGCGAGGGCCCTTGCACGTGTTCCAGTGCAGCCGCTTGCCCGCCTATGGCGCACGAAGCGCTTACTCAGCTGTGAACGCCACATCTCGCTCAGCTGTCATTACTCGCGACCAGACTCCTGCCCAAGATACCCCTCTGCGTGCACCCTACCACTGTAATTGCATGTGCTCCTATTCTGCCCTGCCCCTGAACGCTGCCGCTCGGCTAAGCAAACACCATCACGCGTCCGTGACACCAGCGCCACAAGATACCCAGCCATGTAGCCAACCACCAAGCAATCTTTGAGGGCAACACCTTCCCACTCGCCGCCGAGCCATTCACGCGCGCCCGCCGTCAGTCAATTAACAGTTAGCTGGGTGCAAACAGGTTGTACTTGTCCAGGTTGTAGCGGGACAGGAACTTCTTATTTGCCGATTGGGGCCGCCCCAACGCCGACCGTGGCCGCAGCACGTCGTTTGACGCTGACTGCCGGTTCTCCTGCTTTATGCGCTCCTGCACGTCCTCCCCCAGCAGGTGTGGAGACAGCGCGCCACCGCCGCCACTCGCCCCCGCCCACGGCGACAGCTCCCCGCTGGCGCCGCCGCCGGGCGTGCCTATCCGCCCCGCACTGGGCGGCCGCAACAGCCCCAGCGGCGCCCCAGGCACGCCCGCCGCCGGACTCGCGCTGGGGCTGGGCGCCCGCAGCGGCCGTAGCGAGCCGGCCAGGGGCGTGGGGTGCGCTGTTAGGAGGCCTGACCCAGATGAGGAGGGGTCCGGCGTGCTGCCCGTGCCTCTCCCGGAGCTCATGCCCTGCGCTTCAGAGGGCCAAGGAGCCATGGCATTACGATATCGTCGTCAGCTTGCGAGCCGCGCCGCGATATGTGGCAGTGGTTTTGCTACTGCGCTGCCAGCGACTTACGAGCTCATGCGACACCCCCGCTTGCACAACCAGGCTCGCTTCCGCGGCGCCCTGTCTTAACCCTTGCGTCCGCACCCGCCCAACCCTCCCCCACCAGCAGGCCTCCACTTACTGTGTAGGGGTTGGTCCCGGTCTCCCCCATCGCCGTCTGCATGAAGCCGCTGTCGTCCACCGTCTCGCCCGGCGCCCGCGGCGCCGTGAAGCTGCCCGGGCCCGGCGAGGCCACTGGGCTGGGGAAGCCGTCGTGGTGCGGCGTCTTCCTGCTTGGCGGGGGCAACGAACGATCGAGGCAAAGGAGGCAGGCGGTCATGCAGTGCGGCGAGCGTGATGCTGACCTGCCTGAGACGACATGCAGCTGCGGCTGCGCGGCTGCGGCTGATCTGCTGTAACGTGGCGGCCGGAGTCCGTCAGGCTGCAGCCCCTGGCGGCCCCGGCCCTGGCCCCCCTTCCCCCCGCGCCCTGCCGACTCACTTGTCCTTAATCTGCAGTGCCGCCAGGTTTGGGATGACCGGCTTGGCAACGCCCCCCGACTTGTCCTTGGGCGCGTCACGCGGCCTGCACGTTTGAAGGCAGCCCGAGCAGCGCGCCATGCATGCAACGCGTCAAGCGGGCTCAAGCATGCATCAGCAACCACCACCAAGCACGAGCACGACCTTAGCAACATGCCGCTAAGAGCCCCCCCCCCCGAAAGCAGCCCCTCCATCGGCATCCCTGCCCGTGCACGTGCCCATGCCCGTGTCCATGCCGCCGGCAACCCACCTGGTGTTGACGGCGGAGGCGGGCAGCGGCGAGTCGCCCTCGAAGCCCATGAGGCCCTTGAGGATGTCGCGCGCCGCGTCCGTGATGCACAGGTCCAACGGGCGCTGGTTGTTCTTGTTGGTCAGCCGCTGCGAGGCGCCCAGCTCGCACAGCTTCTCAATCGTGCTGAGCTGGTTCATGAAGCAGGCCAGGTGCAGCGGCGTGTTGCCGTCGCTGGTGACGCCGTTGATGTTGGCGCCGATCTTGACCAGCGCCATCGCCGCGTCCTTGCGCCCGTTGTAGGCGGCGCGGTGCAGTGGCGTCCAGCCCTTCTTGTTGGGCGTATCCGCGGGCGAGCCCTTGCGCGCCAGCAGCTCGATGACCTGCAGGCGGCCATGGTCATGAGGGCGGAGCGGGGAAGCGGGGAGGCAGGGGGCGGAGTGTGTGGGTCGGACTTGTTCGTAAAGTGCCAAAGGTAGTGGCGGGGAAGGTGGTGGCTGTTGCGACGAACAACTGCTGGTGACCCGCAGGCATCAGCGAACAGGCCCGAGCTTACCGCCGTGTGGCCCTTGGTGGCCGCCCAGTGGATGGGCAGGTCACCCTCCACGTCGGCGGGCTTGGGGTCGGCCCGACTTTTGAGGAGCACCTCCACGATGTCGGGGTGGTCCTCGATGGCCGCTAGGTGCAGTGCCGTGACCTTAAAGAAGTCCCCGGCGTCCACATCCACACGCCTCTTAACAAGGAACTGCGGTTATTAAGAATGATGGCGAACAGAATGGGACTTGAGGCTAGTCACAGGGGCGCACGGGAAGGTAGCACGAGAAATGCCAAGCACGTCACATGTCTGGGCTAGTGCGCATACCTAAAGCCCCCCTCCCTCAAGCCTGGAGCCCGCAACCCGCTTCTCCCACAATCGCAAGCGATCAGCGGGACCCGCACCCTTTCTCACCTCCACCGTCTCGGTCTCCCCGTTCTCACACGCGACGTGCAGCGGCATCATGCCAAGCACGTCCTCGCGGGCTTGCAGGGTCACGCTCTCCGGGTTCCCCTGTGCTCGCACGAGAATGGGATTGTCACATTCCCACCTACACCTGACCAGTGTACTCGGCTTCCCGCTGCACGCATGAACTAGCCCCCACATTTTGGTCGGCGCGCCGCTCTTACCGTTATCATGCCCTCCCGGATAAAGTTCTCCAGCATCTTAAGGTCACCCGTCTCCGCCGCATAATGTACTGTATTCGGCTTGGAGCGCGTCTTAGCGCGAACCTCGACCGACATGGTGCTCTCCCAGCTTCAGCTCCCGCTACCTAGCTATGCGCTCCTTGCGTGTGAGTCACTATCAGCCCGTGGGCGTATCAGATCAGGGCCTTGCACAATCAGGAAAAGACCTCAAAACAGAGAAGCTCCAGACAACGTGAAAGAGCCTTCGACACTATTGAGCAGGTTACTGGTAAAGGCAAATGAAGTAATGGTATATTTCAGGGCAGAGCGAAGGGGTAGCGAGTGAACTGGCCGCGCTTGTGCGGAATGGGGGTTGCGGTGCAATTTGGCCAGGGCTCTAGCAGCGTTCTGAATGAGCGGCTAAAACTATTGCGCGTATAGTTCCTTGCAACACATAGCTGCACCGACGCGGACTCGCGCCAACACTTGGACAACCCATTTCCCATTTCGCCCTCACGCTGCGGGCGTTATAGCGCTTTTATCATAAAGCAGGCTACGCCAGCTACCATCAAACACACGCCATGGTACAGCTCACGGAACAAATAATCAAGGGGAAAACCAAGTTGGACAAACTTGAAGAGGTGAAGAACCTCAACCTCTGGGGCCAGGACCTGGACGACTGCGCGGTGCTGGCCAAGGTGCGTTCCCCTGGGTTTCAAGTGCACTGGGGCGTATACAAGCCTGCATGTCACATGCAACAGCGCCGGTCGCCGCGCGGAGAGGGGTTGTGGGTTGTGGCGAGGAGGGTGACAGGGTGGGAGGCGAGGGGCCGTGCCTTATCGGCACGCTGTCCATGAGCACTCCCCGTTGACGGTCCACCGCAGCCGCGCGCTGTGCGAGGAACTCGAAACTCTGCGCTTTGCACGCGCGTTTTGACTGAATGCATGTGAAACGCCCCGGTGACCCTGCTGATACGCCGCAGCTGCCCAACCTGGAGGTGCTGTCGCTGTCTGTCAACCGGCTGTCCAGCCTGAAGGACTTCCGGCACTGCGCCAAGCTGCAGGAGCTGTGAGTGCCGCCCTGGGTGCGGCGCGGCCCGTGAGATGCTTAGGCTTCAACCCGAGCGCTCAATACATAGCTGTCGCCTTTTGCTAACACGCCGCGCTCTTACCGTACCCTAGATGCACCGTGTCGGTGTCGCTTTGCATGCTGATGGCACCCACAACTCTGCGCACGCCGTCCTGCGCGCCACGCACATGGCTTTAGCTTGTACCACGCCCGCTGGCAACCGACACCCGCACACACACGCACACACGTACCCTCTGGCTAGCCTCACCATCCGTCAGCCGCTCAGCATCCACCACCCGCTCACCCGCCGCCCGCCCCATGCAGCTACCTGCGCAAGAACGACGTGCGCGACCTAACCGAGATCCAGCACCTGGCGGGCCTGCAGCACCTGCGCGTGTTGTGGCTGTCCGACAACCCCTGCGCCGATCACCCCAACTACAAGCAGTTCGTGGCGCGCACGCTGCCGCAGCTGCAGAAGCTCGACAACGACGACGTTGCCTCCATACACCTCGGCGACGGCGGGGCGGGCGGGCCACCCGCGCCCCCGGCGCGGTCAGGCTCCGGCGCGCCGCCGCCGGGCGCGGCGGCGGCCGGCTCCGCCGGCCCTTCGCCGTACGGCACGCCGCACATGGAGCGCGGCTCCAGCCGTGGCAGCGCGGGCGTGAGCCCGGAGGCGGGGCCGGCAGGCGGGTACGCGGCGGCGCGGGCGGCGGCGGCGGCTGGCGGGGGCGGCGGCGGCGGGCGCAGCACCAAGAACATCTTGTACGCGGTGATGGCGCTACTGGGCGAGCTGGAGGATGAGGACCTGGTGTACGTGCGGAGAGAGATCGAGCAGCGCCTGGGCGGGCGATGAGCGTGGCGATGGGCGATGTCCTGGGCGAAGGGCGCTGGGTTTGAAAGCCTGAACTGCTGAGACAGGATGGGCGTGAACTGCTCCGGGGAAGGACAATGTTATGATATCGTTCGGTGATGGCTCTGTGGGCTTGTGGGCAGTGGAGGCGGCTTGGTGTGGGCCTGCAGTACGGCGTGGCGCGCCTAGTGCAGGTGTTGGTGGTTGCCTTGACATGACACACACGGGTGCTAGTACGTGCAGTCAGGACTGGAGGATATCTTGCAGACGCGAGGCGCTGTGAAACATGGTTACACGCATTCAATATGCTGCGCCCCAAAGCGCCCGCCGCCCGGGCAGTCTGGATTTTGGCCCGGGAAGTGTTACAAGAACTGAAGAAGTATTGCATCCGCAATCATGCAGGTTCAACAAACATTCATACAACCCTCAATGAATACCAGTTACAGGGCCCAGTCCGCCGTGTACGAGCATGAGTAGAACACCCATGCCTTGGCGGCAGGGCTCCGCCTACACAATATAGCATCCCCTCCGCAAACCATCCATCCTGCACTCAGGTGTCACGAACTGCAAACACACCACTCATATATTGTTTTTTCTGCTGATTATGTGTCAATGCTCCAGAGGTAGACAGTCAATAAAAGCCTCACCAGCCTCGCGCGCTGAAGCGCCTTGTGCTTCCCACGAGAAGCCCCCCAACGAGAAGCAGCTCTGGGTTAGCTGGGTAGAAGGTGTTTGGTTTTTTGATAGGTCAGTAGTCGTTATTGGGTTGCTGTGCGCATATTTGAATAGATTGTTAGTCTGCCGGGCTGCTATGCTCGCCCCAGCCGAAAGTCAAGATGCCCATGGACGCGCAAAGGCACTTCTCGCTCCGCCCGAATTTTCCCTGCCACCTATTTACATGCAATAGACAATAGCAAATACTAATGGCAGGTGGTAATGCGACACGCAAAAATCACACGCAGAGTAACAAGCCGGCACGCACGCGTCCTGGGAAAAAAGGAACTCCAGCGTTAAAACTCCGGCGGGGCCCCGCCGTGTCTGGGAAAGCACAGGCACATGACGGGCCCTCGCGCTCCGGCACTCGATGCATGCAATTCATGTGCTTTAGCATCATTCACACCCCCGCAAGGCACTTCCAGACTCCTAGGCGGGCCCGCACTCATATTTATTGAACCATGCCCGTTGCAGCGGCACACACAGGTCCCTGCCGCGCACTCCTTCGGCTAGCCACGTTAGATAGTGACCGCCGGCAGCCACACAACCAGCCTCACCACTCCCTTGTGCTGTTAGGGGCCCCTAGAGATGGTGGCGCCCGCGCGCGCAAGTCGTCACACAAGTGAATTCCGCACATGGCACTTTAATGAATAGTCGTGCACGCTCGACAAAGAGGCACCTCGTGCCGAGGATAAGACACATGCAGCAGGTACTCCTCTCAGCAGTGCGTGAGCACGGACACATGCACACATGAGAGGGGTATGCATGCGTATGTTTAGTAGCAAGGCACCCCTCTTATTCAGGGGCAGAAGTATGCGTAGTGCAAGCTTATGAAGACAAACTGGCGTGGCGTGGGAAGGCATGGCAACCCACGCCGCTGCTTACCATGGCATGCAGGTGAATCCGGATGAATACAGCACCAGTAAAAAGTGGTGTGGAGGAAGCTTGCCCTAGTTTCGACTTGGACCTGCCCACTTGTAATGCTCAGGCGCATGGCGCTGGGATGCCTGCGGCTGCTCATCCGGCAGCGGCTGAGACCAGCGCTGCACCCCTTCACGCTGCTGCGGTTGTTGCGGTTGCTGCTGTGCGGCAGGCACAGCAACGACTGTTACCGCCGGCTTCCCTGGGTCGGGCGACGAGGGCTGCACTGCCTGTTGGCACCGGCGGCGCCGCACGACCACCAGCGCAACAGCCGCAAGCAGCACGGCGCCCACCACCGCGCCGATGACGATGCCTGCAACCGCGCCGCCGCTGATGGAGCTGCTGCTGCCGCCGCCGCCGGCCGCAAGCGAACTCTCGGGGACATTCGATGGCGGGGGCGGCGAAGCGGCAGCAGGAGTTGCGGGTGCCGGCTGGCTGGCAGCGGGAGTGGTCGCCAGCTTGGCCCCCTGCACCACCACGTAGCTGCCCCACCACCGTCAAGCGGCACGTCACCAGGCCCGTGGCGCTGTCGTACGACTCAAACACGGCGGGCGCGGCGTCGGTGGCCAGGCTCTTGCGGGCCTCGTCGTACCGGGCGCAGCTGCCGGACCGGGTCGCGTCGTAGCTGGGAGCGGGCAGCTGCAGCCGCACGTAGCTGGCAGTGCCGTCCAGCGCTGGGGGCGAGGAGCCGGCGGTCCAGCCCACAGTCGCCAAGCCACCGCGTAGGGTGGAGGTGGCGGGCAGAGCGGCGGCTAGGGCCTGCTGCAGCGCGACCGAGGCGGAGGGCGCGTAGCTGAGGACAAGGCCGTACCCAGCCGCACCGCTGGCCAGGGCGCCGCTCAGCACCAGAGCAGCACGGGCTCCGGTGGCCGTTGTTGTCGTGGTCTGGGCCAGGTGGCGGCGGTGAGTCAGAGCGCTCCGGGAGGACGTCGTGGAGGAGGCGGAGGAGGGGGACGAGGTGCCGGAAGAGGAGGTCGCTGGACCGGCTGTCACGGTGACGCCCACCGAGCCGCTGCCGCCGGTTGAGGTGGGCAGCGCCCCCACCGACACGAACACGCCCGCATCACCCGCCGCCTCGTTGCCTCCACCGGGCACAGCCTGTGCGGAGTGCGAACAAACGTAGTCATTACTAACACGACACCGGACGGACAACACTCTATGTGGCGCGGCGGCAACAAGAAAAAAATGGCGCGTATACCAATGAGAGCTCCTCACCTGCTGTCCTAGGGCGTTGCCGACCTTGCGGCCGACATCCAGCAGATTCTGGATGCTGGCCTGAGCGGCAGATGAGCTGTCCAACAGCGAACGCCGGCCGCTGCGGGCGCTCGTGACGCTCCCGCCAGTGGGCAGCGCCGCGCCCAGCAGGCGGCACAGCTGCGTCGCCAGGTCAACCAGGTCGCCGTCACCAGTTCCGGAGCTGAGGCTGTCGACAGCCTTCGCGGCCGCGTCCGCGAACATCTGCCGGGAGTCATCCGACACAATGGCGGCGGCGCTGGAGGCGATGGCGGCAATGGCCGAGATGGCTTGCGTGCGCTGCGAGTCGAGGAAGGAAGCAAGCATTTGTGTCAGGGCAAGGATCAAAAGCGAAGGTGCACATGAAGATGGCATGACAAGCACGCGGCCCGACATCCGTACGTTTACGTAATCACCACCGCGCACCCCTTCAGGGTAAACATGGATATTTGCATCGCGCACCCCTATTTCTGTATTTTTTGGGACAGGTCCAAAAGTGCATGCTCGTTACATACCTCCCCCCCTAAATGGTTGACCGTCCCGGCAACCAGGGAGACGAGATAGCGTCGAACCGAACCGAGACAGAGTGCGGAAGTGATATTCATTCCTATACCGACCGAGCGGGTGCGCCACGCCCGCCGTCGAGGGGACTCGAACACACAACCTCAGACTTAAGAAAGTCCCGAGGACCGAAACATACTCGATACCAAATGTAAGAACCATAGGTCCAAAAGTGCATGCTCGTTACAACCGCGCACCCCTCTCACTAGCGTTTCCTCAAGAGCGCAGCGGGATGGATGCTTGATAGTGTAACTTGTGTACCGCGCAAGCAGGGTTGTTGACTGGCGAAGCGCCCAGTCAGTTATGATCGCGTGCCATGTCGCCACGCCACAACACCAGCTCGCAACCGCCATGCACACCACCTACTCTCCCACACCACCCCGCACGCCACGGCAGCCAGTCACCTCCAGCCAGCCAGCCGCAATGTCCCCTCCACTCATTGAAATGGAGCAATAGCGGAGTTCAAACATGTGTAGGCTAGACGCGTAATAGTCGGATAACCGTGGCACACGTGTTACTGACGTCCCACCCGGGTATTTCGGTTGCATCGCGCACCCCCTTGGAGACTTTTCCCCCGGTATTCCGAAATTTCAGCCAAAGGCTTCATTTACATGCGCGGTCATCCCCTGAAGGTACGGTACCGCGCACGATGCGCACCTGCTCGGGATCGCCCAGCGACGCGCCGCTGAGGATGGCGCTGATGAGCGTCGCGCTGCGTGCAGCCACCAGCTGCTGCTGCTCAGCGGTGGGGGCCGTGAGGGAGGTGCCGTTGCCGCCGCCAGAACTGCTTCCGCCCAGCGCCGCCACAATCTGGGACATCTGAGACGCAGCCTGCAGCAGTGTGCGCTGGTCGCCCGCCTGCGCAAGCGCCGTGATGTTGACTGACTCAAGTGCGGCAGCCGCATTGAAGCCTGAGCCCGGTGGCTTCACAGTCACAATGGTGGTGGCGCAGGTGCGGGAGCCCGCCGTATCAATGACGCAGCAGTAGAGCGTCGAGTTACCCACGGGCAAGCCCAGCAGGGTTGCACCGGCCGAGCCTCCAATCTGCTGAGCGCTGTCCGAGGTGCGACCGCCTGCCGTAGACGTGCGCACGCCAAACTCGTAGCGCAGGAGCTGCGAGTCGTCCTGAGCATCCGCCCAGCCCTGGGCAAGCAGCGACACTGCTGCGTTGGGGAAGGTGTCGCTCACAACGGTGGGGGCTAGGCACTCCGAGGCAGAGGCGCCAAGGCTGCAGCTGGGGGCGCTGTTGAGCGACACGGTCGTCGTGGCCAGGCCGGTCGCGCCCGCCAGCGACAGGTTGGCCGCAATGATGAGCGCCGCGCGGTTGCCGGGCAGGAGCGCCGCGGGTACCGTGAGGTAGTGGGTACCAGCCGGGATGGTGGGGTCGGTCGCAGAGGAGGCGGCGGTGAGGCCCGACACAGCGGGCACATCGGCGCTGCTCCATCTCACGGCAGATGCAGCGAATGCAGACTCAAGCACCAGCGACAGCACCAGCGGCCGGTCAGTGCTGTGCGGCGCGGCGCAGCCCGACAGGTCGCACTGCCGCTTCAGGCTGCCGCGCGGGAAGGGCACGGCCGCGGAGCGCGGGCGGACGGAGATGGAGGCGGTGGCGCTGAGCGGCGTGGCGCCCGCCGCCACCTCCTTGGACACGGTGACGGTGAAGGTGTGGAGCTTGTCGTTGGTGAGCGTGCCGGCCTTGAGCGACCACACGCCGGGCACGCCAGTCTGAGCGGTCAGCAGGGAAATGCACGCAAAAACATTGATGATCAGGATGAGGAATGTTTACCAGCTGGCCTGCAAGCAAGTGCAGCAACACCAGAAACGTGCAATTGCAGCCGCGTACCTGGTCGCCCTGGTCAGCGCTAGAGAAGCAGGGCGTGGGGTGGTCCTCACGGCGGCACGTCCATGTGAAGCGCAGCCGCTGCAGGGCCGGCGTGGAGTCGGGGTCGGTGCTGGCCGTGGCGTTGAGCAGGATGGGCTGGTCATCCGTCACGTCGCCGCCGGGCCCTGTGAGTGCTGCAACAGGCGCGGATCCGACCGCCGTGAACTGCACGTCCGCGGCGGCCTGCTGGCTGGCCGGGTCTGCAAGGAATGGGTCGACGGTCGAGGGTGGAAAGTCACGATACGCCAAGTAGTCCAGGTGCATTCAAGACATAGACCGCTGCGGCATGCAAGTGAACATGTTTGCGTGTCGACAACTCGTGGTGCCCCTCAACATTCCTATCGCTGTTTTACACATCCCAAACCTGCAGTGAGAGCTTGGGCACCGCTATCACGCTATGCTTGTGTCCTGGGCGTGCCCCGGCCGGACGGGCCCAAAAAGCATGGTTACCGCCGCCCGCAGATGGTTACCCCCCGCGTTACCCCCGGTTTGGTGCCATAGGGCCCCTTCTTTATGTAGGGACATACATGTCTCTGCCAGGACACACAGGCGACCCTCCTGCGAGTCCTGTTGCTGCATTGCCCTTGGCTATTGCATTGCGTGCGTGCATGAGGTGAATGGCAACGCGTTTGGCGCTGAAGCCGCCTGTAGGGCCCCTCCCGGAATCCGCCAGCAGGTCAGCACACTCAGCAGCCTCCCGAAACCCGAATGACGAAATGCCTGCCGGGGCGTACCAGGGACATCCCAGAGACATGCATGATAGCAGAACTGACCTCTTGCCTTCTGGAGCGCCCCAGCAGCCCCGGCTCGCAGCGTCCTTAAAAGGTAACATGTCGCTGTCTTTGCCGCCGTGCATGACCTTAACACAACGGCCGCGCCCGTGCGTTACTCGTATCCTAGCATGCAAAACCCCGAGCCAGGCAATGCTTGCAAGTGCTACGCCAACAAAACTGACTAAACCGCTGTGCTCTATCTCGCACAATACCGCCGACGCGCCTACTGTCTCTTGTAATGCATGCTGACGAAGTATGCTGATCAACCCACATCCTGCACCACCTGGCGCCTCTACCGCCAGTCCGCCCACCCCTGCTCGTTTGTTCTCTGCTGCCGCTCTTGCTGTTGCCCGTCCGATGCCCCATTGTATTGATTGAATCCGCACGCCGCATACGCAGCCGCCTTGGGGTAGTGCTGCTGCTGCGGTGGCATCGCCAGCAGCTCCTGCTCTTGGCCGAGCTGCCCCGCGTGCGGCCCATCGGGTGCTTGGCGTCCGGCTGCATACTGGTGGTGGTGGTGGTGGTGGCCAGCAGCTGTTGCCGAGCTAGCCGAGCCTGAGGCTGACGCCGAGCCGTAGCCGTTCCGCCATGACCAGCGCTCCGGCCCAGCCTCGGCAGCAGCAGCCGTGCGCTGCAGCTGCTGCTGCTGCTCCTGCTGATGCCACCGCGCCGACGTCGTGTCAACTGCAGCGTTCCAGCTGTTTTGCTGGCCCCAGCCCCCTGGCCCCGAGCCTGCTGCCGCATCCACATACCCGCTGCTGCTGCTGCTGCTGCTGCTGCTGCTAGCCTCCGCACCCATCCCCGTCGCAGTGTGTTGCCTCCGCCCCGCCGCCGCCACCGTCTCCCCTACAGCTGCCGCTGTCGCTGTCGCCGCCACCGGCCCGTGCGCCGCCTCCCCAGCACTCGATCCGTACGCCATGCCCGCCGCCACCCTCGACGCCGACACAGACGCCGCCGCCGGCTCCGGCTCCGGCACCACCGGCTCCCGCTTCTCCCCTCCACCGCCACTGCCTCCCCCACTACTGCTGCCGCCCCCATTGCCGCTGCCGCTGCTGGTGCCCGAGGGCTGCTCGGGCGCGGGTGGCGGCAGGTGCAGCAGCGAGTGGATCTCCTCGCGGCTTAGCGTCTCGCGGTCCAGCAGCGCCTCCGCCAGCGTCTGCAGGTCCTGTATGTGTGAGTGGTGGTGTGGGGTTGCGGTTACCGGCCCAAACTAAACCAATCTAAAGGAAGCGGAGTTAAGTAATGCAGTTAAGGCGATGGGGTGTGTGATATTGTGGTGGTGGTGGTTGTTTTGGACGCGTGGACGGAGAGTGGCGTGATGGCAAATGCTTGGATGCTGGTCGGGGCTGGACCACAACGCTGAGCCACGTCCGCAGCCCTGCAACCATTGTGCTTAAGTCTGCTTTTGCCGTTTGTCGGAGTGCAGGATATGCAGAGGCCGCTAGTGCTCATCCCCAGACCCCCATCGCCCTCGCCCCGGCCCCTCGCACACGCTTACCTGCTGCCGCTCGCTCAGCAGGCGGAGCACGTCGCGCTTGGCCTCCCCCAGCATGGCCGCCACCTGGACGATAGATGTACGGCGTACGGCGGTGCGCAACACACACACACACACACACACACACACACACACACACACACACACACACACACACACACACACACACACACACGAGCGCGGCGATTAATGCAGAGGAGATTGCAACCAGGGGTACATGTGTTTCTGCAACCATCCATCCATCCACCCCTTCCGCCACCAGCCCCTCTGTCACCCGTCCCTGACCGCTCCCCCCCCCCCTCCCACCTCGGCGTCCACGCGCTGCCGTGTGGCCTCACTGACGCCGCCGCCGTGCCGCTCGTCCCCGCCTCCGCCCCCACCCATGGCCGCCACGTACACCGGCCCTATGGCGGGGCTCATGCCGCACTCCGCCACCATGTGCCGCGCCATGGAGGTGGCCTAGTTGGGTTGGGGGAGAGGGCGGTTGGGGTTCCATGCATCTAAATTAATGACGAGGTAGACGTAGGGGGGCGTTGGGGTTCCATGCATTTAAATTAATGACGAGGTGGGGTGGGGTGGCGGTTGGATAGGTTGTTACGTGTTGGGTGTCGCAACACCAACATGGAGGCAGTGCCGCGTGGATGGTGGTGGGCAGGCAGGAATCATATCGGCAAATCCGGCCCGGCAGCAGCACCCCATCCAGCGCCCCAGTAACACACCACGCCGCGCCGCGCCGCGCTGCACGCCATGCACCGCAAACCCCCCACCCCAGCCTTCTCTCGCGCCACGCCACGCCACACCAGGGCCCCACCGCACCGCGCCGCAGCGCACCACACCACGCCACACCAGGGCCCCACCGCACCTGGCGCAGGTCGTCGGTGGCGCCGCTGCTGACGGCGTCCTGCCCGAACACCAGCTCCTCCGCCACCGTGCCGCCCATGCACACGCGGATGCGCGCCAGCATCTGGCGCCGGTTGATGGAGAACTCGTCCTCGCGACCCACCTGGGCGTGTGAGGGCGTGCGGAAGGGAGGGAGGGAGGGTTGTGGTTATTAGCCCTAACTAAACCAAGGGAGGGGGGTGAGGGTGTGCGGGAAGGAGCGGGGAGGGAGGGAGGAGGTGTGCGAGAGGGGGTGGAAGGAGGTGCGGGGGTTTGCAATTATGCCACGTCCGTAGAGCCACCAGCCAGCCGCCAGCTCGCCAGCCAGCATGTCACCCGCCCCTTCCCCTTCCCCTTCCTCCCCCCCCCTCGTCCTTAATTAAACATGCATGGCACCCCCTGTTGCACACATCCACCCCACGCCCAGCACAAACGCACGCACCTGCGTGACCATGCCCAGTGCGTGCCCGCGCGGCACGATGGTGGCCTTGTGGATGGGCGAGGCGCCGGGCGTGGCCAGCGCCACCAGGGCGTGGCCCGCCTCGTGGTAGGCGGTGCGCCTGTGTTGGGTGGGGGT